>VCAZ01000036.1:1760875-2275875 GCA_005784505.1 Bagarius yarrelli
CTCTCTCTCTCTCGCTCTCACTCACTCACTCTCGCTTACTCTCTCTCGCTCACTCACTCTCGCTTACTCTCTCTCCTCTCCTCACCTTGCTCTCTCTCTCTCTTCATCCTCACTCACTCTTGCTCTCACTCTTGCTACTCTCTCTCTCTCTCTCTCTCTCACTCACTCTTGCTTACTCTCTCTCACTCTCTCTCTCTCTCTCTCTCTCTCACTCCTCTCTCTCACTCTCTCTGCTACTCTCTCTCTCTCTCACTCACTTACTCTTGCTCTCCACTCTCACTCTCTCTCTCTCTCACTCCTCACTCTCACTCTTGCTTCTCTTCTCGCACTCTCACTCTTGCTCTCACTCTTGCTTACTCTCTCTCTCTCACTCTTGCTTACTCTCTCTCTCTACTCTTGCTTACTCGCTCTCTCTCACTCTCTCTCTCTCTCTCCTCTCTCATCTTGCTCTCTCTACTCTCTCTTGCTTCTCACACTCTCTCTCTCACTCTACTCTCTCTCTCTCTCTCACATCTTGCTTACTCTCTCTCTCTCCTCTCTCTCTCCTCAACTCACTCTTGCTTACTTGCTCTACCTCTCTCACTCTCACTTACTCTCTCTCTCACTCTCTCACTCTTGCTTACACTCTCTCTCTCTCTCTCTCTCACTCACTTTGCTTACCTCTCTCCTCTCTCACTCACTCTCTCTCTCACTCACTCTTGCTACTCTCTCTCCTCTCTCACTCCATCACTCTTGTTCTCTCTCTCTCCACGCTTTACTCTTGCTTACTCTTGCTCTACTCTCACTCTCTCTCTCACTCTCTTACTCTCTCTCTCTCTCACTCACTCTTACTCTCTCTCTCTCACTCACTCTCTTGCTTACTCTCTCTCTCTCAAACTCACTCACTCTTGCTTACTCTCTTCTTGACTCTCTCTCTCTCTCTCTCTCTCTTCTCTCTCTCATCACTACTCTTGCTTACTCTCTCTCTCTCTCTCTCTCTCTCTCTCACTCACTCTTTGCTTACCTCTCTCTCTCACTCACTCTGCTTACTCTCTCTCTCTCTACACTCCTCTCTCTCTCTCACTCACTCTCTCTAGCTTACTCTCTCTCTCTCTCTCTCTCTCTCACTCTCACGCTTACTCTCTCTCTCTCACTCACTCACTCATCTTGCTCTCTCTCTCTCTCTCTCACTGCTCTCTCACTCTCACTCTCTCTGCTTACTCTCTCTTCTCCCACTCTCACTCTTGCACTCTCTCTCTCTCAATCAATCTTGTTCTCTCTCTCATCACTCTTGCTCTCTCTCTCTCTACTCTGTGCTCTCACTCTCTTGCTCTCCTCTCTGCTCTCTCTCTCTCTCACTCACTCTTCTCACTCCTTGCTCTACTCTCTTCTCTCTCTCTCTCTCTCTCTCACTCTTGCTTACACTCTCTCTCTCTCACTCTTGCTTACTCTCTCCTCTCTCCTCACTCTTGCTTAACTCACTCTCTCTCTCTACTCTCTCTCTCACTCAATCTTGCTTACTCTCTCTCTCTCACTCACTCTTGCTTACTCTCTCTCTCTCTCACTCACGCTTACTCTCTCTCTCTCTCATCACGCTTACTCTCTCTCTCCCTCACTCACTCTTGCTTCTCTCTCTCTCACTCTCTCTCTCTCTCTCTCTCTCACTCTCTCTCTACTCTTGCTTACTCTCTCTCTCTCTCTCTCTCTCTCTCTCTCTCTTGCTTACTCTCTCTCTCTCTCACTCTTGCTTACTCTCTCTCTCTCTCTCTCTCTCTCTACTTCCTCTTCTCTCTCTCATCACCGCTTACTCTCTCTCTCTCACTCTCTCACTTGCTCTTACTTACTCTCTCTCTCTCACTCTTGCTTACAACTCCTCTCTCTCTCTCTCTCTCTCTCCTCTCTGCTTACTCAGCTCTCACTCTTGCTCTCACTCTCTTACTTCTCTCTCACTCTCTTACTCTCACTCTCTGCTTACTCTCTTACTCTCTCATCTCTCACTCTTGCTTACTCTCTCTCCACTCTTGCTCTCTCTCTTGACTTACTCTCTCTCTCACTCTTGCTCTCTCTCTCTCTCACTCTTGCTTACTCTCTCTCTCTCTTGCTTACTCTCTCTCACTCTTGCTTACTCTCTCTCACTCTTGCTTACTCTCTCTCACTCTTGCTTACTCTCTCTCTCACTCTTGCTTACTCTCTCTCACTCTTGCTTACTCTCTCTCACTCTTGCTTACTCTCTCTCTCTCACTCTCTTGCTCTACTCTCTCTCTCTCTCTCTCACTCTTGCTTACTCTCTCTCTCTTCACTTCGCTTTCTCTCTCTCTCTCTCTACTTTCCCTCTCTCTCTCTACTCTTGCTCTGTCTCTCTCTCACTTCTTGTCTGTCTCTCTTTTCTTTCTCTCTCTTTTCGTACATCGTATGTACAAGTCAGGCAGGAGTAATGGTTTATCTGGAAACTTTTCAGGTGCTATTTTTTTTTTATCATACTGAGGATTTGGAAACACTACTCGTCTGTCACATACTTTATAGTATGCAAGTATGAGATTTCGGACAGAGCCTGTAAGTAGTAGTAGTAGTGGTAGTAATAGTTTTTTTTTTTCGTTTACCTGTATCGGTCGCAGTACTGAGAGAGCTGAGAGTGAGCCCTGCAAAGCTAAAACAAAACAACGGCTCAAAAAAAATCAATTAGCTATATGTGCTACAGCTGCATTGTATATATCTTTACCGCGGAATCCATTGTTAACCGCTAAAGATTTTTTTAGTCCCTGTATACCGTGACCTGTAAATAAGTAGGCGTGGCTAACTCACATACAGCATACATGAGCCCGAGTTCCTGAGTAATTTATAAGGTACCTGTGCTCCGTTGACCTCGCTGCTGTGCAGTGCTGTGATGGTGTCTGTGAGGTTGTGAGCCTCATCGATAACGACGATCTGATCCTTCAGCTTGATCCCGGAGGCCTTGCGGGTGGCGGCGTGAAGCAGCGATTGATACGGTAACACCACAACCTGACAAAAGGAAAAGAAATCAATTTTAAAAACTGTATTTAAATGACCTTTACCCTCGTTAAGAATATGTTAATGTCCTTATTGTGTCACTCAACATAACCAATCACGCTAGATATGCAAATTATTTCAAATAATTCCTTCAGTACTTCCACTTTCCTTGACTTTTAATAGTCATGAGAAATATAATTATTAGATATTATTCACGTGTTATATTTCACTCAGAGCCAAAATTATTTGGACACTAGTGTGATAGATTACTAGCAGGTAAATAACTCGCTTACTAGAACCCAAGAATACAGAAGGTTCTGAAATTATTCGGATTTGCAAATTCGTGCATTTTATATTTATTTATTTATTTTCATTCTGTCTCTATATTTTAATTCCCTCTCATCTTTCTTTTTCTCATCTCTTTTCTCTCGCTCGCTCTCCTTTCTCTCGCTTGCTCATCTTTTTTTCTTTTTTTTCCCCCATCTCTCTTCTCTATCTCTCTCTCTCTTCTTTCTCCTTCCTCCAGCTTGCTCTTTTTTTTCCTCTCTCCTTTCTTTTTCTCTCTGTCTCTCTCCCCTTTCTCTTTCTCTCCTTTTTGTCATAAATGTTATATTTATATTATTTTTATTTATAGAAATGTGATTAACTTAAATGATCATTTTAAATAGTACATCATAATTGGAAAACATAAATCGAGAGCTCTAATTTGTGTGTGTATATACACACCTGAGCTGCAGGGATAGCCAGACGTGTGCTGTAATAAGGACACGTGTGTGTGTCCCGTCCGTGTTGCACGAGCTGCTCGATGTCTCTGACGCTCGCCAACACCTCGTCTCGCATCGTCATCATCTTCTCATACCCTGAGAACGGACAGGTGGGTTTGGCGGCACCGCGACGGCGTTTAGGCTCCGACTCCACCTTGCTCGGATTACCTGAGTGCAAAGGTAAAATAAACATTTCTCTGTGCACGTATACTGCAGGTCTTTTGTTTTTAGGGGGTTTTGGGTGTGTTTCAGACCGTGTTTATTTTTCTGCAGCTCCATACAGCGATCGTTGATCATCTGAACACTTCCCAGTCGAGCCACCTCAGGGTTAACGCACAGATTCTGAAGGGACAAAAAACGGTTAGACGCATATAGTGGGTTAATATGCATACAGTGTGTGTGTGTGTGTGTGTGTATGTACGTATGTGTGTGTGTACCTGTCTAGACCCAAGATTAACCAAGCTGACTGTAGATCTATACGGACTCTTCTGCACTTCATGAACGAACTGCGCCAGCTGTGAGTGTGTACGACTGCAGTAATAAATCTGATAGAAAGAAACACGAAAACACAGATTCTGTTACAAGAACCACACACACACACACACACACACACACACACACACACACACACACACACACACACACGCTTATTCTTACACATGCATACACACACCGTGAGTGAAAATGCTGCCAATGAACCGGAGTTTAGTAAATAAAACATAGTAACACACCTTAGTGACATGTTCCTCTTCCAGATCGTCATCGTCATCATCGTCTTCACAAAGTCTTAAAATAAATAAATAAATCAGCATGAACGTAAGGGCACTCAAAGACATACACACAAAGACACACACACACCTGTTTTTGGCTGTGGCTTCTTCATCGCTTTCATAATCCGCGACTACGAGCCCATCGTCTTCGTCCGGTCCGTCTTCAGCGTCTACATCCTGCTTACTGAACTGCAGCAACTTTTCAGCCTCGCTATTGTCACTGGTCTGAAAGAATAAGGAGAGTTTGAAGACACACAAATGCAAGTAAAAAAAACAAAAACGTACAAAAAAAGATACACAGTGGAGGAGTGGACTGGTGTTAGTGTGCCAGCAGGGCTACTCATTTACTTTTTGAGAGTTGAATTAATGAAAAAATAAATAAATAAATACTTAAAGCTGACCATTAAAGTATTTGTTAACATAAGAGGACAATCCAACCAAATGACTAACTGACTCATCAATTATCACAAACACAAACTGACTTTTCTCTTCATGGTGTATTTAAGCTGAGCGTTGTGTCTGATCATCTCCAGTCGCTCTTCTCTCCTCTTTCTCTTTATCTCCTCATCCTGGAAAAGAAAGAAACAATGCAGGGTATAATACAGGAGGTTTTTTCAGCTTCTCTCATGCTTTGTTCTAATATATTTTGGACCAGTTGCTTTAATACCAAGATATTTTGTTGGTGATCTGGAGAACCGGTACTGATTAGATCGATGATGATACATTTTAACATTTAAGGCACTCGGCAGGTGACGTTTACATTTACAGCATTTGGCAGACGCCCTTATCCAGAGCGACTTAGACTTTATCTCATTTATACAACTAAGCAATTAGGGCCCAGCAGTAGTGCCTTGGTAAAGCTGTGAATCGAACCTACAATCTTCAGGTTAGTAGTCCAACACCTTAACCATGAGCCACCACTTCCCCATTTATTTATCTCTTCTATGCAGCTGAGCAACTGGGGGTTAAGGGTCTTGCTCAGGGGTCTGGCAGTGGTAACTTGGTGCTGGGAATCAAACCCTGATCTTCCAATTAGCAGTCCAACACCTTAACTACTGCGCCACCACTTCCACTGATATAAAAGACATGTTTGTTTCTCGCTCTGGATAAGAACGTGTGCTGAATAACGCCAAAGTGAATGTATAGTTCAGGAATGTTTTGTTTTCCCACCTTTATTTTGTTCACCATTTCTCTCTCTGCTCTTTTCTGGACAAACTCTGAAATCCAGTCCAGCTCTCCATTAACACTGCTTCCTTTCTCCTCCGCCTGAACTGCGTTTCCGTCTTCATCTTTTGTCCTTCTCCATCTACTGTTGGTATCAGGATTCATTAGTTCATCTTAATTACAGTTGTAAGTTGTAATTCCAAGGCTGAAAATTTTCCATGGGAATTAACGGGAATTTTGCAGATTAGCCAATAACAGGAAATTTAAATGCAGTTTAAAAAAAAAATCTTAACTTAATCTTGGTTAAAAATAGCAGATTTAATGGCATTTTAATGGAATTTCTACGCTGCTCATTCCACCATAAAACTACATTTTTTGAAATCCTGCACACAAAATAATGGTCAAAAAATGCTCAGTATTAATGTAAATTCTAAATATTACATTCGAAACTTTCTTGTGGCAAGATTATTAAGATTTGTTAGTTTATATAAACTTTTAAATAATTTACACAAAACCCTCTTAAATTTACTACTTGGATAACCTGTCTTAAGAAAGTTTTCTATATTTATAGCCCATCATTTTGATTCGGTTCAGCAGGTACTTATCTAATTTATTCTTTAAAAAGCACTCTAAGGTGTGACTTAAATGTGTGCAAACAAATAATTGCCCTTTAGTGGACAGGCATCCTAATCTAACATAATCTAATCTATTCTAAGCATATGTTCCCCAATAATAAAGAACTTCTGAATCAGCATTAGATACAAGGGACTCGATTCACCAAAACGAATCGACTCTTGAATTACCCGCACTCGCGCTCACTGTGTGTTCCAGAAGCTTCGCAGCTTCTTGTCGTTTCTTTTCCTCAAAGTCTTTCAGCCATGTTAAAGCACCACAGATTAGACTCAAAGACTTTCCCTGGAATTTACAAAATACACAATTAAAACTCCGAATCTAGAACTTGGACAGATAAACGGACCGAGTCGTGAGGACTGACCGTGCCGGTGGGGCTCTCGAAGATGCCTACTTTGCCTTGCTCGAGCACGATGTACAGCGCCTCCATAAAGCGCTCCTGGATCGGATACGGGTTAAAGGGAAACGGAAAGCGACTCTCGCCGTTTCCGTCCTCCATTTCGTCCAAAAACAAAGCTGTTATACTCGCGCGACTGAATTAATCCCACTCAGAGAAGATATTTAGAAACGTCATCCGTTCGCGCTAAACTTCCTCGAAGTTCCGCGCCATAGAAATCCTAGCCAATAAGAACAAGCCCCAACTTTCTCCTGTTAGGGAACGTCGTCAAATTACCACATTTACCATTTAAAACTTCAAACATTGGGGTTAATTTTTTAGGCCGCATTTATACTTCATGTATATGTAGGTGACCTAATTCTGATTTTTTTTCCCTCTAATGTGATGCAGATGGGATATGACAGACGACTGTGTAAGCAGGAAAAAAATCACATGTATTCTGATATTTTTCATCGTTCACATATGTAGAAATGTCAAAATTATGACGTCAAAAGTTGAAATTACGAAAAAAAAAAAAGTCAGAATTATGAGATGATAAATTGAAATGATGACCTAAAAGTCTTATAACCTTGTGACTTTAAGGTCAATTAACGTTTCTGAAGACTTGTTTCTCTATAGTCACTAATTTATAGAAAGAAATAGACATGATTTACAATCGTCAAGTCCTGTTATACATAAAGCAACACTGAATTTATATTGAATCAATGTCTATTTAATGTAAAATGAGTGATGTATTTAATTTAAACAAATATTGTTTCAATGTCCTTTTTTTTTATCAAATCTTAGTAATTGAAATAACATTATGTTAGAATGCAAACCTGTTAAAAAAATCAATGCTATATTGGTTTAGTTAAATGAGCCTAAATATCATAATTTTAATTTTTAAAGTCATAAGTAAAATAATTTAGTTTTTATTTAATAGTTATTATTTTCAAACTCATAATTTCGACTTTTTTAATGTTTTGTGGTGACGAAAAGACAAAGTCTGCTGTTAAAAAGCGCTACACAAATAAAATTATATCAAATAATATTGGTCTATTTTCGTTTTTCAAGTGTTCGGTTAAAAATAGATGGTCCCTGGAGGAAGGCGCATCTCCCTTTGAGTCGATCTGGAAAGTTCGGTGCCCCCCACACTCCTCCCCATCCTCCTCCTCCTCCCCAACGCTCCAGAGGTTTCTACTCGCCTTTAAATTCTTGCTCTTGCACACACACACATAGTCACCGACTCAGCCGGGCTACCAAAGCATCTCATAGTTTAAAAAAAAAAAAACCCTGCAGTCTACCAGGCTCCAATTTTAATAAAGAAGCGCCAAATTAACTGTAAGGACTGATAGCGCCACAGCGAACTGACACCTATTAACACCGTCGCAGGTGAACTGCACCACCACCTTCCACATCTTAACGAATAAAATGACCGCAGAAGAGGTGACAAACGACGGGCAGAGCATCCCTATGGAGGGCGAAGATATCACTCCTAAAAAAGATGGAGGAGTTTTAAAGGTAACTTCATTTGTTTAGTGTGATATCTCCGGTTTGGTGCCATGGTGACCAGGCCGGTCTTAAACTGTAAACGTTAGCTAGCAAAACAAACGCAAACCTTTCCCACAGTCCACAAGTTAACTTTTATTTTAAAGTGTAACTAAAGCCTATATGAGTAGTACATGTTGCTAAAGCTATACAAATGCTACGTTAGCCAGTCATGCTAATACGGCTACCGGGCTAACAGCTCGCATGGTGGGTGATAAGCAGCTTTTCGACGCATGGTGTCGTTTCAAAACTATTATTAGGTCCACTCGACTTTCACATGAGGGTCGAGTGATTTATATTTTTAAACAATATAAAAATACAAGAGACTGATTATATGGCGTTATTTATACATTTTATTCAGGCGATATTTATTACTCAAATACCTATTTAAAGGTGCACTCGGTGGGTTTGTGGGGTTTGTACAGATAATCTAAAAGATCTGCATGTCTAACATGAACTTTGGACTTAAAAAAATTGTATGAAATTTCTGGAACGAAAAGATTGTTGTTTGTGTTTTTTTTATATAGGACTTCCTGTCGTGTAGACACAATGACGTCATTTTACAGGGTGTCTGTAAAATCATGAATCAATGGGAATTCTGTTCATATCCTGCCGTTGCAAACATCCATCAGTTTAACCAGACTATAAAAAAAGAATGAAATATAAATGAATGAACGAATGAATAAATAAATAAGCAGCATATTTCGTGTGTAGTTTTGTAAAATTTGCCAAAACAGATTTGTTTACATTCCAAAGTATGCTTACAAGTGCTGTGTCGTCTTCTGTGTGAGCATTAAATTGCAGTCTTGCGTCCTGGTTAAACCGCGTTCACACTGCATGTATGTGCATGCATATGACCCAATTCCGATTTGTGGCACAGATGGGATATGACCGATGAAAGTGTAACCAGAAAAAAAAGATTAGATCAGATTTTTACCTGTCAATATACATGTATGTGTATATATTGCTGCACTAAATAACGTAACTTCCTTCTGCCTGTCTAGCTGGTGAAGAGAGAAAGCACCGGCACAGAGTTTCCTATGACCGGCGACAAAGTGTTTGTGCATTACGTCGGCACGCTATTGGATGGCACTCAGTTCGACTCCAGCCGTGATCGAGGAGAAAAATTCTCATTCGAGATCGGAAAAGGTGGGTTCAGTATATGTTATAAACCGTCTCAAGATTAGGCTGCAAAAGCATTTTTAGTCAGAGCGTTTTTTATCGCAGCCGTTTAAAACAAATTCATTATGTAGAACCGAGACATAACTAGGAATCAGAGGAAGGCATCAGAATCGGATGTAGCATAAGAAAAGCCCTTTTTGCCTGTTCTGTCGGTTAGATATAAATTTCACAGGATAAACAGCACCACATAGACTTCAGCGTGACAAAAATATCACACTACTATTCTCGGAGGCGTTACTACATTGCGTGATTTATTGAGCTTCGAATGTTTTGGCAGCAAAAGACTAGTATTGCTTCTGAATTCTCATGCAAACTCTGTGCAAGTTTCTTTTTTTAGATTTCAAAATAGCGTTTTAAATGTAGGAAGAATTTTAATAAAATTATGATTAAGCAAATGATTCGGAGAAAAAAAATAATAATAGAAAGATATCTGTGTTCTAACGTTATTTTTGATGCTGTAACCCAGGCCTAGCATAACCTCTTTATGCACGTGTGTAAGTGTGAGAGATAGAGAGAGACAGATAAGTAATCATATATATTGTGATTGCTTCCATTTGTCTCAGAGTTTAAAGGAAATGGACCACCCCAGCATTGTTCCAGTGTATGGTGTTCTTTTTGCCTACAGATGGCGCTGTGGGGTTAAACAAGGACACACTGCTTTTATAAACATGTCTTTATATCTTGTGGAACATCTGTAAAACATGATAGTTCCTGGTGTCATTTGTGTTCTAACTATAGTCAGTTCCTAATCGACGATTGCTAAATCGTTCTGTCTGAAAACGGTAAAAGCCTTTAGTTAGAGCGCTAAACAGATACAGGTAAACCTTTAGGTCATTTTTACTGTTGTACAGAATCCTTACTTACAGGCAGAGGTGTGTAGAGGAATTATTAAAAATAAATTACGACCGAAGTAACAGTAAAAGTATTAATGTTTAAATTTATGTGATTAAGAGAGTAATAAAGTCTGGAATGATGGGATTCCTCCAGTTGTGGGTCATTAGTTACTTTGGATCTGATTAAATAAAGGAAAAATCCTGAATCCAGAAAAAATACTATCAATCACAACTACAGACTGTGTGAGATTTGATAGTAACTTACAGTAAGATTAAAGTGTCCAGAGTTACAGAATCCCTTTCTAACAGTCATCATCATGAAACATGAAAATTCCACTCTGAAATGAAACCTTTGTTTGTGCTATATTTCTATACAAGCTGGCTCAAATTGGTGAAGTAAATTCCTCTGCACTTTATAGCCCGTGTGTTTATAACCTTTCCGGATTGCAAAAGACACTGCTGAGTGTCAGGAGTTAGAAATAATAGAAGGCGTAAATAATTTAGTAAATGCCTGTTTTTGTCTTTAAAAATCAATATCCTCTATGCCGTCCCTGCATGCTCAATAGATCTTAAAATATTATTTTATACTATTTAGTATTTATTCTACAGTGTTTTTAATTAATTAATTATTGTAATATGTAAACATGTCTGAACGGAATGTTCTACAGGTCAGGTGATTAAAGCATGGGATATTGGCGTAGCAACGATGCGCATCGGTGAACTCTGTCAACTGGTTTGCAAGCCCGAGTACGCGTACGGGTCGGCGGGAAGCCCACCGAAAATCCCACCCAATGCCACCCTGGTGTTTCAGGTATGATTTGACTTTTTTTCACATGAACAAAGTTTTGCCTTTTGCCTCATTTTTTTTTGTGTCTGTGTGGTAGGTGGAGTTGTTCGACTTTCACGGTGAAGACGTCACGGAGGAGGAAGATGGTGGAGTCGTGCGTAGAATCATCACTAAAGGAGAGGGTTACTCCAAACCAAACGAGGGTGCAACTGTGGAAGGTAAAAGAAACATGCTTACTCAAAGGATCGAGCTTTTGAATCGCTAGCACAAATTAAGTTCCTCTTTCGCAATGAAATACGTTATGATAAACTTCACTTCATCTGCCGTTGTTCTTCCACTGACTCGACTGCGGTCTGTGGTGGAAGCTCTGCCCATTGACCAAAAAGGTTCGGTGCTTGATTAGGGCAAATACTAGTGTAGTTGTTTCATTATTAATGCATCATATTAGTCTCACTTTCTCATGACCAGATTAGAATCTTTAAGCCTACAGAAGGCGAGATGTTTTATTGACAAGATTTTATTTAATTTTGCAGTTCATTTGGAAGGAACGCATGAGGGCCGTGTGTTTGACGATCGGGATCTGACGTTTGAGGTGGGAGATGGAGAGAGTTTTGACCTTCCCACCCGGAGTGGAGAAAGCGCTGCAGGCTATGGAACAGGGCGAGGAATCCCTGTTCACTATCAAGCCAAAGTAATGCACATACAGTTTTGTCCATATTGTCTAGAAAGTCCGTTAATTAAACAATCATCCGTTCACGTCAGAAAGGTCATTGTTTTTTCTGCATTCAGCATTTTTATCTTTTATCTTTTAGATATGGCTTCGGAAAGGCAGGCAAACCCAAATTCAACATTCCACCTGGGGCAGAGCTGCTATACAAGATCAAACTGACAAAGTTTGAGAAGGTGAGCAAGCTTTAACTATAGCACTGTTTACAAGAAGCATTGTTTTTCCTGATAGTTTAGAAGTCTGATTGGAATTAAAATGTAAACACCTTAACCAAAATAAAAAAACGCCTCGTTTAAATGCCATTTTCAGGAAATTATGTAGTTTCCCAGGAAATAACCGCCGTGTCACACAAAAGTTTTCATTTAAGGTTGCTAAATTTCATTTATATACAGAACTTTTATTAACATAACAAATATCTTCTGCTGCTGCATCTGGGGGTTAAGGGCCTTGCTCAGTGGCCCAACAGTGTTAGCTTGGTGGAGCTGGGAATCAAACCCGCAACCTTCGGGCTGGTGGTCCAGCCCTCTAACCATGAGCTGTCACTTCCCCATTACGCAGCCGCGTTTCTGAACTTAATTTGTATAAAAAAATGAATACTGTTTAAAAAAAACTGTGGTGGGCAAATGACGTAACTGAGGTTACATCTTAACACTGTCAGTACAAACTGTCTGTCCGTCTGTATCTCACTCTCTCTGTGTATCTATCTATCTATCTATCTATCTATCTATCTATCTGTCTATCTGTCTATTTATAATAATATACTGTATTTACAGTGGAGCGATTACACGTTTTTAAAATGGTAAAAAGGAAATAATTCTGATGGTGTGCCTTTAGCCCTGTTCTACCCTATATCTTGTAACCTGTATATCGTGTGTATATATTTAGTGCCTATAGTGTTGTTTTTTTTGTCATTCAATTTAATTTTTCTTTCTTTATTTTTGCCTTCTAGGCTAAAGAATCCTGGGAGATGACCAGCAGTGAAAAACTGGAACAGAGCTCCATCGTCAAAGAGAAAGGAACTCAGTACTTTAAAGTATGAGCTGCGCGTTAATAGTTAAGATTTTTAATCCAGTCGATAGTTAATTTTTTCCAGTCTGTGTGTTAACTAATCGTGATGTGTGTTGTAGGATGGCAAATATAAGCAGGCGGTGGTGCAGTACAAGCGCATTGTGTCGTGGCTGGAGAACGAGTCCAACCTGGAGGGTGAAGAAGAGGAGAAAGCCAAAGCCCTGAGACTGGCGGCTCACCTTAACCTGTCCATGTGCTACCTAAAACTACAGGAGCCCAACCCCGCCCTCGAGAACTGTGACAAGGTCCAGAACCTGAATTACTGCGGTTGTTTTAATCTAATAATCGTAAATTAATTACATTATATAGAAATGTTATCCGATTAACTGGGAAGTGTTCCCTTAATGGTTAACTAGTGATTTGGAGAATTGTAGGATAGCATCTCATTACCACCAAGCTGCCACTGTGGGGTCCTCTGAGCAGGGCCCTTAACCCTTAAATACTCAATTAAAAAGGGAGATAAATATAAGTCGAGCTGACAAAGAGCCAGAAATATAAATGTAACTGTTATTTATTTTAAAGAAACATTTTGTTTTTATTTATTTTGTAATGTCAATAGTGTTTTATTCAGATTTATAATATCTTGGATTCTTGGCCATGAAAGATCATTTGGGTTTACACTGTGCTATTTTAGTTACCATTTGTTTGTCTGAGACAAATTTTTTAATTCCTAGAATTCTACAGTAAAATCTGTTGACTTTAATCGCTAGTTTGACATGTTCACCGTCAGTTGATTAACAGATGTTTCGCCCAATGAAATTCTGGCAGTTTCAGAAGATTTCAGACTCTTTGCCTCAGTGTGACTTGATGTCCCTTGATGACTGTCAACCTGAGACCCAGTAGGACCTCCAAACCTGATGACGCAATTAGCATTCGAATTCAAACCATTTTGCGACAATGTAGAAACGAGTCCAGTGGACAAAACAGCAAGAGGAGAAACTTACTGAGGCAAAATTACAGCTACAGTTTTTGTTTGCTGCTAGCTATCGTTTAGCGAGATTACTGAATGCGGGTTATTTAAACGTGTCGCAGATTGATGACCTAAAACTACAAACGAGTCTTCTTGTGTGTGTCCGTTTTTGAGACGTTTGGCAATCTGACAGCTGAGACATGGAGATTATGATTGTACAGTCTGAACAGCAACAATCGCTAAAGACTTAAAAATCACAAAAAAAACCAGATGAATTTTGGAAAGTAAAAATATTGGAATATTGAAATATTTCAATTAGGCAAAATTCTTCATTAAAATAAAACCAGTTCTAAACATCACGGTTTATATTTTGTCCCTCCTTGTTTTTGTTTTTTCTTAGCTGGTTTTAACTGGTTTGCGGTGTTTTTTTAATAGGCACTGGAATTGCACGAGAACAATGAAAAAGCTTTGTTCAGACGAGGAGAAGCTCTGTTTGTGATGAAGGAGTTCGACCGGGCGAGAGAGGACTTCCAGCGTGTGGTACAGCTTTATCCTAACAACAAGGCGGCGAAGAGTCAAGTGCTGCAGTGCCAGAAACACCTGAAGGAGCAGCATGAAAAGGACAAACGCCTCTACGCCAACATGTTTCAGAAGTTTGCTGAGAGAGACGCTAAAGTAAGCGCGTAAATTCGCTCGGAGCCGATTTCAACTGCTCCGTATTCACTGCTGGCCTGGTAGGGTGGGCATTTGATTACATTTCTTTAACAGATAATCAGGAAAATTAACGATTAATAACAGGTTAATCATTACTTTTTAATGATTGTTTTTTGGCGGCAGTTTTTTAATTTTATTAAGCTAACTTTTTAAAATGAAATTTAAGTGCTTTGGGAGCATGATTATTGGGTCATATTTAGGGTTTACTTTAGAAAGAATCATTTTTTAATTGACTTGTACCAAACATTTGCAATTTTTCCTGCGATCCAAACATTTTTCACCTAAACCGAATTTTTTTACCTGTATTACAAACGTGTGTGGGGGGGAAAGAAAAGAAAAGTAAAACGATTGTAAATAGATTGTTTAAAATAGTAATTAAATATATAATATACGTGTGTGGGGGGAAAAGAAAAAAGAAAGAAAGTAGTACAATAGAAAAATATTACCTATAAATCTATAGAAATATACTAGCCCAGACTATACCAATGTGTTTCCCGGAAAATAGGGATTAGGGTTATGGAAAAAGTCTTAATGCTCACACTGGACTTCTGCTCCCCTCTTTTTTGGTGGCTGTAGAAAAGCTGAAATGTGTTTCCTGGTTTGAAAATGGAAGGTTTTTAAACATCCAAAGCCCATGCAAACGTAACGTCCCATTCATTCAACCAAACCTTTATATTCAATGCCCGTCTCAACCAATCAGATGCTGTAAATGTCCATATCATCTGTGTCTAGTGACATCAGTACATGAGGATTATGTTCAAATAGTGTCAGAAATATAGTACACAGTTGTTTTGTTTAAAAGATTTTGAAATTCTCTTCGTTTTTTTTTTTTGCAGAAAGAGGCTGAGCAGGCAAAGAAGGAAAGTGACGGCGTGATGGAGATCGAGGAAAATGGTGCCCATGAGCAGACTGCAGCATAAATGTGTTTATTTCGCTGTTTGTGTGTACAGTTTGCTGTTTTTTGTTTTGTTTTGTTTTTTCTCCTCACACTATGTTTCTATGAAATGAGTGCATGTGTGCATACTGTAGGGATGAAGCTGACAGGATGAAATGTAAAACAGGGTTTTTTTTCTTTTTATTCTTTATGTCTCACTGTCACTGTGTGCGTGTTTGATTGGTGCTTGTGTCAGGCAGCTAGTCCTGCTAGCATTTTTAAAAATTTTTGTTTTTGCTATTCCACATAAAAGTGCGGAATTAAAGATTGTGTTGCTAAACTGAAAATCAGCTTCATAAAATATTATTCGGTACTGCAGCCCCCAGTAACGATTCTGGTCATTATAATGCTAATTAAAGATATACAAGTTCAACACTAGGTTGTGCTGCTGTACGGAAAATATAAAGGCACTTTGGGGTAAAAAAAAATAATAATAATCTTTATGGCGACACGACTGTTTTGTTGTTTTGGGCTATATGGATGTATACATTTGATAGCAGTTTTTTCTATATCTTTTACTGGTTGCTCTTTATACAGCTGTAAAATGTCTATTTTTTTTCTATTCACACAACTGGAAATTTGATGTCTTTTTTTTGAGGCAGCGTTTAAGAGAACAACATAAAGAAGTTCTTTATCCACCCTACTCCTACAATTGTCGGGTTGCATTTAGTTAAACGTAAAAATCAAATCTCCTGTTTTAGTCCACCGTTTTCCAGGAAGTCGATTTTGTCTTCGTTTTGAGTTAGTCAAGGATCTAACACATTTTTTTTTTCTAGATGGAGACACGTGAGCTGAGGTTGTAAACACCTAAAATTTTGTCGTGTGTCTCAGCAGTCCATACAGAATTGCTCCCTGAGCTGGTTTGTTTGAAAACCATGAATGGAGGCGAGTGAAATGCGCTGGTTGTTCTGTTAATGTGTTACTAACGCTTCAGTAATCTTAAATAAAAGAATTCAAATAGCTTAAAACTTTTAATAGACTCTGATTTTATATATGTAAAAACGTAGATGTCTTTATTTGTTACACACATTTTACAGCACAGTGAAATTTGTTTCTTTGCATATCGCATCTTAGAAAGTTGGAGTCAGAGCGCCCCTGGAGCAGAAAGGGTTAAGGGTCTTGCTCAAGGACCCAACAGTGGCCGCCTGGAGGTGGGGCTTGAGCCCAGTTTTTTCTGATCTTCCAATCAACAACTCGATGCCCTAACCATTTGAACCATTTGAGTCTTTGTGCACTAAAATTTCTGTCAATTACGTCACAAGGTATCGGTCTTCAACATCGGCGTGTTTTTAAGAGTACGAGTACATAAGCTCAGTATCGGCCCCAATAATGATACCAGTATCAATGCATCCGTACTAATGATAAAACTTATGTAGAACAGCGCTGCTCAGCAGTTTCTCAGAAGTTAATTGGTAGAAGTAAATCTACAGTAATGTAAGTGGCTCTCGATGTCTGGGACGATTAATAAGAAAAGTATCAGAAAGTGTTTGTTCTTCATTAGAGATTCATTTTGAACAAATAAAGCAGTTTTAATTACTTACTTTTACATTTCTGGTATTTTGTCAGGTGAGGGTTGCTACTGCTGGGCCCCTAAGCAAGGCCCTTAACCCTAATCAACTTAGTCGAATGAATGTAAGTTGCTCTGGATAAGGGCGTCTGATAAATGCTGTAAATGTAAATCTAAAACTTTTACTATAGAAAAAGAAAACGATATATATATATAAATATTTGAAGTACTAATTTTGGTTAGTAGCTTTGGCGCATACACAAGTGTTATTCTAGCATTTGCACATCTTTACATACGTGCTTACCTTTTGTGCCTTTTAGAGACCTGGAACATTCTGAAAGCAAAAAAAAAACATCTTGATGAAAATTCAAAGTTGGTGGAACAAAACACAAATTTGGAAATGTTGTGTAAATAAAAAAAAAAAATGTATTTCCAAGTTAAAACCCCTTTTCTTATAAATACAGCGCCTTGAAAAAGTGTTTATACCCCCTTGAATTTTTTTTTTTAATTTTTTTTTTTACATTTTGTCACCTAACAACCACAAACAAAATACAATGTATTTTATTGAGATTTTATGTAACAGACCAACACAAAGTAGCACATAATTGTAAAGTGTAACGAAAAGGATGCACGGTTTACGGAATTTCAAGCAAATAAAAATCTGAAAAATGTGGTGTGTATTTGTATTCAGCCCTCCTGTGTCAGTACTTTGTAGCGCCACCTTTCACTGCAATTACAGCTGCAAGTCTTTTGGGGCATGTCTCTACTTGCTTTGCACATATAGAGACGGAAGTTTTTGCCCATTTTTCTTTGCAAAATTGCTCAAGCTGAGCCAGATTGGATTGGGAGCGTCTGTGAACAGCAATTTTTCACAGTCTTGCCACGGTTGCTCAATTAGATTTAGGTCTGGACTTTGACTGGGCCATTTCAACACTTGAAAATTCTTTGATCCAAACCATTCCATTGTAGCTCTGGCAGTATGTTTAGGGTCATTGTCTTGCTGGAAGGTGAATCTCCTTCCCAGTCTCAAATCTTTGTGGCCTCCAACAGGTTTTCCTCCAAATTGCCCTGTATTCAGCTCCATCCATCTTCCCATTAAATCTGACCAGCTTCTCTGTCCCTGTTGAAGGAAAACATCCCCACAGCATTTTGCTGCCACCACCATGTCTCACAGTGGGAATGGTGTTTTCAGGATGATGAGCAGTGTTTCTTTTCAGTGCTCCTTGAGATGTTCATAGCTTGAGATATTTTTTATAACCTTACCCTGTTTTAAACTTCTCCACAACTTTATCTCTGACCTGTCTGGTGAGTTCCTTGGTCTTCATAATGCTGTTTGTTCACTAACAAACCACTGAGGCCTTCACAGAACAGGTGAGATTTATACTGAGACTAAATTACACACAGGTGGACTCTTAACACATTAGGTGACTTCTGAAGGCGATTGATTGCACTTGATTTTATTTAGGGGTATCAGAGTACAGGGGGGCTGAATACAAATGCACACCACACTTTTTATTTCCTTAAAATTTTGAAAACCCTGTATCATTTTTGTTCCACTTCACGATTATATGCCACTTTGTATTGTTCTATTACATAAAATCTCAATAAAAAACATTTAAGTTTGTGGTTGAGAAAATGTAAGAAAGTTTGAATGAAAGTATGAATACATTTTTCAAAACACTGTAAAATCTATTACAAAATGGAGCTGCGTGGTTTTTGTGGTATACGTTTTACAGTAATGTTTTTAAGATTAGTTATTTAAATGCATAATCACTAATAAACTAAATTTAAAAAAATTAAGATTCAATTAGTGTGATTTATTAATATACATTTTGGTAAATAAAATCAATCATATAGGCATCAATTTGATACATTTGTAATAAAATGGGTAGTAAAAATGTTTATGGTAAAAAGTTCACACTAGACTTGTAATGTCCAACAGTGGCTTATTTGCCATCACTGTGGCAACATGACCTTCCCTAGAAATATAAAGTGATTTGTATATTTTTCCATGTTTTTTAAATCTCAGACAGATAAAAATGTGGCAAAAGGTAGCTCAGCGTAGCCCTGAACTTTGCCTACAACCCTCAACTGCTCAGTTAGAAAAATATTATTGAGCTAAATGTAAGTTGATCTAAAAGGGAGCGTTAGCACAGTGTTAACATAAATCTTAATCTGGCAACTGGACACTCCAGAGGTCAGACACAGCAGAGCAAAGAGTAAAATATTCTGTTGATTTGTCTTTCTGTCAAGCTACAACTTTTAAGTTTCTGGTTTATTTGTCATATGTCCAGATGTTAGTGACAGGTAGTACCTGAAATGCTTATAGATATTAGGAGGGATTTTATCCCACTCCTCTTTGCAGATGCTTTCCACGTCATTTCAACGCTGATGTTTGGCAACTCGATCTTTCACCTCCCTCCACAGATTTTCTATGGAATTAAGGTCTGCATACTAACTAGTCCATTCCTGGCCTTAATGCGTTTCTTCTTGAGTCACTTCTTTGTTGCCTTGGTCATGTTTTGGGTCATTGTCATGCTGGAATACCCATCCACGCCCATTTTTCAATGTCTTGACTGAGGGAAGGAGGTTCTCACTCAAGATCTGATGGTAAATAGTTGTCCTGTCCCCTTAGCAGCAAAACACCCACAAGCATAATGTTTCCACCTCCATGTTTGACAGTGGGGATGTTGTTCTTGGGGTCATGGACAGCATTTCTCCTCCTCCAAACATGTTTTGAGCCAAACACAGAGTTGAGTTTATGCCAAAGAGCTTGATTTTGGACTACTTTTACTCAGTTCTGAAGTATTTAGATGTTGAGCAGGGGGACTTTGCGGGCACTGCAGGATCTCATACCTTTACCAATTGTTTTCTTGGTGACTATGTTTCTCCATTAATCAAACAAATTTACCAAGCTGCTTGGTGATGGTCTTGTAGCCCATTCCAGTCTTGTGTAGGTCTACAATCCTTTCCCTGACATCTTTGGACAGCTCCCTGGTCTTGGCCATAATGAAGAGTTTGATATCTGATTTATTGATTGCTTCTGTGGACAGGTGTCTTTCAAAGTCACAAATTACAAATTTTCGATTGGTCCAAAACGCTGCTACCAGATTTCTTTAAAATAGTCGCAAATGTGACCCCATCACCTCTATATTAAAGGGCCTTTTATTGGCTGCCCATTCAATTTAGAATCCATTTTAAAATTCCCCTACTGGTGTATAAAGCTTTACATAACCAGGCCCCTAGTTACCTCTCAAAGCTGTTCCATTTTTATACTTTTACTAGAAGATCCAGTGATCTTCTTTTAGTTCGTCAGTCTAGACTTAAACATTTTACTATGGTCTTGATTATTACTCTGACTTCAGGATGTTTATCTGTCATTTCTTTTGGTTTTTAAATTCATATGTTTTATTTCTGTTTTATGTGTCTATGGTTTGATTTTAATGTCCAGCACTTTGGTCAGTCCTGGTTGTTTTTAAATGTGCTCTATAAATAATTGAACTTGAAACAGAATGACAAAGGGATAGAGATGAAAATACTCCCCTAAGTAATGGGACAACTACCAGTTCGCGTCATTAACGATTTTTGTAGCGCAAAACATTCTTTCTACTGTAGCAGATATTACATTTTGGTAAATGATAGTAAGACATGGGATGAGGCTTGTTAGTATTGTGCTACACACTACACTATGTTGGCCACCGTGTCCTCTGTAGTACAACAGCAAATTTGAAGCTTGACTTTTCGGAGACCAAAAGTGTATGGACTGACCTAAGCTTCATAGATGGACAATGGTTCTGGCTGAGTGGACAATATCTTAGGACACCGGTTTCATTGCCATCATGTCCAGCTAAACCCTATTGCTGTGGAGCTATCAACATAACAAACGCTTTGGAGAATCAAGACTGCAACAAGAAGCTGAGTTTCCTATGTTCCTATGTGAGACCAAACTATTGAGATAAAGAATTTAGGATACCTTCAAACATAATGCTAATCAAGATTAACGTTGCTTCTTGAATTACTGAATTAGCATTTTATAACATGTATGACATGAAAAGTGTTGTTTACGTCGCAGAAACAATGTCAAGCGATAATAATGTATGACATCTTGGTCTCCTAACAGCTAAAGTTCCTCAAGTTGGGTCCTCCTTTAGGAAGAACACAAAGTATTTCAAGTAGAACATTATATAACATATATTAGCTATAGACTAAGCTTGGGTTTGTAACTGGGTTTAAATTATCAATATTAGCCAGTGATATATTACTGCAACGGAATAGTAAACTGAGAAATACATATACTTGCTAGTTATAGGTTATATTTTTAAATAATAAAGAAGAGCATGCTGTTTTTAGAAGTCAAAGCCAGATCATATGTAATAACATTTAATACTTACAGTATGAGGAGATTTGCTTTTGACATTTATCCTCTGTATCTATTAGTACATTTCTTCAGCAAAAAGAGAAATATTGTAACCGATATTTATGAGTCATTAAACATAATACGAAGCACAATTTTGGTTTGTATCTCTTTATTTTAATTATAATTTCTAATAACATGTTTGTAAATTTGCTCTACAGAATGCAGCCCTAGTTGTTCTGTTCTTTAAACTGGACATACAGTGGATGATTCCAGAAACTACCAGTTGAAATATGAAATTTAAAGCCAACACTCAGAATGGATGTGCGGACCAATCGTATATCTGCGAATCTAAATGTAATATAAAGTCAATAAAAGGTCAATAAAAAAGCAACTCCGGCATTCTGTATACGGACAGGCAGGCATTTCGGAAAACGTGGGCAATATGGTTATTGTGGATAGACTGATAGCTATAGAACTTTGATGAGGGTAAAAGATCTGTTTATTCTCTTTTTTTTTGGTTGGTTAAGTTTTTACTGAAAGACTTTCCAGTTGAATACGATCTATAATTTACATACAGTCTTGCATTTTAACTCAGACTAGCTTCCATTTTTGCATAGGCAAAAACTGCTTAATCAGTTCGAAACTCTCCTTTATTTGTGAACAAAATTGACGTAAAAAATTTATCCAGCGTTCCTATTGTCTAAATCACTTGTTATGTTACGATGTAACACTTGTACAACAAATGATGTGTGACAAAGCTGAAATTTAGGCAGATTCAGAAAAAAACACAGTGTTTGTAAGGCATTAGTTTTAGCCCAAGATTAACTTTAACACTAAATGTAACATTAATTCCTATTTAATTCCAAGATTAACCTTAACAATAAACATTAATTTCTAATCATAGCCGTAACCCTAAACCGCTAACTATAAATCCTAAACCCTAAACTTAACCCAAACTTATAAAAATATCCCTAAACCCAAACCCCTAACTATAACCCTAAACCTAAACCCCAAACTCAACCCTAATCTATAATCATAACCCCAAACCCTAACCCCTAACTATAAACCTAAACCCTAATCTCAACCCTGGTTTATAATCATAACCTTAAACCCTAACCCCTAACTATAAACCTAAACCCTAAACTCCACCCTAACCTATAATCATAACCCTAGACCCTAACTATAAACCTAAATCCTAAACTCCACCCTAACCTATAATCATAACCCTAAACCCTAACCCCTAACTATAAACCTAAACCCTAAACTCCACCCTAACCTATAATCATAACCCTAAACCCTAAACCCTATATAAACCTAAACCCCAAAACTCAACCCCAATCTATAATCATAACCTTAAACCCTAACCCCTAACTATAAAACTAAACCCTAAACTTAGAAAAATAAATAGTAAAGTAAAAGTACTGATACCAGAAAAATCTACTAAAGTACAGTAACAGAGTATATGTACTCAGTTACTTCCCATCTCTAGTATTTAGTTGGTTACAGTATTTACACTTAATGTTTACGTCAAACTATAGAAAGAACTGTAGTGAACTGATCAATAATCAAGAGAATCAATGGGAAACAGAGTTGTTAATGGTGAACATTGTGTTCCAGTGTCAAAGATCAGATTCCCATTTCTATTGGACAGCATCAAGTGTAGTAGAATTATTACAATAAATTACCATATCATTGCAATTTACTATGATATATATGATACTATGATAAGTTCACAAACACAAAAACAGTATTTACCACAGGAAATACTACAGGTTTTATAGTGAAGTACTGTAGTTCATAACCGATGCTTAAAATGTAAAAGTAATGCTAGTAAGCATTGTCCAACATTTGCTTATTTGCCATTGCTGTGACAAGGTTCAACCTCCTTCCCAGCATGAGATGTGTTGTTACTTCTCTTTTGCATGTTTTTGTAAATCAGTTTGGACAAAAAACATAGATGCTGGACACCGAGTTGAGCCACATGACGGAAAAGACCTTCAGAGCTTAAACCACTGCATATCAAAGATGAAGTATTTTTTCCACGTTATCTTTCTGGCAGCCAGTTGTGGTCTGTCTGAAGGTATAATAAAAGAATATAGTTACGTAGCACCTAATGGTGGTTATAATTGGTATGGTGCTGTATGGCACTGCAGAGCGCACTACAAAGAAATCGCTGTTGTCAGTAATGCCGAAGAACACCAGAGACTTGTAGACCTAGTGACAGATAGTGTGACAGGCTGGATTGGATTTCACAAAGTATGGGGGAAGCAAAACACCTGGCGCTGGATTAATGGACAACCAATTTCGGACCTAAGGTGGCAGTCTTATTATCCTAAACAGGACAATTTGTATTCAAGTATTAATTGCACCTATCTTAAAGAGGGTTTCTGGTATAATGATCCCTGTACTTCATTACATTCATTTTACTGTTATAGACATTTGATTATTGTAAATGAGAGTAAGACATGGGATGAAGCGCTTCGGTATTGTATTACTCACTACACTACATTGGCGTCTCTGCCCCATGCATCACAACTTCTACAGGCAAAATTGGAGCTTAAGTTTTCCCAGACTGACAGTGTATGGACCGGCCTGAAGTTCATAGACAGACAATGGTTCTGGCTGTATAAAGCTTATCATAGGATACCGGTTTCTTTACCATCCTGTCCAGCTATACCTTATCGCTGTGGAGCGTTTAACATAAAAACAGACGCTTGGGAGAACCAAGACTGCAACGAGAAGCGGAATTTCCTCTGTCACTGGAAGTAAGTCAGAAGTATTAAGATAAAGAAATCAGGATTCTATAAATCTATAAAAGTTGCCTTGACATTATTAGAGTTCTACACTGCCAATGTCTTTTATGTTAAGTGGTTTAGTCTTAAAAGGAAATGCTTAAAATAATGTAAGCCAAATGTCTCTCTCTCTTTTGCTGTCTTTCTTCAGCTTTCTCTCCTGAAGAACCTCTCCAGGTAAAATTTTATTGTGTTCTAAAACACAATAAAATCTACTTTATATTAGCTGTCAATTAAGCTCACCATTTAGACGGAAATTAAAAATAACAACAGAAGTAATCATGAATTTTAATGTATTACGTTATTTGATTAAGAGAGTAATAAAGTCTGGAATGATGGGATTCCTCTAGTTGTGGGTCATTAGTTACTTTGGATCTGATTAAATAAAGGGAAAATCCTGAATCCAGAAAAATACTAACAATCACAACTATAGAAAATCCACATAAAAAGAGTAAAAAGAAGTGACTGTGTGAGATTTGATAGTAACTTACAGTAAGATTAAAGTGTCCAGAGTTACAGAATCCCTTTCTAACAGTCATCATCATGACACTTACTGTAAGATATTTTCTCAGGTTGGAGCTGGAATTCCTCTACACTGATCTCATCACAATGTTTTAGACGCATAGAAGACGTCACATTATGGAACTGTTGGGTTTTCCCCTTGGACTGTATAAATTGATTGAATGTGAGGTCATGTATGTTTTTGTCTCTATTGATATTTTAACTTCTTTTCTTTCTTTGGTCATTATTTTCTGAAACTGATTGCGCTTTAATAAATGAGGGGGTTTCAAGTTTTATCACAAGACTCGACATTTCATTGTACGGAACATTATGAAAAACTAATTATTAAAACTACATTTGCATCATTAACAGTTAATAATATCTTGCGTAATTTCTTATAAACCTACGTATGTATAAGAATAGTAAACAGAGAAATACATATATTTGCTATTATTTGACACTTATTTGACATTTATCCTCTGTAGCCAATAAGCTCTATGTGTACATTTCTTCAAGTGATAAAGAAATATTGTAACTAATATTTATTTTAGTTATTAAACATAATATGATGCACAATTTTGGTTTGTATCTCTTTATTTTAATTATAATTTCTAATAACATGTTTGTAAATTTGCTCTACAGAATGCAGCCCTAGTTGTTCTGTTCTTTAAAACCGGACATACAGTGGATGATTCCAGCAACTACCAGTTGAAATATGAAATTTAAAGCCAACACTCAGAATGGATGTGCGGACCAATCGTATATCTGCGAATCTAAATGTAATATAAAGTCAATAAAAGGTCAATAAAAAAGCAACTCCGGCATTCTGTATACGGACAGGCAGGCATTTCGGAAAACGTGGGCAATATGGTTATTGTGGATAGACTGATAGCTATAGAACTTTGATGAGGGTAAAAGATCTGTTTATTCTCTTTTTTTTTGGTTGGTTAAGTTTTTACTGAAAGACTTTCCAGTTGAATACGATCTATAATTTACATACAGTCTTGCATTTTAACTCAGACTAGCTTCCATTTTTGCATAGGCAAAAACTGCTTAATCAGTTCGAAACTCTCCTTTATTTGTGAACAAAATTGACGTAAAAAATTTATCCAGCGTTCCTATTGTCTAAATCACTTGTTATGTTACGATGTAACACTTGTACAACAAATGATGTGTGACAAAGCTGAAATTTAGGCAGATTCAGAAAAAAACACAGTGTTTGTAAGGCATTAGTTTTAGCCCAAGATTAACTTTAACACTAAATGTAACATTAATTCCTATTTAATTCCAAGATTAACCTTAACAATAAACATTAATTTCTAATCGTAACCCTAAACCGCTAACTACAATCCTAAACCCTAAACTTAACCCAAAACTTATAAAAAATATCCCTAAACCCAAACCGCTAACTACAATCCTAAACCCTAAACTTAACCCTAATCTATAATCATAACCCCAAACCCTAACCCCTAACTATAAACCTAAACCCTAATCTCAACCCTGGTTTATAATCATAACCTTAAACCCTAACCCCTAACTATAAACCTAAACCCTAAACTCCACCCTAACCTATAATCATAACCCTAGACCCTAACTATAAACCTAAACCCTAAACTCCACCCTAACCTATAATCATAACCCTAAACCCTAACCCCTAACTATAAACCTAAACCCTAAACTCCACCCTAACCTATAATCATAACCCTAAACCCTACATATAAACCTAAACCCCAAACTCAACCCCAATCGATAATCATAACCTTAAACCCTAACCCCTAACTATAAACCTAAACCCTAAACTTAGAAAAATAAATAGTAAAGTAAAAGTACTGATACCAGAAAAATCTACTAAAGTACAGTAACAGAGTATATGTACTCAGTTACTTCCCATCTCTAGTATTTAGTTGGTTACAGTATTTACACTTAATGTTTACGTCAAAAACTATAGAAAGAACTGTAGTGAACTGATCAATAATCAAGAGAATCAATGGGAAACAGAGTTGTTAATGGTGAACATTGTGTTCCAGTGTCAATGATCTGTTTCCCAGGTCAATAAAAAATAAGTGTAGTAGAATTATTACAATAAATTACCATATCATTGCAATTTACTATGATATAAGTACACAAACACAAAAACAGTATTTACCACAGGAAATACTACAGGTTTTATAGTGAAGTACTGTAGTTCATAACCGATGCTTAAAATGTAAAAGTAATGCTAGTAAGCATTGTCCAACATTTGCTTATTTGCCATTGCTGTGACAAGGTTCAACCTCCTTCCCAGCATGAGATGTGTTGTTACTTCTCTTTTGCATGTTTTTGTAAATCAGTTTGGACAAAAAACATAGATGCTGGACACCGAGTTGAGCCACATGACGGAAAAGACCTTCAGAGCTTAAACCACTGCATATCAAAGATGAAGTATTTTTTCCACGTTATCTTTCTGGCAGCCAGTTGTGGTCTGTCTGAAGGTATAATAAAAGAATATAGTTACGTAGCACCTAATGGTGGTTATAATTGGTATGGTGCTGTATGGCACTGCAGAGCGCACTACAAAGAAATCGCTGTTGTCAGTAATGCCGAAGAACACCAGAGACTTGTAGACCTAGTGACAGATAGTGTGACAGGCTGGATTGGATTTCACAAAGTATGGGGGAAGCAAAACACCTGGCGCTGGATTAATGGACAACCAATTTCGGACCTAAGGTGGCAGTCTTATTATCCTAAACAGGACAATTTGTATTCAAGTATTAATTGCACCTATCTTAAAGAGGGTTTCTGGTATAATGATCCCTGTACTTCATTACATTCATTTTACTGTTATAGACATTTGATTATTGTAAATGAGAGTAAGACATGGGATGAAGCGCTTCGGTATTGTATTACTCACTACACTACATTGGCGTCTCTGCCCCATGCATCACAACTTCTACAGGCAAAATTGGAGCTTAAGTTTTCCCAGACTGACAGTGTATGGACCGGCCTGAAGTTCATAGACAGACAATGGTTCTGGCTGTATAAAGCTTATCATAGGATACCGGTTTCTTTACCATCCTGTCCAGCTATACCTTATCGCTGTGGAGCGTTTAACATAAAAACAGACGCTTGGGAGAACCAAGACTGCAACGAGAAGCGGAATTTCCTCTGTCACTGGAAGTAAGTCAGAAGTATTAAGATAAAGAAATCAGGATTCTATAAATCTATAAAAGTTGCCTTGACATTATTAGAGTTCTACACTGCCAATGTCTTTTATGTTAAGTGGTTTAGTCTTAAAAGGAAATGCTTAAAATAATGTAAGCCAAATGTCTCTCTCTCTTTTGCTGTCTTTCTTCAGCTTTCTCTCCTGAAGAACCTCTCCAGGTAAAATTTTATTGTGTTCTAAAACACAATAAAATCTACTTTATATTAGCAATTTATATTTTATATTAGTCAATTAAGCTCACCATTTAGAAGGAAATTAAAAATAACAACAGAAGTAATCATGAATTTTAATGTATTACGTTATTTGATTAAGAGAGTAATAAAGTCTGGAATGATGGGATTCCTCTAGTTGTGGGTCATTAGTTACTTTGGATCTGATTAAATAAAGGGAAAATCCTGAATCCAGAAAAATACTAACAATCACAACTATAGAAAATCCACATAAAAAGAGTAAAAAGAAGTGACTGTGTGAGATTTGATAGTAACTTACAGTAAGATTAAAGTGTCCAGAGTTACAGAATCCCTTTCTAACAGTCATCATCATGACACTTACTGTAAGATATTTTCTCAGGTTGGAGCTGGAATTCCTCTACACTGATCTCATCACATGTTTTAGTCTCATAGAAGACGTCACTATGGAACTGTTGGGTTTTCCCCTTTGGACTGTATAAATTGATTGAATGTGAGGTCATGTATGTTTTTGTCTCTATTGATATTTGAACTTCTTTTCTTTCTTGGGTCATTATTTTCTGAACCGATTGCGCTTTAATAAATGAGGGGGTTTCAAGTTTTATCACAAGACTCGACATTTCATTGTACGGAACATTATGAAAAACTAATTATTAAAACTACATTTGCATCATTAACAGTTAATAATATCTTGCGTAATTTCTTATAAACCTACGTATGTATAAGAATAGTAAACAGAGAAATACATATATTTGCTATTATTTGACACTTATTTGACATTTATCCTCTGTAGCCAATAAGCTCTATGTGTACATTTCTTCAAGTGATAAAGAAATATTGTAACTAATATTTATTTGAGTTATTAAACATAATATGATGCACAATTTTGGTTTGTATCTCTTTATTTTAATTATAATTTCTAATAACATGTTTGTAAATTTGCTCTACAGAATGCAGCCCTAGTTGTTCTGTTCTTTAAACTGGACATACAGTGGATGATTCCAGAAACTACCAGTTGAAATATGAAATTTAAAGCCAACACTCAGAATGGATGTGCGGACCAATCGTATATCTGCGAATCTAAATGTAATATAAAGTCAATAAAAGGCATTCTGTATACGGACACGCAGGCATTTCGGAAAACGTGGGCAATATGGTTATTGTGGATAGACTGATAGCTATAGAACTTTGATGAGGGTAAAAGATCTGTTTATTCTCTTTTTTTTTGGTTGGTTAAGTTTTTACTGAAAGACTTTCCAGTTGAATACGATCTATAATTTACATACAGTCTTGCATTTTAACTCAGGCTAGCTTCCATTTTTGCATAGGCAAAAACTGCTTAATCAGTTCGAAACTCTCCTTTATTTGTGTAATATCCTCACGAGGGGTGAACAAAATTGACATGTTAAAAAATTTATCCAACCCCTAAACTATAAACCTATAATAATCTTAATTTATAATCAAAACCTTAACCTTTAAATATAAACCTAAATATAAACCCTAAACTCTAAACTCAACCCTAACTTGTAATCATAACCCTAAACCTTCACCCCAACTATAAACCTAAACCCTAAATTTAACCCTGACTTAAAATTATAACACTAAACCTTCACACCCCCCCTAACTACAAACCTAAACCCTGACTTATAATCATAATCCTAAAACTTAAACTTTAAAACTAACTATAAAACAAACCCTAAACTCAACCCTAACTTATAATCATAACCCTAAACCTTAACCCCTAACTATAGGCTAAACCCAACCCTAACTTGTAAACATAACCTGAAACCATAACCCCTAACTATAAACCTTAACCCTTAACTCAACCCTATCCTATAATTATAACATTATTTGCACCGTAGTGTGTAATAAAATCCCTGAGTTAACTCCACTTTAATTTGATTTTTTTTTTTCTATTACAAAATGCATTCAGTGGGGTGAATACTTATGCAAGGCAGTGCACATAACAAACAAAAGGTTTTTTTAAGCGCAAGGAACACACCTTCTAGATTAGTTATGGTTAAAAGGCAATGGGAAATGTTACTACAGGTTTTATAGTGAAGTACTGTAGTGGTTTTTTTTTAATATGGGATAGTAGAAAAAAATAGGCTTAGCATGCATAAAAGCTGCTATTTAGATTTTTTCCCCCCCCCAAAAGATGCCTAGTACAAAATAGATTTTTAAAACATTTCTAGCAGTTTATAACAGACTGATATCATACATGTTTTAGTCTCATAGAAGACGTCACATTATGGAACTGGTTGGGTTTTTCCCCTTGGACTGTATAAATTGATTGAATGTGAGGTCATGTATGTTTTTGTCTCTATTGATATTTTCACTTCTTCTCTTTCTTTGGTCATTATTTTCTGAACTGATTGCGCTTTAATAAATGAGGGGGTTTCAAGTTTTATCACAAGACTCGACATTTCATTGTACGGAACATTATGAAAAACTAATTATTAAAACTACAATTGCATCATTAACAGTTATAATATCTTGCGTAATTTCTTATAAACCTACGTATGTATAAGACTAGTAAACAGAGAAATACATATATTTGCTATATTTGACACTTATTTGACATTTATCCTCTGTAGCCAATAAGCTCTATGTGTACATTTCTTCAAGTGATAAAGAAATATTGTAACTAATATTTATTTTGAGTTATTAAACTAATATGATGCACAATTTTGGTTTGTATCTCTTTATTTTAATTATAATTTCTAATAACATGTTTGTAAATTTGCTCTACAGAATGCAGCCCTAGTTGTTCTGTTCTTTAAACTGGACATACAGTGGATGATTCCAGAAACTACCAGTTGAAATATGAAATTTAAAGCCAACACTCAGAATGGATGTGCGGACCAATCGTATATCTGCGAATCTAAATGTAATATAAAGTCAATAAAAGGTCAATAAAAAAAGCAACTCCGGCATTCTGTATACGGACAGGCAGGCATTTCGGAAAACGTGGGCAATATGGTTATTGTGGATAGACTGATAGCTATAGAACTTTGATGAGGGTAAAAGATCTGTTTATTCTCTTTTTTTTTGGTTGGTTAAGTTTTTACTGAAAGACTTTCCAGTTGAATACGATCTATAATTTACATACAGTCTTGCATTTTAACTCAGACTAGCTTCCATTTTTGCATAGGCAAAAACTGCTTAATCAGTTCGAAACTCTCCTTTGTTTGTGTAATATCCTCACGAGGGGTGAACAAAATTGACATGTCAAAAATCTATCCAACCCCTAACTATAAACCTATAATAATCTTAACTTATAATCAAAACCTTAACCTTTAAATATAAACCTAAATATAAACCCTAAACTCTAAACTCAACCCTAACTTGTAATCATAACCCTAAACCTTCACCCCAACTATAAAACCTAAACCCTAAATTTAACCCTGACTTAAAATTATAACACTAAACCTTCACCCCTAACTACAAACCTACACCCTGACTTATAATCGTAATCCTAAAACCTAAACTTTAAAACTAACTATAAAACTAAACCCTAAACTCAACCCTAACTTATAATCATAACCCTAAACCTTAACCCCTAACTATAAACCTAAACCCAACCCTAACTTGTAAACATAACCTGAAACCATAACCCCTAACTATAAACCTTAACCCTTAACTCAACCCTATCCTATAATTATAACATTATTTGCACCGTAGTGTGTAATAAAAATCCTGAGTTAACTCCACTTTAATTTGATTTTTTTTTTCTATTACAAAATGCATTCAGTGGGTGAATACTTTATGCAAGGCAGTGCACATAACAAACAAAAGGTTTTTTAAGCGCAAGGAAACACACCTTCTAGATTAGTTATGGTTAAAAGGCAATGGGAAATGTTACTACAGGTTTTATAGTGAAGTACTGTAGTGGTTTTTTTTTTAATATGGGGATAGTAGAAAAAATAGGCTTGCATGCATAAAGCTGCTATTTTAGATTTTTCCCCCCCCCCCAAAAAAGATGCCTAGTACAAATAGATTTTTTAAACATTTCTAGCAGTTTATAACAGACTGATATCATTACATGTTTTAGTCTCATAGAAGACGTCACATTATGGAACTGTTGGGTTTTTTCCCCTTGGACTGTATAAATTGATTGAATGTGAGGTCATGTATGTTTTTGTCTCTATTGATATTTTCACTTCTTCTCTTTCTTTGGTCATTATTTTTCTGAAACTGATTGCGCTTTAATAAATGAGGGGGTTTCAAGTTTTATCACAAGACTCGACATTTCATTGTACGGAACATTATGAAAAACTAATTATTAAAACTACATTTGCATCATTAACAGTTAATAATATCTTGCGTAATTTCTTATAAACCTACGTATGTATAAGAATAGTAAACAGAGAAATACATATATTTGCTATTATTTGACACTTATTTGACATTTATCCTCTGTAGCCAATAAGCTCTATTTGTACATTTCTTCAAGTGATAAAGAAATATTGTAACTAATATTTATTTGAGTTATTAAACATAATATGATGCACAATTTTGGTTTGTATCTCTTTATTTGAATTATAATTTCTAATAACAGTGTTGTTGTGAAATTTGCTCTACAGAATGCAGCCCTAGTTGTTCTGTTCTTTAAACTGGACATACAGTGGATGATTCCAGAAACTACCAGTTGAAATATGAAATTTAAAGCCAACACTCAGAATGGATGTGCGGACCAATCGTATATCTGCGAATCTAAATGTAATATAAAGTCAATAAAAGGTCAATAAAAAAGCAACTCCGGCATTCTGTATACGGACACGCAGGCATTTCGGAAAACGTGGGCAATATGGGTTATTGTGGATAGACGATAGCTATAGAACTTTGATGAGGGTAAAAGATCTGTTTATTCTCTTTTTTTTTTTGGTGGGGGGGGGGGGGTTTAGTTTTTACTGAAAGACTTTCCAGTTGAATACGATCTATAATTTTACATACAGTCTTGCATTTTAACTCAGGCTAGCTTCCATTTTTGCATAGGCAAAAACTGCTTAATCAGTTCGAAACTCTCCTTTATTTGTGAAATATCCTCACGAGGGGTGAACAAAATTGACATGTCAAAAATCTATCCAACCCCTAACTATAAACCTATAATAATCTTAACTTATAATCAAAACCTTAACCTTTAAATATAAACCTAAATATGAACCCTAAAACTCTAAACTCAACCCTAACTTGTAATCGTAACCCTAAACCTTCACCCCAACTATAAACCTAAACCCTAAATTTAACCCTGACTTAAAATTATAACACTAAATCTTCACCCCTAACTACAAACCTAAACCCTGACTTATAAATCATAATCCTAAAACTTAAACTTTAAAACTAACTATAAACCTAAACCCTAAACTCAACCCTAACTTATAATCATAACCCTAAACCTTAACCCCTAACTATAGGCTAAACCCAAACCCTAACCTTGTAAACATAACCTGAAACCATAACCCCTAACCTATAAACCTAAACCCTAACTCAACCCTATCCTATAATTATAACATTATTTGCACCGTAGTGTGTAATAAAATCCTGAGTTAACTCCACTTTAATTTGATTTTTTTTTTCTATTACAAAATGCATCAGTGGGGTGAATACTTATGCAAGCAGTGCACATAACAAACAAAAGGTTTTTTAAGCGCAAGGAACACACCTTCTAGATTAGTTATGATGGTTAAAAGGCAATGGGAAATGTTACTACAGGTTTTATAGTGAAGTACTGTAGTGGTTTTTTTTTAATATGGGATAGTAGAAAAAATAGGCTTAGCATGCATAAAGCTGCTATTTTAGATTTTTTTCCCCCCCCCCAAAAGATGCCTAGTACAAAATAGATTTTTAAACATTTCTAGCAGTGTTATAACAGACTGATATCATTACATGTTTTAGTCTCATAGAAGACGTCACATTATGGAACTGTTGGGTTTTTCCCCTTGGGGTGGTATAAATTGATTGAATGTGAGGTCATGTATGTTTTTGTCTCTATTGATATTTTCACTTCTTCCTCTTCTTTGGTCATTATTTTCTGAACTGATTGCGCTTTAATAAATGAGGGGGTTTCAAGTTTTATCACAAGACTCGACATTTCATTGTAACAGAACATTATGAAAAACTAATTTATTAAAACTACAATTGCATCATTAACAGTTAATAATATCTTGCGTAATTTCTTATAAACCTACGTATGTATAAGAATAGTAAAACAGAAAATACATATATTTGCTATTATTTGACACTTATTTGACATTTATCCTCTGTAGCCAATAAGCTCTATGTGTACATTTCTTCAAGTGATAAAGAAATATTGTAACCTAATATTTATTTGAGTTATTAAACATAATATGATGCACAATTTTGGTTTGTATCTCTTTATTTTAATTATAATTTCTAATAACATGTTTGTAAATTTGCTCTACAAAATGCAGCCCTAGTTGTTCTGTTCTTTAAACTGGACATACAGTGGATGATTCCAGCAACTACCATTTGAAATATGAAATTTAAAGCCAACACTCAGAATGGATGTGCGGACCAATCGTATATCTGTGAATCTAAATGTAATATAAAGTCAAAAAAGGTCAATAAAAAAGCAACTCCGGCATTCTGTATACGGACAGGCAGGCAATTCGGAAAACGTGGGCAATATGGTTATTGTGGATAGACTGATAGCTATAGAACTTTGATGAGGGTAAAAGATCTGTTTATTCTCTTTTTTTTTGGTTGGTTAAGTTTTTACTGAAAGACTTTCCAGTTGAATACGATCTATAATTTACATACAGTCTTGCATTTTAACTCAGACTAGCTTCCATTTTTGCATAGGCAAAAACTGCTTAATCAGTTCGAAACTCTCCTTTATTTGTGTAATATCCTCACGAGGGGTGAACAAAATTGACATGTAAAAAATTTATCCAACCCCTAACTATAACCTACCTATAATAATCTTAATTTATAATCACAAAACCTTAACCTTTAAATATAAACCTAAATATGAACCCTAAACTCTAAACTCAACCCTAACTTGTAATCATAACCCTAAACCTTCACCCCAACTATAAACCTAAACCCTAAATTTAACCCTGACTTAAAATTATAACACTAAACCTTCACCCCTAACTACAAACCTACACCCTGACTTATAATCGTAATCCTAAAACCTAAACTTTAAAACTAACTATAAAACTAAATCCTAAACTCAACCCTAACTTATAATCATAACCCTAAAAACCTTAACCCCTAACTATAGGCTAAACCCAACCCTAACTTGTAACATAACCTGAAACCATAACCCCTAACTATAAACCTAAACCCTTAACTCAACCCTATCCTATAATTATAACATTATTTGCACCGTAGTGTGTAATAAAAAATCCTGAGTTAACTCCACTTTAATTTGATTTTTTTTTTCTATCACAAAATGCATTCAGTGGGGTGAATACTTATGCAAGGCAGTGCACATAACAAACAAAAGGTTTTTTAAGTAAGCGCAAGGAACACACCTTCTAGATTAGTTATGGTTAAAAGGCAATGGGAAATGTTACTACAGATTTTATAGTGAAGTACTGTAGTGGTTTTTTTTTAATATGGGATAGTAGAAAAATAGGCTTAGCATGCATAAGCTGCTATTTTAGATTTCCCCCCCCCCCAAAAAGATGCCTAGTACAAAATAGATTTTTAAACATTTCTAGCAGTTTATAACAGACTGATATCATTACATGTTTTAGTCTCATAGAAGACGTCACATTATGGAACTGGTTGGGTTTTCCCCTTGGACTGTATAAATTGATTAAATGTGAGGTCTCTATTGATATTTTCACTTCTTTTCTTTCTTTGGTCAATTATTTTCTGAACTGATTGCGCTTTAATAAATGAGGGGGTTTCAAGTTTTATCACAAGACTCGACATTTTATATACAGAACAAACTAATTATTAAAAGTACATTTGCATCATTAACAGTTAATAGTACACATCCATCATCCATCCATCCATCCATCCATCCATCCATCCATCCATTCTCCCATCCGATAATTAAAATAAAAATCTATTGTTTGAAACCCCACAACAGACACAATCACTTTAATTGTAATATTTTTTTTCTGTATATTGATGCTTCAATTAGTTCTTTATACATGTGACAATAAACTAATATAATCTTGAACATGAATGTTTTTTATATTATTTTATTATTTTTTATTGTTTAATATTATTATATATTTGTGTTATTCATTAATACATTTGATTTATGTATAAATTTATATAGAATAGCTATTTTGGGTAAAAAAAAAAAATAGTTTTGTTTACTGTGTAAGTTTCATGCAAATTTAACAAAACTAAATGCAAATGTGGATTAAAGAAGGTCTTCTGCTTTAGGACATTTGAGCTAAGTGTTACAGGCGGATTGTGACGCGCTCCTCATTTGCTTGAGGTGTAGACTTACACACTTCGATCCTTTTTTTTGCAGAATAAGGAAGTGGGTTACCCGAGTGAAGCATGAAAAGCTTGAAACAGTCCAAAATTATAGGAATGAACAGGCCATTTTTATTTGCATTGTGCTACAATCCCCTCCATAACTATTTATCTAAATAAAAATACCACAGCCAGCTGGTTTGAAGATTAAAGCTGAAATGACATTCAAGAAATTTAGCTTTTATTTTCTGTTATTGATATACGTTGGGCTGTTGAGTGAGAGAAAACAGTTCCGAAAGAACAACCAAATAATATAAGTTTTAATTTAGATTCTTATAATTTTGCTCAGTTTAAAATTTGGTAATCTGATACAAAAGGTTCAATATTGTTTGCCTTATACAGAAAAAAACTATTTAAACTATCTATCATTTATTATCAAAGCCAAATCAAAGAATTACAGACAAAAATCAATGTATTGGTGGTTTATATTTTTTCAATAGTTTTAAGCTTAGTTTTGGAAGGGACTTTATATTTATAGTTTCTCCTCCTCCGTCAGCCATTCTGTGTCTAATTAAACTGTACAGACGAGTTTGCTAACCGAGCTGAAACAGTTTTACTCTGATCAACCAATCAGAGGTTGAAAAAAATCTGATTGGTTAAAGAAACAGTCTTTAATAATATCAACCAATTTGCAATCTGCCACTACTAATATAGTTTAAGTTCCATGGGCAACACTACTGATTCTAAGGGCAGATTAGATTAACATGGCAGCACATAGAAACTGAAATCTGATTGGACAAAAAAATCTGAACAGGTCCAGTACATTTCCAACTGTCTTTCTCTATTTGGGCCAAATATTTGATTAAAATTCATTCACAGGGTCAGAAAAAGGGAAATTTTAAAGTTAACAGAAAGTAGTGAAAAATAAAATAATAAAAAAGGTGTCTTAAAATCAGTCTAACGAAACAAATATTTCCTTATAAAATTCTTTAATTTCACACTTCACAAAAATGTAAACTTTTTAGTTTAAGAGCAGATGTTTAGATTTAGTTTTAATGTTTCTATCGATTTGTTTTTTATTTATTGTCTAAGTACATTAACGCTTACACATTCATTGCATTAAAACAATTCACAGATATAAATGCTGCAATTCAAACTTTCGACCACAAGATGTCATTATTGTGTACCGTGTTAAATGTTTCGGATACAGGATATAGTTGCAGAGAAAGGCCATGTCCTAATACCCGCGCCTGCACTCCTATCCCCTTTATTTGCGCGTTCCCGATGAGGGGTACAAGTGTGTATAGTGTCCTAATTACCTGCGTGAAGTCCCCCTACGCAAAATGTGGCAGAATCAGCGTTAATCTTTTGTGCTGTAAGGATTTTCGTTTGTGTTGCTTTGGTTTGTTAGATATAAAACATTTATTTATAGGTTATTCTCTGGTCAAACTTCGCTTAGGGATATTACCCAGAAGAGCACTGGGAAGAGCACAACAAAATACTGCACGTCGGCGCACTTGTTCTCATTGCGTACTTATAGTACTAATAGTAATACCATGGAATAATAATTTATTTTTTTAATTAATGCTTCTTTTTCTTCTATGAAGCTATGATGATAATGCAACTAATTTGAATGCTCCAGTTCAACACGTCATATAAACATGGACATAAACAGCTGGTTATATATAATGAATAGATATAATATCATCTATATGATATATCTATATATATATATATATATATATATATATATATATATATATATATAACTAATGAAATATCTAATCTATCTATCTATCTATCTATCTATCTATCTATCTATCTAAAAACCAATCTATCAAAATATCTCTGATCTATCTGGTCTGTCTAGTCTAGTCCTGTCTGTCTGTCAACAAATGTCTGTCTGTGAAAGTCAAGTGGCTTGCTATCTATCTGATCTTGGTATCTATCTATCTATCTATCGAATACTGTACACGCTGACATTAAATGTTAAATTAGTTGTAATATAAAACAAAATTTATTGCACTGTTTTATAAAAAGGAACACTACCCTTGCATCAAGTCCAGATCAAAATGTTTTTTGATTGAAGAAGTAAATTCACAAGTACCAAAGTTCACCACAAGATGGCGACTTCCTCTCAACTATTGAACAGGGCTGACTGGGGGCGGCATCAAGGTGTTCCTATCTATGGTGTCGACAGTGTCTGACCCGTGCTGCGCAAGTTTTCTATCTATCTATCTATCTATCTATCTATCTATCTATCTATCTATCTATGGAGATCATAGTATTTGAATTAATACAACAATTAAAAATTATTATGTATCTAAAAAACTGTAGGTTTGTACAAGCAAACTTTTGTTTATATAGTGTATTTTAAAAATTCAATTAATGTCACCTATTGCTATAATACATTAACTGTGAAACTGGTTTTGTTCTTGGCAATTTAACAAAGTCCAGAAACTTTGGATAAATAAAATAGATTCGGTTCGGGTTGGATCCTGTCCCATTTGGTTATTTCTAAAGAATGGACTGCTGTGATAAGTAAAATAAAAAGCCTTTATCTCTTCATTAACCCTATCATTATAAAAATACTAATGCTTTAATATAACGGTTCCTCATTTCTTTACTCATCTTCTGCATGTCTTCTCTCGATCTTTTGCTTTATTGTCTATTTTTGTAGCCTCCTGTAGCGCAGTAATGCTTCAGGGACCCGTGCTGAATAATGTGGACTGGCTGGTCTTTAGGGATGTGCAGGAAACAATGGACTTTTGTTGGAATCAGGAGACACATTTCGTTTTTTTTTTTTTTTAGTTTGGAATAAATAGCCTCAGGTCAGTTTAATACGTTAGTTTTGTGTACACTTTTGATATAAGTGGGTTACATTATCTATCATTATCACATTATCATAACAATAATAATAATGCTAATAATCATAATACTATAACATTTATTTGCCTAACTTTAGTCTTTAATCTTTGCATGACAGTGTACAGCGTCTTTAACTAAAATCTAAAATCAATGTTTCAAGAAATAAACAGAAGTTAGAACCAGCAGTGGGAATAATGTTGTTACTAACTGCGTTACTTAATGTGTGTTACTATTTTCATATTTAATATTACTAATTTTTATCTAAGTGGACTCTCTTAGACATAAGATCACATTTCCTTTACTCTGGTGTGTGTGTGTGGGGGTGTGTGCGTGTTGAGAATCGGAGACAACCACATAACTGATGATTGGTGTGTGTGTGTGTGTGTGTGTTGGGAATGGGAGACAACCACATAACTGATTATTGGTGTTTGTGTGTGTTGAGGAGTGGGACACAACCACACAACTGATAATGAATAATGTGTGTGTGTGTTGGGAATGGAAAACAACCACTTAACTTATGATGATTGTTGTGTGTCGGGGTGGGAGACAACCACATAACTGATGATGATTGGTTTTTGTGTGTGGATGTGTGTGTGTTTGTGTGTGTTAGGGGTGGGAAACAACCCCGTAACTGATAATGATTTCTATGGTAATTGATTACTTTTTTAATAACCTAACCCAGTTACAATTTGTAACTAGTAACTCTAACTAACACGTCCAAGACTGGTTAACACACCCCTTTTTACTATTAATTGCTTAAAATATCTTCTGCTTGTAATTTTTTTTTTGATTTATCAAAATGCTAAGAGTTTAACTGTTTAACTGTTATCAAGCTATTGCAAATCCTAGACATTTTTCCAAAGCCGTTCGATTTGTTGACCTGGATTTACATCATCGCTTGTTATTTTGATAATACAATTTATTTTTTTTCATTTCCAGTTGCCTTTCAGAGGCTTGAAAACGATTTCGAGCTCTCCATTATTTTCCTGATCCTCATTACAGCCACATGACTAGATGAAGAGAAAAAAATCATTATGCTTCCTCCAACATGCTTCACGTTCTGGTTTGGCGATTCTGGGGTAACACACTCTCTTCCATTTGGCCAAAAAGTTGTATTTTTTGTGGGCTAAATTCAGAGGAGCTTGTTTTCTTTTTTTTTCAGAGCCAGGGCTTTTGTGTATCCATTATCATGGATCAAATCCGTATCCATATCTGTGCCACATTAAAGGAAAAATTTAGATTTGGGCCACTTGATACATGCGGTGTAAAATATGTTGTAATGACATGTGATCATAGTGTCCTTTTAGACAGTAATTCATCATTTAGCACAAGAAAGAATGCATGTAGAGGGTACAGAAGGGTTAGCATGGCATAATTAATACTAAGGTTATCTTTGTGTCAGCCTGCAGATCCTATGAAGATACATACATAATCCCGTACAGGTTTATACGCTGCATAGCCAAATATATAGTACATCAGTCTTTTACAAAATCCATTCCACAATAAATGACGGCCGTCTGTGCGTTTCAGGACTGGAGGTTTGTGTGGATTAAAAAGAAAGGAATCTTTTGCAGGTTTGATAAGATTTGGGTTTTATTATTGGCTGATATATAACATGAGAACTAATAGAGCTGATGAGAATCATGGGGTTGTTAAAAAAATGGATTACATTGCTAAAGAACTAGAGCAGATCAATGGATTCTTAATCTGGCTGAACACATGCATTATCGATTTCAGATGAATCTGCCATTTAAATTCAGGGCTATGCTGTTGCATTTCACAGAGCTGGGCTTTTCAACCAAACGTTTCAAAATGGAGCCTAACCCTTTTGTGTATTTTTTGGAAGAAAGAATTTAACAACTGGCAATATTTGTACTTTATACAACCATCAATGTTTTATATTTATATATATTTTATATATTTAAGATGCAAGAGATGATTGTATATGTGTGCGTAAATGTCTGTTGCACTTCACAGCAACAGCACATTTTTAAAGGATCGCATCAGAAACTGATTTAACAAACAAATCACAAAAGTGGTTTTTGACTTTTGGCGGAAAAAGGTTAATGCAAATAAAAGTACAAAAAACATGGAAACACAGTTGATGAATAAATACTGACATTAAGAATTATGTGGCTAATCGGATGTTTCAGCTTCATTATGCTTGCTTTGTTTGAATTACTTTTGGTTACTAGGTTACCGATACCACCGTCAGCTTTTAAATATTTTTCTGTATTTGATTTAATAGAATGGAAACCCGGCTAACGACATAAATTATATGCTAAAAATGACATAAAAGTTTGTGCATGAAGTGCTGGGTAACACGGGTAGTTATAAAACTGCAAGCTATTTCTAGCCAGTTTGGTCGTTCGTCTACACACAAACGCAATATCCAACACTAAAATCTTCTTCCAGGATGAAGATATTTAGATACGGCGGGTTCAGTGTTGTTGTGTAGCCGCGAGGCCGGAGTTTTATTCTTGTTCTTGCGTCACCATGTAATAGAGTAAATAGACTAGACTTCTACAAAACACAAAACAACCTTGCTGCACAATTAGCTACAGTAAGCTTAAACCCATCAACCTGCTCTTCAAACACAAAGGATTACGAGAGGGAAGCAGATCCTGGAGAGAGTTTTTATTCCTATACGTTGCCAGGCTTATTATATAAAAAAAAAAGATGTGCTTTAAGAAAGTCTGGGAGGTTTAAATATCAGTGGATGTACTGTTGATTTTAGATTAGGTTAATTTGATCTTCTGGAATGTGAGCTTAGTTTATATTTGTTCGGTATTGATTCATGAGCCTTATGTTTATCTGCTTGGTACATTAAACTACCAGGAGGAGTGGAAGAGATTTACAATGCTACAATACAAGAGACAGTACAGTGCTATGTTGTAGGGTTAGGGGCAGTGGTGGCTCAAATGGTTAAGGTGTTGAGTTGATTAAAAGGCCAGGAGGCCACCGTTGGGTCCTTGAGCAAGACTCCTAACCCTTCCTGCTCCACGGGTGTCCTCTGTGGAACTCTGTCTTCACTTTAGAAGAATTCTTTTCATAGCAATGACTAAACAACGGTCTGTTGCTTTTTAAAGCGCTGCGGTTAGCTCGGCTATCAGACGTACTTTGTTCATTCTTACTGAGTGCTTTCTTTAAGAAAAAATTAACCAAATTGATTTGTGCTCCATTTCCCTGACGAAATACGTCCATGGCCATAAAAGCATGCACTTCCCTGCCGAAGACTGAAAAACCAACGAAGTAGAAAAATAACCGAATGGAAATACATTATTAATATAGAGGTAATGCGTTTTAAACAGACCCAAGATACAGAGATAATCATAGGGCACACTATTCTTTTTGTTTGATCCCTTTGTTATTTTGTTCTTTAGTGAGTCCTGACGTAGAGAAAAAATTGTTTGGAAATTATATGAAAATTACTAATAAAATTATTTTTAACTCTCTGCAGCACTGCATCTTTTCTCTGCTGTAGATTCTAAAAAGTTGCCTGAAATATTAAAGGGACAATAAGTGATTATCAATCACTAAGTTCAATCAATCATTAAGTTAATTGGTCTAAATGTATTTATATGTATTTATATATTCGGTGGAGGGTGCAGGACGTAGAAATTTTCGTCCAATCAAAACCTTAAGTCAGAACATTATGATAGGCTTTCCTACCTGCCTGTAAACATATGTATGTGTATAACTTTGTTCACCCTGTTCACTCAGACAGAATACATCATGACTGTGTTCACATATTGCAGAAAAAAGTCTATATTAAAACAAAGTGAAAACTTTAATTGATATCAATGTTTTGTTTCCATGCTGGAGTTGACTACAGGCGTCAAAGGGTCTAAAAAATGATGTCATGGTTAAAGTATTTCTTTTGGACAAATAGAAATATGGTGTGATTGGATTTTGGTGTGTTTGGATAGTAACTCATAATTTTTGTAGTTTGTGTATCTTTATGAATTAGCTCAACTGCAGCAGCAGTGTGGAATTGGGGAGTATTTTTATGTGAAGTATTTAAGTACTGTTACTAAATGTATTATAAAATTTTCTTACAGGTGAATGACACATGATGTATCGTAGTAATGCCGTCTCTGGTCATCTACTCTGTGCGCTTTCATGTGTTCAGAAGGCGTTATTTCGAAAATAATTAATACAACTTACTAAAATAAACAGCACAATATTACCACCTGTGCTAAAAGCTGTCCGTTGACTTTTATTTAAAAAAACAGCATCTAAACACCAGGTTTCAAAGGACATGTCACGTCTGAGTCAAAATAACACGTAACATAGGCTTCTGTACTCGAGAGGTTGAGTCCTCCCACGAAATGCATATACTAGTCTCTTCAGAAGACAGTAATTTGCATGCTCTGACGTAATCGGATCCACTGTCTAACAAAGGGAGGCGGACTCAATCCTACATCCTAGGCGCACTCACCAAAGTGCACCCAGGACTACGCAAGCTAGGTCTTCCCCTAAGATTTTTCTCTGTTCTGGCAACAAGATGGTGGAATGGAACTTTTCATCGATGTCAGAACAGCAGAGTTCCAAACTGAGTTTTCAAGAGATGAGTAAAAATCAACCTCTTTCTCAAATAGCACTTGACAATCCAAAAAATCTACGGTTTACGCAATCAAAACAAGGTATCAGTATTAACGGTGATCCTTCCAGAATGGCGGTGATGCCCCAGCATGCAACATGACGTGATGCAGCTTCAAATTCTCTAATGAAAGCTGATTTAGGTGAATCATGTTTGCTTTCTACTTGATTGAAATAAAACCCTGAATGCACAAAGTCTCTTTGCAGATAATAATGGACATGCTGCTTCCTTAAACATTTGGACAGGTTTGGACAATTTATTTCTGTTATATGTTTTTCGAAAAAAACTACAGGAGATAGAAAACGGTTTGTAGTTATTAATATTAAATTCTAATCGGAAATGAACGTGTGAAGAATTTGCATACAGTAGACATACAGTAGACTGATATCATATTTTTAATATTAATAAAAGCCTAGAAGTTAACTAAGTCTGGAAGAAAAGTCAGTTAAGCACTAAATCTTATTTTAAAAAAACACTTCCTGTCGCAATGCTTCTTTTTCACCGGCATTATGCCACTAAATCATAAGCAGGTTGGTTCCTTTTTTTTCCTTTCTTAAATCCATTTTAATATTTAGTAAATTACGTTCAGTTTTCCATCAGTCATTTTCCCCCCACTGCCTTATCTATTGCATCATCTGTCTAATGATTTATATGCTAAAGCGACCGTACTGTTTACTCCCTCATTATCTTGCTTTATAAGCAAATTAATGATCCGCAGGAACCTGTGAGAGGCGCAAACATTCTCGTCTGGGTATTGGGTGCAATTATTTTTTTTCTTCACTATGTAAATAAAGGGCACACACACTGAGGTGTGCTGTTTACTGCTCACGTCAAGGTCAGAAACGCTTTTATAATATATCGTTTTTTGTTGTAATAACATCGTGTTCAAATATACAGTAATTATTAAGTGACCCACAGCGAAGTTTTTGTCAGCATGAATATTCAGTCGATGTCTTTTAAACATTTTAAATAAATAGTCACTCCTACTGCACTGGTTTAAGTTTCTACACAATAGGCGACAAAACTCTGCCCTCTAGCAGACATGTAATGCATGACACGGTGCTATAACTAATGGTTAGAAAACGTTTATTTGCATTTGGCAGATGTCTTAATCCATAGCGACTTTTATCTCTTTTATACAACTGAGCAGTTGGGGGTTAAAAGCCTTGCTCAGGGGCCCAGCAGTGGTAACTTGGTGGTGCTGAAAATTAAACCTTGATCCTTCAATTAATAGTCCAACACCTTAACCACTATGCTACCACTTTAAGATTAGGGATAGTAAAGCCTATCCCTAACCCTTTACCACCCTAACACTTAACCCCTAACACTAACCCCCTAAACCTTCACCATCCTAACCACCTAACCCTAAACTTTAAACTTAACCCTTTACCACCCTAACCCTCTAACCCTAAACTCTAACCCTTTACTGTGCTACCTTTACTGCAATGTATTTTTATAGCATGTTGCAGGATTAAGAACCTTAAACTCAACAGGCAGCTCGACACAGCAGTCATCACTGAACCTGAACATATTAATTATCTTCAGTAGGTTTATTATAAGAACAAAGTTCTATAAAATCATGTTAAATTTAAGATCCTTTTTAAAAAATACCTTTTCTGCAACACCCACATGTAAAATCACACAATATGTTTTTTACACACAATACACGTAATAATTCATATATTTATTTTTATTTTTCTCTCAGGGGTGGATTAACTTGCCCTTGAGGTACCATTGACCAGTTTCTAGTTTCCCCTTCGAGGTTCAAGGATGGACTGGGACTCACTCTGCTCCACTGACCCAAGGCTACAGTGTACATTACATTTGATTACATTTGATTACATATGCCCTCTGTAATTAACAAAACATTTGGTGTCACCCAGATGAGGATGGGTTTCCCTATTGAGTCTGGTTACTCTCTCCAGTTTATTCCTTATTCAACTCAGGGAGTTTTTTTTCCTTGCCACAGTCGCCTCCGGCTTGCTCATTCTGTGAAAAACTGCTTTGAGACAGTGTCCAAAAACAGCATATACCAAAAAAACTTTAATTAATTGAAATTGAAAAATACAACCCCTAACACTCCTATCTCGCTTATAAACACAGAGATGTTAGTCCATCAACTGATAAAAATTGTAACTGGAAATGTCATTTAGGAAATAGTTCCGTCCGTCCAAATAGGGTTTTACACTGCATTACACTGCATTACTTCCATGTTTTCTTTCCATTCTTAAAAGGAATGAAAAAATTGTGATGTTTTATTTATCAATTTTAATATATTAGTTACTAAATATTATTATTTACCAAACGCTCTGGATAGGCATCAATATTGCTCTGGAAATTCAGTAAATGTTTATGTAATGAAAAGATGTGTTATTCTTTAATTTGTAAAAATGGAAATAAAAACACTTTTTGATATACTATCAGAGAAAAATTGAATTAAACTATTATTATAGTTATTACTATAATAGCACACCCAAGCTTTTTATTCCTTAATTTGACACAATATTTATTACTCATTTTTCTGTATTCTACAATATAAACATTGCATTGTAAAGAATTTCATTATTATTTCTAAGTTAATTATACTGAATATTTATGTGTAACTTTTTTATGACTTTTTTTGTTTTTGAGAGCGTGTTGTGTACCACACTTAACCCAAGGTCAGTCTGTCTCAGGAGGCTTGTATGAGAACAGCCATTTCTAGCATTAGCTCATTAAGTTTAATTCCCTGCACGCAGCTGTAATTTCCAACAAATTGTTTGTTTCCTGGTGCGGTGGTTTAAGTGGTCATGTTCGACTATTGAAAACGCAGCACAAAATCGAGTCAAGAGGAGAAGAAAAGCAGATCTTCTGATCTATTTCTGGAGCGCCCTGATGAAGCTGTAGGATTGTTCATGTAAGAGCAAATGATAATTAAGCAAGCAGGGAAGAGTTGTTTATGTTACAGAATGAAAAATATATTTTATAAAATAGAAATAAATAAAAGTTATTTTTAAGTGTTTACCCTTAGGAATCACAGTTGTATCACTAATGGCCAATTTCAGCCGAAATGGTGGATTTTTTAAATATATACATAAATCTTATTGATTTTGATGTGATTTAAATAAATAAAGATTTTCTTCACACCAACCCAAAAAAACCCAAAAAAACATGCTGTAGTTTGACAATTTTCCCTCAGTGGAACTAAAAGACTCAAACCCTGTTCCAACATGACAACACCCCTGTCCACAAATCCCCTGATTTTTATCTGTGTTATGATTGGAGTGGAAAAACTTTTGTGACTCATATTTTGTTAAAAATTAGTGAATAATAATTCTTAATTAATTTTAACGAAATCATAATTTCCCTATTTTTTGTCCACCGAAGTTCAAGCACATATCATTAAATCAGATTTTCTCAGCACCAGAATGATCAAGCAACATGCTTGTTAGTGTAATCTACGGTACATCAGTCTTATAACCATGAGACGTGTGTGTGTGTGTGTGTGTGTGTGTTGTGTGTGTGTGTGTGTGGTAAGAACAAATCCTCAAAAGCATAATAGTAGCAAACTCTTTAGAAGTATTTGAGGACTTTTTATCTGCTAAAATTTCTTAAAGCTGCTGCCTTCAGGTGACTGTCGATAATTTACCAGCGAGTGTGTTCCATCAGCAGGTCGGTGCTGTCGCTGTGCCTTTTACTGCTCTATATTTTTATCTGATTCGATGAAATCCATAAATCTTCGTCTGATGCCATTTTGTAATTGCTTTTAAACAGATTTAAATCTCTCAACTGATACTACAGTAATAGTGTATACAAATGTGTTTCATAAAAATTAGTATTGTTTCTCTGAGTATGTCCTGAAATTATAAAAAAATGATAATTATTTAAAATTTTCTCAGTAGCTAAAGATTGGATCTTTTAACAGATATGTCCCCTCCATCTCAACAGATAAAATGACTCAACTTAAATCTTTTAAATGTTAAGCTACTGATATGTTATATGCATATTTCTAAACATCAGCTATGACTGTAGTGCAGCTACAGTAAAAATTACAGCTAAATAAAGTTATGTTGTAGCTTGATTTTCTTGTGTTTTGGCTTGATTCTGTCGTGTTTTGGATTGATTACGTTGTGCTTCGGCTTGATTCTGTTGTGTTTCGGCTTGATTTCGTTTTTTTCGGCTCGATTTCATTGTTTCGCCTTGTTTTTGTTGTGTTACAGCTTGATTTCATTGTGTTACGACTTGATTTTGTTGTGTTTCAGCTTGATATTTTGTTAGGAGTAATACATTTTCGACATTGTCTTTTGGGGTCTTGTGTTTTCCCTTGCCAATCTCTCCTTAGATTTTCTTTTCTTGTTGTCACTTCAATGTTATTACATTCAAATTCCTAAATTTTTAATAAAGTCAGAACATTTAATAGGGACTCGTCCGGGAGCTTAAAAAAAATTATCAGAGGAAATAATTTGAATTATTTTGAAATTAAAATTCTCGTTACTTGCTGGATGATTTTCCTTATTTTTTTAAGCCTTTGATAGAAAGTGACCAAAGAAATAACTAGGGTGACGGCAATGGAATGACTGGTGTACCTTAGTTGTGATATTAAGTCAATTGTGGCTGAAGGTCAAATAGTTTGGTGGTAGCATTTCTGAGTTTAATTTAAAATGTTCATCTTGAAGAAACTTTTTAAACTTCTTTGTTGGAACTGCTTAACGTTTCTCGGAAACAAGACATGTTTTTGATAGCTGATCATTTTAAACAGGAAATTAAAAGACAGGATCGTAAAGCCGAAATTAAGCACAAGATAACTGAACAGTTATTCAAGCTTAATGTTCTTTCCACTTCAAATGTTGAAACGGATGAGACGGTTAATTATGTAGGCCCTGGTGATAAGGTGGTGGTTTCTGTCAGTGTAGGAGATGCGTAACAAATTAATAGCCTAAGATCTTATTTACTGAGCTAACACGGCCCCAGATGCTAAAACAGCTGCCATATGGCCTAACATGATACACGTAGAAGAAATATAAAGTGAATACCATTTAAAAATTTCAGGATCAACAGCTTTATAATCATGCTTGATAGCCGAGGCGTAGCAATGGGGCAGGAAAGGCATTGACTATTTGAATAGCTTTTTCCTGATGTGTCAGCTGGCATGTTCAAACTGATACAGGAAACTGGAAAAAAGAACAATCATATGACAAGCAAATGTTTTGTTGTCAATTCCAGCTTATCTTTGTTTAATTTATTTATTTGCAGGATGAATGACTGATAATAGACTAATTACTAATAGGGTAAATGGGTTCACGCGGGTTGCACTTAGTAGCAGTGAACATTTTTCTGTATCTTCATAATTTTATTGTACAGTATTGTATCTTCTACTAAAGATAAGGATTGGTATTTTGTTAAAAAAAACACTTTGTTTTAAAAAATTATTTATGTTTTAACTACTTTTTGTATTTTGTTAAAATACATATCTAGACAACATAGTGCTTAATAGTGTGGTAAATTTTTATTATACCGCAATACTGGTGTATGTCGCTAGAACAGTTACACCAGACTCATAATAGAGAATTAAATAGCGCGTCCCGTTTGGAAACAGTGCGTGATGGTGTTTGTTCTTTATTTTTGAGTCGTGCAGCGTTCATACAAACCATCCCATTCGCATACTGTAAGGTACATTACCATTACCTTATCTTTACTGTGCAAACATTTTGTTCAATACCAAATAACATGCTGTTAAAGTTTTGCTAGCATGACTACGGGATCTGAAAACATGGCTTTTACAAAATTAAAAAGTTTTATTTTTTGGATCAAGTGTTTCTTATGACAGTGGTGACCTAAATCAAAGTTGTCATGTTACTCCTCGTGTGAAAAACCTAGGTGTTTTTAAAAAAAAAAAAAAAAAAAAAAAAAAAGAATAGATTTCAAAATTGCAGTCTTCGTTTATAATTCTTTTTACATGGCTCCAGGTTACCTTTCTGTCCTGGTACTTCCTCATAACCCAACTAGGTCACTTAGGTCTGGGGATCTTGATTTACTTTCTGTGTGAGAAACTAAGCTTTTGTTAAGGTTGGCCCTAAAGTAATGAACAGCTTACCACTGTCAGTTTGAACTTTATCATCTCTCTCTATGTTTAAATCTAAACCTAAATCTTATTTTTCATCTTTGGTGTTTAACAACAAATATTTTTTTACTGTATGTATTTTATTATGTTGATTGTAATTCTCTATTTTATGTATTGTTTCTAATGTTCTGTACAGCACTTTAGTCAACCTTTAAGTTGTTTTTAAATGTGCTTTACAAATAATTAACTAACTATTTATAAACTGAACAGATTCAACTTAACGCAGTCCATTAGTTTGTTAATCCTGATATAATTTCCTGATCACACTTCTGAGGTGGGGTTTATATTTTTGGCTGACCTCTTAATAAAACCCCAATTGAAGGTCTATATATGATGAAGTCATACCCATGAAAGCGGACTAGATTTGATTTGACATTTTAATCCGAAAGCGAATGTGCACGGATGACTAACTTGATAAAGAGCTGAGATAAGTCCTGTCTACCTGCTGATATAATTTGTCTGGATGTGCTTCAAAAAGCTCTCGGACTGAGTAAACTGAGAAAGCAATCAGAGCTCTCCTGTCCGAACTGTCAAGCAATCAGAGTTTTATGATTGTTATAGCAGGGACGTGCACATGCTCTAATAGGATTCTAGAGGATCACAGCGAGATGCCAAACAGACCTAAGCTTCTATTAAAATAATATGAATTGTCCATTTCAGTCCCGAAGAGTGCATAGATTTATACGGGCAGCGAGTGCAAAAATTACAAGCTGCATAAATAATGTCCTCCAGCACTATATAATCATTCAGATATAATGATTTGAGGAACATAATAAAACAGAATTGGTCAAAGTCTAACTTGGAGCAAGGCACCAACACAGCAAAGCAGTTGTGTTATTTAATATTTTAAGTGTAAAGAGATGCTACTACAGCATCTTTCTGCAATATTTCATAAGCAGATCTAAGAATAAGTATTTTTTTTTCTTCTCGAGATTAAGGCTTCGTCCAAAATCGCATACTACTTAAGTATGCAAGCAAGTACCTACTTCCCGACCGTTAAAAAAGTGTGTATGTTTTTATAGTATAGTCACAGGTAGTATGACGAAATTTGCACAATCCACATCCGCCATATTGATAATGTCATGTGACAAGCATGTTAAATGATTGCAATTTATCTACAATAAACAATATTTTTCATTTTCCTTAAAGCTACTTAAAGTGCAGCATTGTCGCTTTCAACCAATTCCACATTTGACGAGTCATCTTTCCTGCCCGATTCTAGGATATTAAAGTGTATATCATAATAATACTTCAAAATTCGGTCTGGAAGCAGATCATCCAGGAAACTCTCACCTACTGTATTTTGCATGCTAAATGTCTGTATTTGTCACATATACTTTACAGCACAGTAAACTTGTTTTCTTATGAGGTTGTGGTCACAGCGAAAAGCAGAAAGGGTTAAGGGTCTTGGTCAAGGACCCAACAGTAGCAGACTGGTGTGGGTAAGGCTTGAACCCAGGTTCTACTGGTCTTCCAATTAACAGCTCAGCACCTCAACCATTTGAGCCACACCTACACACCTTACATACTCAGTTTTGCCTACTGTATAGTATTCGATAAGTATGTGACATGTATGTATGTATGTATTTCAGACGGTGCTCAGGTCTATTAGGTTTAGGTGGCATTTCAATGATTACCTCCCATGTTCTATAATCTTTTAAATCATTCTAAACAGAAGATATGAATATATATACATGTGTATATGTTTCTAGAAATCCTTATACAGTTTGACTTATATTCAACTTATTTTTTTATCCAACTAAGCAATCGTGTTAAGGACCTATATCCTATAGCAGTTTTTATACCGAAAGATATTGATTCAGTTTTTAAAAATTAATTTTAAAATTTAATTTAGATTTATTCCCAATGAGCAGCACTGAGGCTACTTTTGCAAAGTTATAAAAAACCCTGAGTGGTTGTATCTTTGTAATTATAGACTACAAACAGAAATGCTTTCGAAGACTGTTGTTTGGATAAATATAGCTAAATGTGTCTGCAATATCACAACTCATCACGTCACGGCTGTGAAGAAAAATGAGAAAATGAGTTTAGAGTCACTGATTCTTACATTAAAGGTGGTAGCATCCTGCACCTTTTTAAATGTATAAGGTAGTTTAAACAATGTTATGTCAGTCACACATTTAATATTACAGTATGTTGTATTTGTATTTGTAAATCTGTAAATAATTCTGTATTTTACTTATATTTCTGGGATTATGGACTGTATTCATGATACATAATAGCAGATTCAGTTTCAAATTTTTTTTAAAAATGTTAAAAAAAATTTCACTTTTGTATTAAATGTTTTGTTTTCTAACAGCATCAGCAGGTATTCATTTTCAATAACAGCAGCTTTGATGTCTACCTAATATTTAATTGGGTGCCAATTATTCTGCAAAAAAATGTAAGTGAAACAATATCATTATTCTAAAATAGACTCCCACTTCCGGAACGGATAATCTGTTCTGTTTAACGTTAGGTAACAGGTTAAGGTAAAGTTACAACAGCTAAATAAGAATAATAAAAATAAAAAAAAATCCAATAAAAAATTTCAATTCATGTCACTTTGTGACAGACAGAAGCAATAAAGTTTGAATGCATAAAAAAATCAGGAATCATCTTTTTCGGTGGTAATCTGTAGTTTCGTGAAAAATCTAAAACTGCATTTATAAAGTGTAAGTAAATTTTAATGATTAAGTCTTTGCACAAGTAAATTCTTAAATAGGCAAGGGGCATTTTAAAATGTCAGGTCAGAGCATGAGAGACCAATTCTTATATATCCCCTATGTAATGTGTCTATAATTCACTGGAATCAGAATAGATCTACCCAAGTTTCCCAGCACTGCACAAATTCCCATGTGATATCATTAAAAAAGATGAAGCAGCTCTTTACAAAACAGCCACTGCTTTTTTCCCCCCATGATCTCCTTCTAGAGCTCCGAGCACCACTGTTGGGCCCCTGAGCAAGGTCCTAAACCCACAATTGCTCAGTTTTTTATTAATTATGTAAATTTAAATACACTAATATTTACTTATTATATTATACTATAAGATTTTACTGAAGAAACAAGAATGAAAATAAAGTCTTGTACTTTCTGTTTACTGTATTCTGAATCTGGAAGAATCTGTCTAGAGGATTCTGTGTCTAAGGAATGTCTAATCTAGTGGACAATTTTTAATCATTTCGATGTTAAAATGAACTGCAGGCAATATAGTGATGTTTTTAAAATAATATACAAACAACAGATTAATAAATAGATGAATAAATGAACAAATAAATAAACAAAAAATGAATGAGGAAATAAATGAATAAAATACCTTTACCAAAATTTAGCAAATTGCATTTATTAATACTTGAAAACTAATCTAGAGCTCAAAAAATCCATAGCTTGACATCCCAGGACTGTTGGTTATTATACTATAGGCTGTCAAAGGCTGCTTAAAAACAAAAACCAAACAAAATAAGCTAAAACATTTTACGTAGCATGCTAAACCAAATATGCGAGGCGTGTGGTATGTCTGAATTCTTAGTATGCAAATTACAGTACAAGAAAAGTTCCTGGATGATCTATTTCTCCCGCCAGGATTTTAAAGTATGCATATGATGTACACTTTACTATCCCATGATCCCTCGGGATAGACGAGGCGTCCTATGAGGAAGTAAAGGAAAGTGGCGACGCCGCAGTTTTAGATTTTCACGAAACTACAGATTACCACCAAAATAGATGATTCCAGCATTTTTTTTAACCCTTTATGCATTCAAACTTTTAAAACCTTATTGCTTCTGTCACAAATTGTAATTTTTTCTTCTTATTATTTAGCTGTTGTAACTTTACCTTAACCTGATACCTAACGTTAAACAGTGTGAGTCTATTTTAGAATAATGATATTGTATATCACGTGATCAATATTAAATTATAGCATACTGCATATTATGTTTAATTACAGAAGAAATTTCCTTAATGTGCATAGACTGCATATAGGAAAGGTTGAATTTAAATTAATACTTTAGAGTAGATCATTAAAATGCAATTTTTCTGTCATAATGATAGATAAGGCATTAGATTGTGGAAAGGAAAACATGTTTATATTATTACTATGTGTTGAGAATTACATCAGCATAAAACTCCCATCAAGCCTACCAATAAGCTTACACCAACATTGCAAATGTAAATTGCTTTACAATGTCATTAAATGACACAATTAATGTCTGACGGTTTAGAAATTATTTTCTGCACCATATATATAGACAGCGTATATATATTATGATAAAATTCTTACCTCCATACTTCTAAAGTTCCAAATTCTGGTTGCTCAGAAGGTGTTAATTAGTTTTTATTATTAACTCCCAGATTTTACAGTAGTTTCAGCTCTTAGACAAATCACAAGGTTATACTAATGAGCTTGGGTCTGATGGTCTGATCTGATGCTGTTATTTCTATAGTAACAGCCTTCACAGATAATACAATAGAGCAATGTTTCCTAGACACAGGGGTCAACATGATCCCTACAGTCACTAATTTATATATAAATATGTACACACATAATGAATGAGAAAGGTCAGGCCCCTAGTTGTGTCCACAACATTGAATTTGGTCTACATTTTTTTTTAAAGAATGAACACCCCTGCCATTATTATTTTTAAATTATTTTTAAAATATTGGTAATTAGTTTATTACAGTTCTTTCTTATAATTTGGTGTGAACATCAACGAGTGTAAATACTACAGCAAACTAAATACTTTAATAAATGCTGTTATATAATAATACACACAGTCTTCTAGATTACCCTAGTGACTGTGTGAAGTATATACCTTTATTATTATTACATTATTAACAGTAGATAAGCGCACAGAGAAATAATATATATATATATATATATATATATATATATATACATATACCTATATATATATACATATATATATATATATATATATATATATATATATATATATATATATATATATATATATATATTCTCCCCTATGCTTGACACACAAATGAAATGACTTCCTTACGCTTAAGACACAATTGATATGTGGATACAGCATTAAGTTTAATTCGGCACCTGTTTTTCACAGTATAGGATAGTGGTTAAATTGTGGGACTGCCAACCCGAGGATTTTGATTCCCAGCACCGGCAAGCTACCACTGTTGGGCCCCCGACCAAGGCCGTTAAACCCGAACTGCTCAATTATATAAATGAGATATAAATTATGTCGCTCTCGATAAGGGTGTCTGTCTAAATGGCAGAAATGTTAATGTATGAGGTGAAGTTCAGTTTCGGTTAAGTCATTTTCCATGCTTATCAAGATTAATTTAGTTGAATGAGGAAAGAAAAAAAAAGTGCAATTAATTATTTCCAATTATAAATGTTGCCACAGCCCTGGGGATAATACCATGGCTAAGCAGAAATGTTGTGCTTTGACAAAAAAAAATTATAGATATAATAACATTTAGATCACAGCTTCCGGCAAATAAGAAAGACGTCAGATTGAACCTTGAACATTAGTCAGTGTGCTGGAGGTTCTGCTTAAAAGTTTTTAAATTAAATTGAACTAAATTTACTCACTTCTATATTTGATAATTGGGTGAATTCACAACATATGACTTATTTGAATAGTTTTAAAAGAAGAGATTCTGTTATTACAGAATAACAGCCTTATTTAAAAAAATTAAAAACACTGTTCCTTAAACGAGTGCTTGAATTCTGCCCCAAAATGTGAATTGGTAAATGACTTTATTTGTCACATACACTTTACAGCACATTAAAATCTGTTTTACCACATATCCCATCTTAGAAAGTTGGGGTCGGAGCGCAGGGTCAGCTATGATACAGCGCCCTAGTGGTGGGGCTTAAACCCAGGTCTTTCTGGCCTGGCTTCTTCAACAACTTAGTGCCTTAACCATTTGAGCCACCACTGCCCCACCACCTTGAGCTGAAATAATCTCTTCCAGTTTCTTATTGACTGTACAAATCTGATCCAGGTAGTCGGCAGTGGGCAGTGAAGAAATGGTAACATGAGATAGTAACTCAAGTAACATGGGTTGCCCAATCTCTGATTTAACAGAAGGTAGGAAAAAGCATCCACACATTATTTAGTCCTGACAGCAACACTTTCAACATGTGACAAAGGTGTTGCTGCAAACCTAGTGGCTAAAAATAATGTTGATAACTTATATACCTTATATTAAAGCAAGACAAATACACAGTGGGGACTTTACAATAATGATCACTATAAATCATTTTGGCAAATGTTATTTACTGGAGCTCAGAATCCTTCTAGCAATTGGCGAAGAAAGCAGAGACACAACCGTTAACACCACAAGGATTTTTCAAAGGGCTCCTAATCAAATCAAGCACATTATCCACCCCCTATTATTATCTGTTCATACCCCTGACATCTTGAAGAATATGAGATGAATGATAATTAGAGTCTGATTTAGTTGAAGCCCTCAGGCTGTAAAGACTGAATGAGTCTCCATATTGTCTCATATTGGTGCATGATGTCAACTACTTTTACAATTGCCGAGCTAATGTCCACCAAAACCTGCGGGCACTCTTAAAGCATTTACAGTATTTGGGGGTTGCCTATATCCAGACAAACCTACATTTATCTGGTTTATACAATGATCCATTGGGGGTTCAGGGTTGTTGCTCAGGGACCCAGCAGTGGCAGTTTAGTGGTCCTGAGGTTTAAACTCATAGCCTTTTAATCAGCGCTTACATTTACATTTACAGCATTTGGCAGATGCTCTTATTCAGTGACTTACATTCATCTTTTTTATACAACTGAGCAATTAGGGGTTAAGGGCCTTGCTTAGGGGCTCAATGGTGGCAGCTTGGTGGTACTGAGAATCGATCCCCGATTTTCCAATTAGCAGGACAACACTCTAACCACTGTGCTAACACCTCCCCACAACACTTTAGCACCTTAACCATTAGGCTAATGTATCAATTATTGAAGTTCAAGTTCAAGAAGCTGTATTGTTATTTCAACCATATATAGCAGACGCAGTACACAGTGAAATGAACAAAGTTTCTCCAGACCCCATGGTGAAACAACACAGAATTATACAAAGCAATAACAACAAAGAGCCACTTAACAGAACAACACAAAGCTAAAGACTAAAAGTAAGTTGTCTTAGCAACATAAAGTGCATGTGTGCAACCTGGTGCAAACAGTGCGAGATAGACAGTGCAAATAAACAGTACAAACATTAAAAAACAGGACGCTGCATGGAACGTTAAATTAAACAGCGCCGACCAGATTATAAAAATGTGAAAAACAGAAATGTGCAATTAAAAAAAAGCAAGATTAATTTTCAAACTGCATTTAAAGCAACCATGCTTAACAATGTATTTTCGTGATTACGTGTTGCTGTAAACATCAAATTGTATTGAGTATGTGTGTGTGAGTTGAGGTAGTTTTAGTTCAGTACAGCGTGTTGAGAAGCCAGATAGCTTGAAGAAAAACACTTACACAAGTTGTGAGGGCTGGAATGCTACAAGGGCAGGAGTGTGAAGAGTGTGTGTGAGGGGTGTGTGGGGTCATCCACAATGCTCTTGGTTTTGCGGATGAGGCATGTGGTGTAAATGTTATAGAGGAAAAAGAGACTCCGATAATCTTCTCAGCTGTTCTCACTATCATTATCACTATCAACGCAACTGCTGATATAGCTGATTACTGATTTCCATAAATACAAAGATGCAGCAGTCTCTAAATTCACGCCATGATGTCTGCTGAAGTCGGATATAGTCCAGTTTATTGTTCAGGGAGCAATCGTTGGCAAGTATTATGAACAAGAGTGCCAGCCGGTTAGGGTTTGTTTTTACCCTAGCACGGACACCTGCCTGCTTTCCACACTTCCGCTCCGTCGTGTACTGCTTCCAACGTCCCTTCTCCTGGCTGGGCTGGGGGACTGGTCCTTGTAGCAAGCCGAGGTCGTGAAGTTTGTCTCGTACAACATCATGCAGGTAGGTTGCTGCATGATTATTATATTTTAAAAGCGTCTGGTGGTCATAAACATAAATAATGCTTTCGGGGTCCATGTGCCAAATTATCACTCTTTGCTAGCTTTTTTAGTCAGATGTCAATGTTGAAGGTCAAGCTTCAAGCACCAGCACTTCCAGGTTAGTTCATTAATCTAGGCCCTGCTTCAGGGACATTAAATCACACCTTACCCTGTGCTCTAACTTTAACTTTCTATTTAGCTCTGGTATGTGAAGAAAACTATTTCTCTCTGCATCTTTGTTTCTTTCTAAAAGCTAACTGCATTAAAATGATCATTGTAAGACGAAATGTCACTTCGACGAACTGACAAAGTTTTTCCAGTTTATTAGATAATTTCTTGCATGCATGCAACTGTTTATCTTTTCCTTGGATACATTTCCCGAGTCTTTAGTCTTTATTAAAGACTTCATCCTGATGAGGGATGTGCCAGGGCTAGAGGACACTGGACGCGATATGGTGGTAGACTCTGAATCAGATGCCAGTTTATCGCACACAGTCATTTATACCTAGGGGCGATTTATTGTAGCCAGTTTGGCTTCTGGCATACCGGCAAAGCTTATTCTTATCTCTTAAATAAAAAAACCCTAGCTACATCACACGGCTAATATCTTGAGAGTTTGGAATATACAGAAGACCCAACCAGATGGTACAAAGATTAAAAGTAGGATAAAGTAGGACCGTGATCAGTTTACCCTTGCAGTGTGAACGTAGCCTTAGAGTAGACACGTATGCCCTGGAAGTTTTATTTACTTTTTCTAAAAAGAGCTGTTCTGTGAGCAGGCAAGCATGGTGCATCAGATTTAAATAATTCTCTGGAAGATTCCCTGTAGTGTCAAAGTGAGAGCCGGACAGCTGCGGATTCAGAGCTGAGCTGGGGAGCGGATGTCCTTGGAGGAATGTGAAGGAAGAGGTTTCATGAAAGCTTAAAGTCCTTGGTTTGCTCCAGAGGTTCTATTATATTATATTTTTTAGCTAGAGCAAGACTTGGCCTGATTTTGCTGCCCCAGACACTATTCTATTGTATGTTGCTAAATATCACAGCATATACAGATGATTTAGAAGACAGTGAGAAGAAAAACCTTATAAGCTTACAAGCTTGTCACAGAGCTTGTTCATCTGCCGAATTTGATACGGCAAGTAAAGATTCTGTAGGCTATGTTCATGAGAGTGACCATTTATGTTTGTTGGTGAAAGACTCCGGTTATTAAATGTAAAAATGTTTTGAATTTAACTGTATGCCTATCTATTTCTAAACTCTTGTTCTAAGCCAGATTCACACTTAGATTTTGTTTGTCAACAATTTTTTCTATAATCCTACGCTAAAATCTGTTGTCATTGATTTCTAGTTTCACTGACACAAGATTAACGGCCGTAGGGATCAGTTTCTAATGAAATTCTGAATTTGTTAGTAAATCTTAGCCACTTTCCTGTATTGTGACTTCTCCTACGACGACCGCCAAATACAGAACAGATAGGAACGCAGTGATGCCATAATTAGCGTGACAATTTCAAACCAGGGCAGGGTGGTGGCTTAGTGGTTAGTACTGTTGCCTTACAGTAAAACAGCCCCGGGTTTGATTCCAGGCAGGGGCCCTTCTGTGTGGAGTTTACTCCAGGTGTTCGTGTTACCTCCCACAGTCCAAAAACATGTATGTTAGGTTGATTGGTGATTCTAAATTGTTCATAGGAGTGATTGTGTGGCCCTGTGATGAACTGGTGACCTGTCCAGGGTGTACCCCACCTGCTTTTTGCCCTTTTAGAGATGGCTGTGATAGACTCTATCAGATCACCGTGACCCCAAATAAGGGAATAAACAGATATAGATGATGACTAAATAAACGAATAAATGAATTTTAAACCACCTTGGAAAAATCTAGTAACAAGTCTGGCTAACAAACCAGCCACAAGAGAAACTTATGGAGGTTTGTATGACATGTCTTTGCAGCTGTTTTTTTGCTGTTAGCTACTAGCAAAAGCATCTGGGTTACTGAACGTGTCCTGGATTGATGACGTGAACCTCCGGATTGTCGCGGGTCCGTCGTACCGCTTGACATCATGTTTGTACAGCCTAACAAGCAACAATCAGAGAAAACTATTTTAAATCACACAGATTAGCTTTACTATTTTACTATTAACCTTCACATGCGGAGACAGAATAAAACAATATACTTTGTGTTATGTGTTCCGCTTTGTCAGTTTCTTCAATCTGCCATAAGAATCGAAACATTTATACTGCATTAATTATTCAGAACATTTCCAGCAGGAGATTCAGACGATCCGTAAAGCACATTAAGAGATCCGTAAAAACATTAAGAGAGAAAGAAAGCCTATTTTTATCTCCAACTAAAAAAAATAATGTCATAACAAATTCATGATGCATACGATTAGCATCACACGATTATCATCAACTGTGTGACTGTTAGCATGTTTTTGTGTGTTTTTATGCCCCTGATATTCCTAAACAGATGGTGTTTTGAGAAAAGTCCAGCTGTCCATGCACCTGTGGCCATGCTGTTTTAGAGTTGCCATCGATCCAGCAAATTTGTATGTATGTGCTTGAGTATGATAAAGAAGTGTGTGAAAAGATGTATGTGTGTATGTGAAATTATTTATTTTATACAGTTTGTCAAACATTAAGAAAACTTGTTCCAAAACATTAGTGTTTGTGAAGAAACTGTAGACTTTATGTGCACAGAAATTCTGTGTATGTGTTACAAATTAAATAAGAAAGCAAAGGTACGTGAAAGCAAAGGTACATAAAAAGAACACAACAGCATTATGTTGTGTATAGTATTCAATAGTATTAAAGCATAATCACTAGCAATAACTGGCAACCTGATACTCAACAACCAATCGTTAATATAGGCTGCAATTAGCATTTTGTGCTTATATCTAATTTGTTGATGACCCACTTACGTCATCTTTGGGCACAGTGATGTGATATGAACATGGAAAAAAGATTCTATCAGCTAAGCAGCAGGTAAATATGCAAATAAAAAATGTTTGGATTATTATAGATATATTGATAATGACGATGTCATCTAGCTCAGATAAAAGAGGCTAATCATTTTATTTTTATGTTTGTATTTTATCAAAGCATTTATTAAAACGTTTATTCTACTATTAGAATATATCATTAAAAAACATAAGATGGCCACCGCCGTGGTGTAGTGGGTTAAGGCTCCAGCATCCACATGCACAGACTCGGGTTTGATTCCAGCTCAGGTCCAGTCCCACCCTCCCCTCTCTATCTCCCCCATTTCATCCCTCTGTCCTATTAATAAAGGCAAAATGACCAAAAAATATCTTATAATAACACAGAAGATCTAATACTTAGTTTAGGTTATACAGGCACAATGTACAATCTGTCAACTGTTAGAAAGCAGCTTATCTCAATATTTTACACCAGCTGATGTTTAATTACTTCTCAACAGCATGTCACCTAATTTAAAATACTATACTATACTATATGAAGTGAATTTAAAATGTGGATCTGATTAGGTATGCGTAGTTATGTTTGGTTTCAGACATCACGTACATAAACAGTTGGCAAACCACCTGTTGCATATGGCACACAAAATTAGTGATACTTCGGAACTGTCATCTGATTGGTTGTGCTTTATAGGATTTGTGGGAGACATTTACAACTGTGACAGTAGGCGCTTATCAGGAAAATCATTTATTTTCTATTATCTATTTTGTTGGGATATTGGCTTTATTTTTACACCCCCAAACATTGCACTGAATTGCACTGTGTTTGGCCATTAAGCCAACTGATTTTAGCCATGATTTGTTTGTCTGAGAGAAATATTGAACATCCTAAAAGATTCCTATAATCCTACACTGAAATCTGTTGTCTCCGTTGGACTGTTTAACAGGTTTGCCGTCAGACGATTATTAGCCAATGCAATGCATTTTTCTGCAGTGTCAGATGATTTCAGACTCTTTAATGCATTGTGACTTTTATGACAATTGTCAAACCAAGAACTAACAGGAGCGCTAAACCCGATGATGCGAATAGCGAGACAACTTCAAACCACTTCGGAAAAATGTGGAAACAAGTCCGGTGGACAGAACAGCAAGACAAGAAAATAAAGAAACCAAGAAAAAAGAAAAGAGTTATGAGCAGAATTACCGCTACAAATTGTTTTTGTTTGTTTCTAGCCACTGTTTAGTGAGAGAAACCTGTTACTGATTAATGATGCGAAACTCTGGATGAGTCTTCTTTGTTTTTGACACGTCTTGACTGTTGTACTGAGATCCTATAGATCCACCAATAAAAACTATAAATTACAGCCCTTTTACCATTAGTCTTAGTATCTGGCTATGTTAGACTAAGGATATGTTAATATGTATAAATGATAAACAACCAAACAATTAAAAAACAAAAACATTTGTAAAAACAAACTTTAAGGTCTATAAATCATCTTTTAATTATACCACAACTAAACAGATAATATACTGTTGAGCTGATGGATTACAGTCAGGTAACAGCTTCTTATCTCAGAATCTGTGGAGGTTATTTATTGTCTAGAAATGACTACTAAATTACAATAATAACTGTAATATACAGTATAATACACTACTAGGAAGTTATAACATTTGAAGAAGTCAAATAAATAACAGCTCTCTTTTCTGATGAGGTTTTTCAATGACTAACTATTCCATGAAGCATAAAAATTTTATTACATTTCTTTTCCCTGGCAACCTAGTGCTAATTTGGACAATATACCACAAATCACATTAATAAAGAATGTACATACCCTTAAAACATGATTTCTCTAACACTCACCACCATGTTAGTGCCCCAGAAGTTTGCTCATGAGATCTTATAGCATACATACTCAGCACTTCCACCTAACTAAACACAGACGTATGTATAATTTATGATGATATATAAATGCAGGATAAAAATTTTATACATTTAATTAGCCCTTTGTCATCTGTGAGACCTTTAACAGGATTTTAAGGATTTTTTAAAACTGTAAGCGTGGGAATTAAAACGGTCTAGACAGTTCAACAGTATGATTTGGTGTAATGAAATCTGTATGCATTTGAAAGTTTGATTTCTGTAGCCTTGATTGTATTTCCTTTAGTGACCAACAACTGCTTTTATGTAAGCTTTTAATGATATTGAATATATTTTGGCATATTAGGAATGCTGGGGTCATGACAGGTTGTAAATAATGATAATCATAAATTTGATAATAAAACTATTGATGATAATACAATTATAAAGACTGTTTAATGGCAGTATCAATAACAAGGTCTGTTTATTAGTAATAACACATCAATTACAACATTATAAATGTGACCTAAATGAAACAACTTAGTAAAATCTATTTAAAAAAAATATTTTAATAGGTGGTTCAATATTAAAAATCTCCCAAACTTCAAGAATTTTACATTTACACACTTAAATGCTAAATGCAAAGCATGAGATAAGAATAAGATAAGGAAAAAAAGATATCAATATAATTAGATTATCGGGTGTTTTGTAACCTAGAGTTGTGAAATCTGAATCGTTTTTCGGATTTGAATCCTTTTGAATCACTCAAACGACTTCAAGTCTCATGAGTCCTTTTTGAGTCATTAGGGATTCAGACTGATTTGGTCCTGTCCTTCCACTAGAGGGCACTCACTGAATCTTTAGAATCCACCTTGAACACATGAATCTATGAGTCAGATGGATCCACTGAATCCCACAGTTCAGATGAATCAGTACCCATGATTTTGAATCTATTATGTTTCTAAACATGTAGGAATTTTTCTAAAAAAACTTAGTTAGCTACTTTTTCCTACAATTACTAGAGAACAACTACTAAAAACAACCGAACGGTATAGTTTTTGTGTTGTCAGCAACAAGGTAAAGTAATAAAGTAAGATCAAAGTAAAACTAGAGAAGAATTCCTAAATCATGAGTTGCAAAAAACTTTTTTTATGAGTATATAAACCTAACTAACTCTGCTATTTTTAACTCTCCATACCAGAGAAAAGCAACAACCTAAAGTATACCATTAACACTTCTTTTAAATGGACATTTTCTACATGGAGAGTGTGTGTGTGGGGGTTTTCTGTGGCTGCGAAAAAAGCAGAAATAGCACTGCATGTGAAAATGCCATTATTTGCAGCTCCATTAGCAGAAAAAAACAGCTTTTCTGTAATAGGTAATGATGTACTATTACCATTTTTTAAAGACAAAAAAACATATACCAATATTTTACCTGGTACTAGCCTGATACCCGTTACCTGTAATTTTTTGGGATGTGTAGGTATTTGTATGTCTCTTGGGTTTCTCTTGCCATTTTCCCTCATCTTGCAAGGGTTGGTTGTTGAGTGTCAGCATTACTGCTAGTGGCAAATTACTGCTAGTGCTCAGTTTATTTCAGTTTTATCAGTTTACGTGTTCGTGGACCTCTTGATATTTTTGTGGAACAGAGTTTGCAGTCTGCCATGCGTGGGCTATTATTCTCCATTTTTAAATATTTCTACACCACTGAGTCTGCTTCCTGTTATTGCTGCAAGAGGTATCAGTCTTTGTGATTGAAGTGTTTTATAAGTACGAATACAGTTACACAAGCTCAGTATCGGGCCAGATACTGTGGCTGTTTTTTTTACCCAGGAAACAAGAAAGTACTTTTAACAGCCCTACTAACGTAGCGTTAACTAGTTTTCGGAAACTGGCAGAGATGGAATGCACAGGTCGTTTGGGATATTTCTCAAAACCTCCTGAATCCGTGCCTCCAAGGGCCCCAGTGTGCAAGGTTTAAAATCCTTTTTGCTATTGTCTATTTAGAGACTGTTTTCATTATTACTCCAATGATACAACACGTTGTATAGCAATATTGCCTAGGTAATTTTTACCCACCCTGTTGTCATGACTTTACCCTCCTGCCACAACAGGGCACCATTCCCAGTACTGGGAATCGAACTCCGGGCTTTTTGGTAGCAGTCCAACACCTTAACCACTGAGCCACCACTTACCCTTGTAGCCATTTGTTGCCACTTTAGACCTCCTGGCTAATATTTTTCTCTTGTGCAGTGTATTCAATGTCATTGCAGTTTTGGCCTACCTCCAAGAAACTGATGCCAGAGGGAAAACAGATGCTGGCTTTATACTCGGAAAGGCAAAGCTTGTACCTTGTCCTGTGAATGACAGTCTCTTCGGTTTAAGCTGTGTAATGCCGTCGCACCTGTGCAACCTGCGGGACAGATGAATCATGCTGCCTCCAGAAATAGCTGCAAACCTTAATATGGACAAACTAGATACAACTTTCCAACATATATCATGAGGACTTACTGATGGTGTAGTAATTAATCTAAACTTATTATAAAACACACACATACACACACTAAAAAAAGTCAGTAATGCTATACTGACCTCACGCCGTGTTTCCTTTAAATACCATATAGGATTCTGTTATTTTTTAAAAATTTAATTTATTTAATTGTTTAATTTAATTTATTTCTGATAAAATAATCTGTTTATTTTACTTCACATGTCTGATAGGCTGCATAATTTTGCCAATTTACACTCCTCGGGTAAATGTTTATAGATGCCTTACCATCTTACCCCCAATAAGTTTTCCCCCCACAAAGTTGGAAGCACAAAGTTGTTTAAAATGTACGTTGTAGCCTTAAATTATGCCTTCACTGGAACTAAAAGACTTAAATCCTGTTCCAGCATGACAACACCCCGTGCACAAAACCCCTGAGCTCCATGAAGACATGGTGGAATAACTCGAGACACTGACTGAAATCCAGACCTTTTTACCCAACATTAGTGTTTGATCTCACTAATACTATTGTGATTAAATGATTAAATCCTTGCAGCCATTTTTTCACAATCTAGTGGAAAGTATTTTCAGATTTTTATAGGAGAAAAAATAAGGCATAAGATCTGGAATAAGATCCTCAAAAACACATAGATATAATGGTCAGGTGTCCCAATATCTTTGGCCATATAGTGTAGATAATTAAAATACTATTTATATGCATGACTGTAAACCTGCAACTTATAACTGATGGTCCAGGTATTTTTGTCTATATCAGCAACCCATCGTTCCACCTTATCAGCAGGTCAACACTATAACTACCTTAACCACTGGTGGTAACCCTAATAGCTACCAATGCCCCAATATATAATCATAATGAGATAATGGCAAGGGGTAGCACAGTGGTTGAAGTGTTGGACTGACCAGGATTTGATTTCAAGCACCACCAAGCTGCCACTGTTGGGCAGAATATGAGGTGTAGATGATTTGTGATGTGTGTCTGTATATTTTCTTGCCATAGATGTATGTTTGTACTCAGAATTTTATTGAGCAGAATGTTTTCTTAGAATCCCTAACTATTTACCAGCAATTACGACAAACCAAGACAAGAACAAGGGATAATAACTCAAATAACTCAATAACTAACTTATTTAACCCATTAGACTTAACTAATTTTAGACACTATAAAAAGCAGCTATAACATTTATTTAAATTTTTTTTTTTTTAGTTTTAAAAAACAACAACATATTTTTGAGTGCCAGAGTGATATTCTCATGTAACGGCTGTCCGTAAACTCTAATCCTAACAGCTTCACACATTGGTGTTGGCACTGTGACAAGCACAACACTGCCAAGTCATCTCCATGTGCCCAAACAATATGTGATTAGCTCAAACATGCAGGAAAATTGTGTGAAACAATGCCGCAAGAAGACTGGACTCAATCTCTGAGGGTTTAACTTGTATGTAATAAACATGTTCGAACACTATATGGTCAAAAATGCGCAGATACTGCAAACACATCCACATGTCTTCCTCAAAAACGGGTGTGCGAATGTACGTTACTCTTTTACTGGAACTAAGAGACTCCAAAGCTCTTACAGAATGACAATACCCTGTGCAGAAAGGCCTTGAACTGGTTCATCCATCCATCTTTCCTTTAGCAGGCTTGCTGCAATAGTCCTGTGTTAAAAGCTATAAAATCTATCTATCTATCTATCTATCTATCTATCTATCTATCTATCTATCTATCTATCCATCAAATTTTGCAAACTATAGTAGCTCCACATCTTTTGCACTGAAGCTCTAACACACTGATCATATTTCACTTTATCACAGAAGATTTGAGTAGGAAAAAATCATCAACAAAATCACTTTTGGACTTTCGAAAGAATCAATTAACTGATCGAATCTTTTCTGAAATGTTTTTTTTTGTCATATTTAACGTGTTTTGTTTAATTATTCGGTCAGGTTTTTTATTAGAGTATGAGTCATTAGGTTATAAATAGCTGCCATTAGTCTGAAGAAAGAGCACAAGGAAGTCCAGAAGATAAAGAAAATAATGTTTGTACTTCTCCAATCCTTTTTTTTACCCGTCAGCAACTGCAGTCGTAGTTGGAGTCAGATACTTGCATAATACATTTTTTTCACTTTTGATTAAGAGCTGCTTAAATAGAACAGCCACCATAAGGCAGTTTCCCATCTATGCATAATACATAGCCTGTAATTTGCAGCAGCAGCATCGTTATGTCGCTCCATTACACTCTTTTAACTTTTTCTGCTGTAACAAAAGGAGAAAATAAGAAGAGATGTGTCTCATAAACCGCTCATATACTACTTAATACTGTTTACTGTCAAAAATAAAATACAAACATCTACATTGTGCAAGATCTTTTACTTTTTCCTCTATTTCACCTCCCTCCATCCCTCCCTCCCTCTCTTTCTCTCTCTCACACCTCTTTCTTTCACATCCCTCTCTCCCTTTTACCTCTCTCTCTCTTTCTCTTTCACTTTCCTTTCTGTCTCATTCACCTCTCTCTCTTGGTTTCACCTCCCTCCTCTCTCTTTCACCACTTTCAGTCTTTTCTTCACCCCCGTCCCTTCCTCCCTCCCCCTCGTTCACATTTCTCTCTTTCTCTTTTCTCATCCATTTCTCTAAACTCTCATACTGCAGTAATGCATCAGGGACCAGTGCAGAATTCCCATCCTGAACCAGGGCTCACAATTTTTTTTAGCTTTTGGTAGCACAAAATGAATTTAAGTATCCTTAATAAATAAAAGACTTTATTCTTAATGTAGAAAATTGTAAAGAAGACAAATCATATTTTACAAACAAAACTGACAATCATATGAAATAATCGAATTACAATTGTCTATACAAATATTTGATTCTAACCGAACATCCTATGGTTTATGGTTTGTGGGAAAAACATCCGCAACATCCTGTGCCAGGTAAAGACTCAGGTCTGTCATCACTGTGGGGCATCGTGTTTTGAAACCAAGAGTACCAAATCTTTTGATATTTTTAAAACATTTTTAAATACTTTTGCTTAAATAATGTACTGAATTGTGTCATGTTAAATTTGTCTCAAAATGTTGTTTCAGTAAAGCCCTTATGTCATTCCAGTTCCACTAGATATTTACATGTGATTTGAATGAATGGTAGATTTTCCCCAGATGAGAATGGGTGATGGATTGCTGGTTCCAAATTCTCATCTTAACTTTATCCTAAAATCAGCACAAGGTTTTTTCAATGTTTTTTTTTTTTGTTTTTTTTTTTACAATTTTAAAAAGACTAAAGCCCTTTAACACCCAGGAAAAATAAATAGAAAATAAATAGAAAATAACTTTATGATGCCTTGTATAAAATTCACCATGCAGAAATAAAAGTTTAAGTTCCAAGATGTAAATGCACTATAAATTTGATAGGGGTTGGTATAAGTAAATTAATAATAAAACACACATGCTGTTATAGGAAAGTAATCAGCAGTTGGCGTACCCTTGGTGACCTTTAGTAAGCAGCTGTAAACCACACATCTACACATCCCTGTTACAGCTAATACAGCTATATGCTAATAATGCTCATTTTATGTACGACCGACATTATATGCTGTTCGGAGACTTGGTGTTTAATTGCTGCCTTAGTGAGGCTGTTTGTTTAGTTGTCAAAGCCAGAATCATCCTGTGTCTCGTTACTGTATTAAAAATTAAACAAACAACAAAATAGCTTGTTGCGCTCCTGCTCCTGATCTTTGTTAGTGAATCCAGTTTGGGTCTTCCTTTCTTAATTATTGCTCTTTTGTCTGCTAAAATGCACCTCGAAATGCTTTTTTCAGTTGAACAGCAACAAGATCTGCTGTAGCAGTGCCGGTAAATGTGGTCACCATTTTCTTTTTTGTTGAGTTTAACGTTCATGCCTTCCAGATTAATTTTTACTAGTCCCAGAGGGCGTGCTGTAAATGCAGTTCTAAATTCGATTGGTTGATGATTCTGTTGTTAATATTTTGCTACAAATGAGATGTGACGTCTTTTAACAAAAGGCTATTGCTATCTTTAGTTCTGTCCCCGAACTTTTATAACTTTTATAATTATATAGAATATTCCAGTTTACCCTCAACAAATATAATAAATAAATAAAAATAACTAAGTCATCTTTAGAAAAAAAAAAAAAAATTTTATTTGTGTTTTTCGGCTGGCCCTCATAACCCATCACTGATAATTAGAATTGATGAGCTTCCATCTTTCTGTCAAACTAATGACATATTGTGAAATGAATTGTAATTAAGGGGCAGAAAAACTGTCAAGTCTGCTTATATAGAAAACTTAAGTGTGCTCAGAAGCTGAATATGTTAATGATTTGAGTATTGGGTCATCTTTACCACCACATCCCCCTGTGAAATCCTCACTCTTCCTCCTGTAATCATCTCCAGACTTCTGTGCAGGAATCATGTGACTGTGGGGAATTGTGTTCATTCAGTTACAATAGTATATAGTATAGTATATATTCAATTCATTGTCATTGTGCAAGGTACATGTACAGAGCCAATGAAATGCATTTTTCGCATATCCCATCTTAGTAAGTTGGGGTCAGGGCGCAGGGTCAGCTATGATACAGCGCCCCTGGAGCAGGGGGGGTTAAGGGTCTTGCTCAAGGACCCAACGGTGGTTGACTTGCTGGAGGTGGGGCTCGAACCCAGGTGTTTCTGGTCTTCAGATTAACAACGCAGCACCTTAACCATTTGAGCCACCCTGCCCCCTTATAATAGTATTAATGAGTTCAGTAACTAATGTTGAGGTAAGGAGAGCTGGGGTTTAGTTCATCCCAAAGGTGTTTGTTTTAAAGTTTAAAGTTGTGTCAGAATCAGAGCTAAATGTAATACTATAACATAAAAAGACATTTGAGTCAACTTTGGAGAAGACGCTGTTAAGGGTGTGCTGGTGAAATGTTCCAAAACTTTTGGAAAAAGTGTATATGCTCGTATAAACAGATATACAATGTGGTGGTTCATTGCTTTCGAAAAATGATTTGAATGAGTTCTGCGTTTAATATGATGGCCAGTTTTTTTCACACTGAACGATTTATAGTTGACATTTATATTTGTTTTTGTCATTGGAAATTGGACCTCTTTCAGGTAATGAGATGTTTTTAAAATTCCCCTCAGGCACTTTTTTCATTGGCCAGCGCCTAATTACGAAAATAAGTCCACGAAGGTGTCAAAACTTACTAAGGGAATTACAAAACAAGTGAAATAGCAGAAAGATAAAACGTCCCAGATGGTGTAAAGAATTTAGCAAAGCCTTTTTTCTGATACAAAAACTGAGACACAACACAATCAAAGCGGCACACGGGTGAGAGTTTACTCATCAGAACATTTTGTTGGATTCGTAGGAACTTGTAAAAGCTGTCAGATGACTCACTAATTTAATGGTGAAAAAAGCCTACAGCCCATCTGTCACCAATCTGAATAATAATCTCTCTATCTCGCTTTCTCTCATTTTCTCTCTCTCTCTCTCTCTTTCTTTCTTCGTTTTTTCTTTATTTTTCTCTCTTTCTCTATCTCTTTTTATTTTCTTTCTGCAGCGCTCTCTCTCTTCTCTCAGTCTTTCTCACTCACTAGACGTGTCCTGCAATAAAGCATCAGATCAGTACAGAATAATATGGTTCCCTTATAAAATATATTTCCATGACCATGCGCTGGATTAGTTCAATTAATGTGATGTGGAACGTGACATGTTCCGTAATCATATTTTTATCGCCATAAAACACATAATTAACACTATTGTATAGTTTAGTCATATATAGGAGAACTCTCTATCTTTATTCCAACAGACTGAGGAAAGACTTTTTGTTCTGTTGTTACTCCTGAGATATATTTAGTAGGAAGAGGAATCATCGAATTCCCTACAGGCTTTCATGCTTTTCATTCGCATACAGGAAAAATTGAGAAACTTATTTCCCACTTCACCTCTAGCAGTACTCTCCATATGGGCTTCAAGCACTACTTAATTTGTGCTGAAGCTCAGGGGAACTGGAAACACTGCACTTTCGGCACTCTGCTTTGTAGCTCCTGTGTTCAGGAAATGATTTTACAAAATACATAGTTACAAAATAATGACATGAATGTGAATGTAAAAGAAAATAAAACAACAAAGAATGTGAAATTTTTATTTTAAAACGTCTCTTTCCAGCAGTGATCAACTGTGGTAACCAGAAGCTTTCTAAATGTGTGTGTAATAGAAATGATACAAAATCAGGGATGGGCAACCCATGTTTTGCTTATTTTCCCTAACTATCCCTGCCCTACAGACTGCTGATTACCTGGATCAGGTGTATTTAGTCAGTCAGATGACAAGCTGTGTTCTGATTGGATCGGAAAAACTTGTCCTGAATTTTGACTCAAACCTATTGATGTCATAGTGTCTAATTTCACTTGTATTTATACAATTACCACTGTAAATAAATGAACAAATCCCCACTGTTACAATCTAGTAAAAAGTCTCTCCAGGAGTGAAGCTTCCTTCCTTCTCACTCACTCACTCACTCACTCACTCTCTCTTTCCTTTCTTTCTTTCTTTCTTTCTTTCCTTTCTTTCTTTCTTTCTTTCTTTCTTTCTTCGTTTCTTTCTTTCTTTTCTTTTCGCTCTCACTGTGTCTGGCGTTTAAAAGTTTAACCCAGAGACACGGGTTTAAGGTATTAGTCCCGGCAGTGTGTTCGGTGGAGGAATGCGCTGCGGTGGTGGCTAAAATAATTGGGCTGAAGAGCATTCTAACCACCTCCAGGATGAATAAAGCGGTGGTGATGTTTGTGGACGATATGCAGAAAGCGGAGGCTGTGGTTTTGGGTGGTGTTGTTATTAACGGGACTTTAATTAAAGTTTTCTACTATCTACTCCTACAGGAGACAGGCTTTTGTGGTCCTCAATAACAGAGATAAGGATTTAAATGTAGTATCCACAGTTAAGCTGGATGGGGAGGAGTATAGCTTCTTTGCAACTTCTGGGGGTCTAAAGTGTTGACAGTGGTTTCAAACTTTTAAGTAGCTGTGGTCCGAATGACTATTTGTTTATTGGAGGAGATTTTAATTGTACGCAAAATGACTTAATCGTTCGGAATCACAGAGAGCCGAATTCAGCTTCTAAGTATGCACTTACACATCTTAGAAAAACTCATGGTCTGGTAGACGTTTGAAGGAGATTACATGGGACAGAAAGACAATATACATGGGCATGTTTTAGAGAGGATTTTATCTCCCTAGCTAGATTAGACAGGTTTTACTGCTTTAAACACAATTTTAATGTTTTTAAAGCTAGTGAAATAACACCTGTTAGTTTATCAGACCATTTGTTAGTCAAATGTAGAGTTTTTATTGCAAATCTTAAACACAAAAGTGCGTATTGGCATTTTAATGTTTCGTTATTAGATGATGCAAATTTCACTGAGGCTTTTAGATTCTTTTGGACCTCTTTTAAAAGTGAAAAGATTTTATTCTCCTCCTGTAGACAATGGTGGGATTATGGCAAGGTTTTAGCAGCTCTGTCATGAGTACACTGTAAACATCACCAGGGACATCACCAAGTCATTAAAGGATCTGGAGACAGGAATAGTGGAACTCCAGGCTTTAGCCGAGTCCACAGGAAATAAGAGGCATGTTGAGGACCTCAAAGAAAAAAGGCGTTAAATGGCGGATCTATTGGGTACAAAAGCACAAGGTGCTGTCATTCGGTCCAGATTCAAAGGGGTTAACGAAATGGATGCTCCGTCAAAATACTTTTCTGGACTGGAAAAAAAGAATTGCCAGAGCAGATTCATACATGCATTACACACAGTAAATGGACAATACATAACGCACACTTATGAAATCCAACGGTATGCCATGAACTTTTACCAAGACTTGTACAGCAGTGAGTACAAAGACAACAAGGAGCCGCTAGACGCCTTTTACCAGGGTCTTCCTAAGGCTTCTTCAGAGGACAATGCAGCATTATGAGGTCCACTGGTTCTAGAGGAACTGCAGGCTGCTTTGAACATCATGCCAGGAGGAAAAGCACCTGGAATCGATGGCCTGCCAGTGCAATTCTACAAGTTCTTTTGAAAAGAACTGGGGGAAGATCTGCTGGAGGTCCTTGAGGAAAGCTGCAGGAAAAGGTGCCTACCCCTGAGAAGCCAGAGGGCAGTGATCATGCTTCTTCCTAAGAAAGGAGACCTCCAGAATATCAGAAAATGGCGTCCAGTCTCACTTCTGTGTACGGACTACAAAATTATGTCAAAAGCACTGGCCAACCGTCTCAGAGACATCATGGACTCTTTGATTCACTCAGACCAAACATACTGTGTGCCCAATAGGTCCATCATTGACAACGTTCATTTGATTCGGGACATTGTGGAAGTCTCCAGGTCATTGGCAGTAGATCTTGGTCTGATTTCACTAGACCAAGAAAAAGCTTTTGACAGGGTTGAGCATCAATACCTCTGGAAGACTCTGGAGGAATTTGGTCTCAACCCTAGTCTAATAGCAATGATGAAAGTGATGTACCAGGATGTGGAAAGTGTACTCAAGATCAATGGAGGGTTAAGTGCTCCTTTTAAAGTACAAAGGGGATAAGGCAAGGATACTCGTTATCCGGTATGTTATACACTTTATCAATTGAACTTTTTTACACAAACTACGAGCTTTAAATGGTTTTACTGTACCTGGTTTCAATGTTCCACATGTTTTATCCGCTTATGCTGATGATGTTATGATTTTAGTTCAAAACTGAGATTAACATTTTAAAGAAGGTAGTTTTTAATTTTGGTCTGGTGTCTTTTTCAAAATCCAATTGGAAAAAAAGCGATGCCATAGCAATAGGAAACTGGTCCCAAGGTTTGCCCAGGTTACCAGGTGGGCTAGAGTGGAAGAAAGGAGAATTTAAATATCTGGGTATTTATTTAAATGATGACAAGAAAAATTGGGAAGGGATCAAAGAAAAAATATAAGGCAAACTAAAAAAATGGGAATGGATTAAACCAAACGTCCCTTCGGGGGAGGGTATTGGTGGTAAATAACCTTGTGGCCTCAATGCTGTGGCATCGCCTAGCTTGCCTAGAGCCCCCTACTGGGTTGATTGAAGAAGTGCAAGCTCCATTGATTAATATTGTGTGGGACAAACCGCACTGGGTTCCAAAAAGTGTTTTATTTCTTACCAAAGAGGAAGGAGGTCAAGGGTTGGTAGATGTAAAAAGTAGAACCACAACTTTCTGATTTCAAATAGTACAGAAATACCTGTCCAGCTCTGAATTCCTGGTTTGGGGAGATGCCACAAGATTTTATTTTAAGAAAAAGCAACGACTTTAACTGTGATCGCACTTTATTTTTAATGGACCCAACTGTTTGAAATGTTTCTAACATGTCTAAGTGTTTTTAAAGCATGGACTTTATTTAAACGGGGATCTCATGGCCCTGATTTCTCTCTGCACTGGCTTCTAGAAGAGCCTTTAGTGGGAGGAGGACAAATGGACATTAAAGACAGTCTACCAGGTATTACACGTATCACAGTATCGAAAAAATTTGCAACATTAAAGAGACTAATGAACACTGCAGGTCCTGAGTTCAAAGACACGAAAGCGGTGGCAGAGGAACTCGGGCTGAGGTCACTACGACAAGCAGAGGTTATCACAAAAAGATGGGTAAACAGACTGTCAGATGATGAGCTGATTCTGATAAAAGAATATCACGATAAATCGGAAACACCGGACAAAAGTGACCCTTTTTTTTAGATGACATTAAGCCAGTTTGGAGGGTGTTTTACAAAATGCCACTTAGAAAAAGGTCTGGTGATTTACAGTGGAAAATTTTACATGGTGCAGTGGGGGTCAATGTTTTAATTTCACTGTTTTATGGAATGTAAGAGACTTAACCCACTGTTTGAGCTGCTGGATACAGGTTTTAATCTGTTTGGTGAAAAGTGGATTCAGGTACATTTTATTTTTGGTGCTGGGTACCAACAAGCAAAAAAACAAAAATGGGAGCTGATCAATTTTGTAGGAGAAGCGAAGATGTCCATATAAATAACTCGGAAAAATCAAGTAGAGAAAAGACGATTGATCAGTTCCACTTCTGTTTTTAGAGCTTTAGTAAAAGCTCGAATTAGAGTCAAGTTCAACTTTTTTAATTCAATGAATGACATAAACGCTTTTATACAGAAATGGTGCTAAATATGCAAATAATTTTTTTGTGTAAAATGCTGCTGTTTTAAGAAAAATCCAACCTACTGAAACAGAAACTGTTTTTAATACCCATTGAAATGGGTATTAATAGCATTTTATATATTTATTTATCTTTCTAATTATTTGTTTATGTATTTATGTCTCTCTCTCTCTCTCTCTTACTCACTCACTCACTTTCTCTCTCTCTCTCTCTTTCTCTCTTACTTTCTTTATTTCTCTCTCTTTTTCTATCTCTCTCGGATGTTCAAACAAGCGCATACAGATGTGATAGACAATATTTTTGTCCATATAGCGTAATGCTAAATTCTAGGCTTGGAGAAACAAAATAAACTGTGAGAAAACTGTAATTAGTTAGTGTGTAAAAAAACACACCAAAAAGACAGAAAGATCCTTGCTTTAGATGTGAAAGGTCCTGATTAGAAAGACAGAACAAAGCATGAGAAAAAAATTAAGGTTGTACAAAAGAAAAACAAAGACAGACTATCCTGTTAAGCCGTTCGTGACCCCCAAAAGGCAGATTCTGATCGTTTGTTTGGAGCCTTTTTAAGAAGGTTTAGGAAGACAGTTGAATACTTAATTACAAACTCATAGAAGTGGATGTGAGAATTTTGAAACAGATTACACAGCAGGAGCAGTGAACAGATCAATGGCTTGTAATCTGTGCAAACACATGCATAATTGATTTCAGCTAAATCTGCAATCAAAATTCAATACTGCACCGCTTCATGCATAACTGCAAGCTGGGAAATCACACACCTGGATTTTTGAATTAATTTAAAACATTAAAAAAAAGGAATTCTCTAACAGTAAGATGTGGAAAATTGCAGTATAGTGCAGTATTTTATAGTATTTACTCCGTATTACTGCAATGTACTATAGTATCAACAAGAGATGCACAATATGAAAAATTAACCAATACTGATAACAATAATTAAGTCCTTCTCGTGGTCGATTTCAATACAGATAAACAATGTGTTCGTATTTTTATAGTACTATTTTCACATTATCTGCAGTTTGTGCACTAAAATCTAAGATGGACTGATATTAACTGATATTTTAGTAGCTTTGGCTAAACTATAATAGCAAATATTATTAACCAGTTCAATGCATTTATTTCCGTTTTGACCTGATAAGAAAAAAAAAATTGAACGGGAACCCACCCAATCTGGAAAACACTGGGTGGGCACTCTCCCAATCTGGCAACAAGAACCCATCCAATGGGTACCAATCAAACCTACCCAATCTGGCGACACTGGCTGCAGTCACTTACATTCGGAAAGCGGATGAATCTCAGATAAATTAAAATGATTGATTTAGCAGCAAGCTGTAATTTATCTATTTATCTGAATTTATACATTTATCTGAGAAATAAAAATGACATCATTTGCACCCATAATTTCTATCTGACAAATCTAGTGAATATATAAACTTTAGTAAATACTGTAGTATACATAGTAGAAAGAAGTCTGTGTTATATTGGATTATATTAAAGTATTTACTTAAAGTATTTAGTTTGTTATAGTATTTACACTCTGTTAATGTTTACACCATAGAAAGAACTGTAGTGACCTGATCAATAATATTGTAAAGAGTTGCTCTTTGGGCAAGTTTTTAATGGTGAACAGACTTTCACTTCTATTAAACAATGTCAGATCATTGATTTAACAAAAAATTGAACAATACAGCAAAGACTTTCAACAAAAACCAGCAATAAAAAATGAAGTTTGCTAACATGTTATTTGGTTTTATTTATTTGAGGGACTTTGTGTGTGTATGTGTGTTGCATTGATCCACTTTTTGTTCTGATTTGCGTTGTGAAGGTTCATTTTAATTAATAATCTAGTTATTTGTGTCACATCATTGCAATTTATTATCATATATTATCTATAAAAATTTTTTTTACTACATATGTTGCTCTACAACACTATATTATTTTTTAATATAAGTAAAACAAAGTAAAAAAGTTGTTTTATTTGAATAAAAAAATGAAAGGTTAAATCAATCTATTAAAAAGAAATGAGTGAATGTTCAGCTCTCAAGGGACATTTTGGAAATAAGGGTGTCAAAAGCTTTTCCTATTTTATACAGCTCAAAGCTTCTGAGATTGGATTTCTTCTCTATGGCTTGTTTTGGGAAAGAACAAAAGCAGGGATCATATGGATCTTGAACCCTAGGCACAATCCTTTCTAATTTAAAGATTAGATTGTCTCTTTCCAAATGTCAGTGCCCTGGAAAACACAGTGCCACCAGAATCCTTTAGATTGTATTTGTGCAGCTCCTATAGAACATTGAGCAAAAAAGCAAAGTGTCTCAGGATCCTATTAAAGGCAGCCATGATGGGATTATTCCTTTTCCTCTCACTCTAAGATCCAGCACTCTGAACTGAACAGCTCTGCCTGAGCTTGTAAAGTTTCCAGATTTTATGTTTTTCAATAAAGAAACACCTCAAAATAACTTTTCGCATGGGATTAGTATTATCTTGGGTCCTTGTGTTATTTAGAACTGACAACACACACAGAGCAGAATTTCATTTGGTACATTCACACAGGATACGCAAAGCCTGAGATATTACTTAAATGTACTGACTTATCTCCCGGACAGGCCTGCTTCTTGTCAACCATAGAAGGCTGGGCAACATCTTTTGTAAGAGGTGTTAGGGACATAGATACTTTGTAAAATTCAACTACTGAAGTGATAGAATAGCATAAAAAATTGTGGTGCTAATATAATTGCTTGGGTTTGGTTAATAAGACATTATATTATATAAGACAAAAATGTATTTATTGTTCAAATGTTAAACAAAAGGTTATTTTTAATGTTCGGAATGACTAATTACTGGTGTAATAAGCAATTTAGGAACATTATAACCTTGTTATAGTTGCAGTTGGAGTGGAGTTTGAGCTACTAAAAATTAAAGATTTAAAAGAGAAATCGAGTAAACAAAAAAATTACTAGAAAGAAAGATAGATAGACAGACAGACACAGTCAGACAGACAGAAAGACATAGATAGATAGATAGATAGATAGATAGATCTATCCATTGGATAGGCTATTGCTTGTCGATTGTTGATATAGGTACAGATGTATGATATAAAGAGAAGAATGTTCCATGCCGCTAACCATGTCGTCTATCGCTATTTAATTTTTCTTATTTGTTTTTGCTTTTTTTTGGCATTTAGTTTCTTTTTTCAAAAAAGGATTATGATTGTTTAGTGTATATACTGATTAAATGTGAGGTCACATGTGTTTCTGTCTCTACTGATATTCTCACTTTTTTTTCCTCTTTAGTCATTATTTTCCACACTTTAATAAATGTGTGTTTCATGCACGAACTTCAGACGACAGACTTAACATTTTATTATACAAAACATGATGAAAAAGTATTATTATAACTGCATTTATATTATTAACATTTAATAGTAATGACATCAAATGTAGCTAAGTAAAGGAAAATTTCTGCGATTAATTTGCTTAAGTGAGAGTAAAAGTGAGGACAGTTAAACCCACTCTTGAAAGGACATTTTTTATTTTGAAAATCCTGTGCAATTAGGACTAAAATAATAAAAAAAAAAGAGAAAAAAGATGTTAGACTTTTTTTATACAATGCATTCCAGAGCGGTTGATAGATCATGAAGGTTTACAGTAAGTTACAGTCAGTTTTCAGGTTTTGGCTGTTTTTTTAATAGCTAAAGCTAGTTTAAGAAACTTTAAGGATAAAGTATTGTATCTATCTATTGTATGAAGTATTTATTGTGCTTCATATGCAAATTTGATCACCGCTTTGTTTTGAGGGAATTAAAAATCATTCCACTGGCATATGGGCTGCGTAAATAAGTGACGCTGTAATGCAATCATTCTTCATAATCAGTGTGAATACCAATAAAGCCCCAACACTCCAGAACTGAAGAGCATTAACCCGTAATTCTGTTTAAATCCTTCAGGAAGTGAAACAAGAAAAGGGCAGGTGGAAAATGTCTAAATTCCCGACCACTTCATTCGGCTAGCTCATTTTAGTCTTGCATATATTCTTATCGTATTCTTATCATATATTCTATGTCATAACATAAAATCAATCCTTGTTTACCTTGAATCGATTGTTCATGTCTGCTAATGACTGTCATTACATTAATTCATTCTGTTATTGAGTGTTTCTTCTTTTTTGCCCTACTAACTCACCACAGTCTTTCCTATCATAATTAATATGCTTCATGTGCACAGTTCCCCAAAAACAGATTTATCATCTCAATGAATTAGCAACTGATTGACCTGCTCAAAACTTGCACCGGCTTCAGAATGACCACTCAAGTGTTCAGTGTAATTATTCCGGTCATTATGGTAATGGGGGTCATGTGCCATGAGCTGAATTTTTTCAGGTTGAAGGAATATTTTGAAATGTCTGCACACATTCATTGCATTCCTTCCATATTCGTGCATTGTAAGCAATATGCTTTGTCCTTTGTCCATGATGCATTGAAGACTGTCCTGGGAACACTGGACAATGAAAGCCTGTATGCAGTACACACACACACACCTCAACCATTAAAGATTAAAAATAACTCCAAAAAATTTTAAGATTAGTCAAAACCAAATGTCCTCAGATTCTTTAACTGTCAAGGTAACACCTGACTCCTCCACTATTTAATTAACACACTGTCTGAAATTCTAATTAATCACACCTGCCAACCATCACCAGTCACTCTCACAATTCCCTATTCAAGCTCATGCTGCACACTGTCCATCACTGTCTGGTCTCACCAACGATTATGCTAGAATCTTGTTGCTTATGTTCTCAGATTCAGCTTCCAGCATCTCATATTATCGTACCCTTTAGCTCCTGTCTTCTCCAGCCCTGCTCCTTCAGCTCCAGTGACCCTTTGCCTTCTACCGCTCCACAATCGTCCTACGGTTCCCGCTTTCCATCTCCAGTCCACTATATCTCATCTTTTTATTCCCATTTAAGTTATTTCCATATGTGGGATTAATTCCGGGCAGATGTTTTGCAATGTGACTGAAGTGTGAAAGTTACAGCATTTGGCAGATGCCCTTATCCAGAGGAACTTTTTATACATTTACATTTATTTACATTTATCTCTTTTTATACAAGTGAGCAATTGGGGCTTCGCTTAGGGGCCCATAGTTGTGGCTTAGTGGTGTTGGGAATCGAACACCTTTCTGGTATCAGTCCAACATCTTAAGCACTAAGCCACCCTTCACACTGTCGGGATTCATGTGCCTTGTACGTCATTTTTTACATTTACATTTACATTTGCAGCATTTGGCAGACGCCCTTATCCAGAGCGACTTACAACATTCCTTGTTATACAACTGAGCAACTGGGGGTTAAGGGCCCACAACCTTCGGGTTGGAAATTCAACACCTTAACCATGAGCCACCATTTTTTAATCAACATCCGTCATCATTTTGCACTTGTGCGTAACTACCAACAGTTAAACACTGTAAACGTGTGAAGGTTGCGTTCGGTGTCTTCCGTGTGACAGGATTTTGCGTTAGTTGCAGAATTTGCGCATTCAGGTCAGTTTAGTGTGAACGTAGGCTTACTTATTAATGATATAGAATTTTGCAGATTCATGAAGTGGCTTAACTCTATGACTCAACTTATCAAAATAAGTCAATCTTATCTGTGTAGTCAGGAATCTTGGAATATTGAAGTAGATAACAGACCATTCTGCGATACAGAAATATTGATTATAATGTATCTGTGCTTGGGATTGAGTTTCAAAATCGATCCTTGAGGGTCCATGATCTTATACTTATTCAATGTTGCAATTTCCCTTATTTTGCTGACCAAGTTAATGATTTTAAAAATATAGACAGTGAAAATGACGAAAAAGAAGCTGTTGCACATATTAGTAAAAAGCAGAATGGCATTCCTTTGCATATCCTAGCATCAGCACTGGTGCTGTGCTCCTGAAGACTTGCTCAGAGACACAACAATAGAAGTGCTGGAGATTGGAACCTGAACCTCAAGAACCCCAAGCCTCAACCCCTCAATCCACCATTGTTTCATTGAGATAGCAGGCATGAGAATGGCATTAATTGGAATTCACAAAAATAGACAATATAAAGAATTTTTTTTTTTTTTTTTTTTTTTTTTTTTTTTACACATGAGGAACAAGGATCTACTGAAAAGATCAAAACAGAAAGTAAACAACATATAACATGAAATATATATACATGGAACATGAACAAAACATAAAACAAACCTAAACTTAAATATAATATAAACATAAAAAACCCAATAAGTATGAAACACTCATGCCAACAGGATTAAGGGCCTTGCTCAGAGGAACAATAGTGGTGGTGCTGGACAAACCCTGATCTTCTGATAAGCAGTCCAACATCTTAATCACTGTGCTACCACAACCCTCGAAAAGTAAAATTGAATAAAACGGATCAGAAAAGCTTATGAAACTTTAATTTCCTGAAATCCCTAAATTTCATGTAAAATCCCTTAAATATCTACGTTACCAACACTTTTTTTAAAATGTACAATTATTACAGTACTTACTCAGAGTGTTATATATCATACTCTGTGAAGCAGCGCATATTAAACAGACTTGCTAAAATTTCAACTTAAGACAAAGGTCAGCTTGTCGAACACATACACATTTCTCTAGTCTTTATGAGTAAATGTGTTTCATTCCTCAGTCCAGCAGGTGATAAGTCATACAATGAAAAAAAGGAGACTTATCTCTATTTTTTCTCTGTTCTTATAATCTCTCCTTGTCCAGAACATTCTGACAATTAGTACAGCCAGTGGTCCAATGTAGTATAATTGACTTGGCCCCTTGCCAGCTTGTGTTATCTTGATCACATGCCCTAACAAAGGTTCCGAATAACAGCAGTGTTTTACCTATTTGTGAATGTTTATAGCTTTCAAACTGTTTGCTTTATTATTTAGCTGATTACCATATTTTTTGTCCTGTCCAATTAATGTGCTGGATTAGCTCACATTGGAGGTGATATTTTTAGTTGCAAAAAAACCCCCCAAACACTAAAACAAACAGAACATAAACTTCTAAGGTAGAAGTATTGATACCCCTGTGTTTCAGTCTGTCTTGCATCACACTTTCACAGTCTGTGTCTTCGTCATGTTAAACTTCAGGTTCATGTTCATGTTTATGTTCTACGCATGTCAGGTCAGGTCTGTTTGTTTTAAGTTTAGTTTTTATGTTTTATTGTGTTTTGAAGTTCTTTGTTTGTTTGTTTGTTTTTGTTATCTTGTTATCTGTAAAACTGCATTTGGATATAAGCTCATCTTATGACTCGTGAAAGATCTACACGCTCGGCAAGACAGACAGAGTCAGGTTCAGAAAATGCACTACATGTAATACAAGAATAACAACAATGACTCAAACCTTCTTCATAAAAAAAGTGGCTGGATTTTTGCAAAATATGAATTCTATTAAATTAATGTATTTAAAAAAAGAACCCGACAATCTTGGATAAGGTGCTGCTTAGATGATTATGGGTTTAATTTCCAGCATCACCAAGCTACCACTGCTGAGCTCCTGAGCTCTGGATAAAGTCGTCTGCCAGGGACAGAAATGTAAATGTATGTTTTGCTGTTCTTCTATTGAGGAGCTCAACTAGTTTGTTAGTTTGACAGTATAACCAGAAACACGTCAGTATTTCATAAGTAATTCTCTATTCTGATATTTTGACACTTGAACGGCGGTGTTCCAGCTTACTTCAATCGATAACAAGTGGTTCTATTTCACAGAAGCTGGCGTTTTATAGGTATATTGATTTTTTTAAAGGCAGATGACTCTGGGAAAAACAGAAGGTGCCATTTGGACGATGACGTACTTTAGCGTAAGGCAACACTGCCACTTTTCTCTTGTCACTTCTCTGCATGTTTGATTTTCTTATTGCGGTGGGATTTCTCTTTTCTCTTCATCCTTAATCAAAAACGTATAAGACTAATCTCTGTCTCTGGTGTGTTAATAACTGTGCTGTTATCAATGCACTGACTGATTACGGCTGCTTAACTAGTGAAGGAAATGGAATGAGTGCAGGTCCTGCATGAATATAAAAACTGATACAAAACAGTAAAATACACTACCAAATCAGATCTGGGGCTGTGCTTAAACAATGTGTCTATTCACGGCACCATCACTGCTGGTCCCTTAACTGCTTAGTTGTATAAAAAAATAGAGGTATATATATATATATATATATATATATATATATATATATATATACATATATAGTAATTTGCTGTTGATGAGGATGTCTGCCAAATGCCAGAAATTTAACTGTATAAAGTCTGAATTTAGGAATGCAGCTCAGATATGTGGGTGGTTTTTAGTGTGTTGGTGACTGTGTTCTATAATTATAGTTAAAGTTAACAGAGAAGACTGACTGAGAAATGTTCTGGATAAACAAACTAATTCTAAAAACGAGGTCTTGTTTTTAATTCTAACCCTAACCTTGAGCCAAATTTTGAAATCCTATAAGATTCTTATAGTCCTACAATGAAATCTGTTGTCTTTGATGGTTAGGTTGACATGTTTACCAACAAACGATTAACAGTTAACAGTTTCCTCAGATAAAATTCTGGCAGTGTCAAAAGATTTCAGACACTTATATGCAGTGTGACTTCACCTACAGCAACCATGAAACCAAGAAAGAAGTGCCAAAACTGATGCGAAAACTGTCATTTGGCGGACATCCTTATCCAGAACAACTCACATTTATCTGAAAAAACTGTTAATCGTTTGTTGGTAAACATTTCAACCTAACCATCGAAGACAACAGATTTTATTGTGGGACTATAAGAATCTTATAGGATTTCAAAATTTGTCTCAGACGAACAAATCGTGGCCAAAAATCACACAGTGTAAACTCAGCTTTAGATGAGTAAATGAGAGAAAATAAGAAAAAAGAGATAAGAGAAAGATAAATGAATGAATGAACTGATAACAGCTATGAAGCAAGAAAGTCAAATATGTACAGTTTATTATCTCATCATTAACACAGCCATTACTGTATATTTTTATAGAAGGTTTTAATGGCGTCTAATTGTCAGCACCCAAGAAGGACTCACTTTTCTTGGAGAATATAAACCGCTACACTTTCTGAACTTTAAAGCTCTGTAAAAAAATGCCTTTTATTACATATGAGCTTATTTTAAACATCTATATATTTCTTAGAATATAGACATAGTGACAGCTTTGCATCCTGGAAGATAAATGATTTAATCATTTCTGTAAAGATGCTGCCGTATCTGAGTGGAGTATAAGGCTTAAATAGATATAAATCACACGTTGACCTTTGGATGAGCTGACTCAATCGGCAGGGTCACTAATGGGAAAATTAGGTGGGTTATAAATGCTTTCAGGTTGAATTGCCTGTGCGGTACTCAATTAGAGTGTTCATGTGGGAAAGCTTGAGCTGGGATGGAGCTTCGGGGACTGACTGAAAGCTTCAAGAGGCCACCGACTGCTCCCAAGGCAAGGCTTAATAAAGTGCCATTTTAAAGATCCATCCTTTAATTAGACTCCTCTTACACAGCTGCACTGTATCGGCAAATCAGGTATCTATGATTTTGTCAGAAAACTATACACTTCAATAAGATGTAGTACTCTAGTTATTGTCAATCTTCTCAGGGGAATTGAAACATTTTTTTTATTAAAATTAAATTAGTTGTGCATTAGAGTGCATTAATACCTACACATCTGTGTTCACTTGTAAATAAACCTACAAATTTGTTTGATCCTCTATATAAATGTAGATATTAAACTTGTTTTGCCCTCAAAGGTGCTTGGATCCTAATCCTGAAGGTTTTATTCTCAATTAGTGAAATCCTGTTTAAGGTTTTAAGGTTAGTACAACACGGCTAAAAACCGAACGTCTACAATAATATTATTATTAATAATTATTGTTAATTGTTGTTAATTGTTAGTTATTAATTTAAATATTCCCAGTTTCAGCTGGTGAAAAATCATCTGGAACATATTGACTCAAGGTTTTGAATCTAAATCGAATTGACAGCAGGAAATGAACCAAACATGACAAACTAAACAACAGTTTTAATTTTTTTTGAAGTTTTGTTAAAGTGTTGTTTTGCAACCCTACGTAACCTTTCAGTCATCACTTTTTCGGTGTGTTTAATTAAAGCACAGAAATGCTGAAATTAAAAGAATTGAATAGGTCAGCAAAGCCGAGTGAATGGTACTGCCTCAATTAGGAACTGTAAAACAAGCTATGTAAAAGACACTGAAGCTTAGACTAGGTTGTTTGCACATGAGATAATTGCAGTCTCATTAGATGCATCTGGAGGCCTGGAAGTGATTTTCTATATAGGAATCGCAAGCAGAAACTAAACATGATTTGTATTGGTTATTTATGTGCAAACCAGTCAAGCCGAGAAAATATATAAATCTTTTATCGTTGCACATAAAGGGGAAGAAGTTAAATGCTTGTTGCTAGGTTGATCAACAAGGCAAAGCATAAATAGTAAAGTTACTCATGTGGGCAAAAACCAAACAGTTGTTGTATAGCTTCTTGGTCCTGGGGTCACTGACGCATCAGCTGATGAAAAAATTGTAAGCATCCACGAATTTGTATGCTTTCATTTGTCATTTAGTGTAAAAAAGAATGTCTGAAAAGCAAGGTAGTTGCTTATATCTACTGCCTCAATGGCAGGCAAATATTTTAGATATGTGCTCCTTTTGATGTCATGATGTCAAGCTAACATCCTGCCTGTTTGCTGTATGTTTACATCTTTCCTGTGAAATACTGTTTAAACCACTACCAAAACTTTCCTGTCTTCCATTATGTTTTTTTTTTAACTCCAGCCCTTAACCAGGATTTCTTGCGTCATCAAAATCACATGATTGCAAACAAGCTATTGTCATGGACACTTTGGTTTATTTTAAGAAAGTGTGTGATTGCAAACCGATAAGTGGTACAGGCCATTAGACTCTGATAGCGGAGAGAAGGTCGTCTACAGATAAGATCATGGGTCAGGGTTAGTGTTCAATTATGAGGAGTCTGTACAATATTTAACATTATATTCATGTTTCTGATGCCAAGTCCATCATTTAGATAAGCGGAATGCTAAGAAAGCATAGTGTTATAATTTAGAGCAAATGTAAGATCAGGCACTTCATTAAGTTCACACGATTAGTGAAGTCATGTGATCAGCTTTATATGTAATTTGTTACCAAAGTTTTACAGCCGAAAATGATAAAGTGTATCAAGGTCATTTAATAATAAATCTATAAATATTATCTTGTCAAAAGAATGGTTTTATTATTCAGGTCTGTAAATAGATCATTATATAAAATAAGTGAAAAAAGGATGCAACCAAGTCAACATTTGTAGATCTGCTTACATAAATAAGCCTCTCCTCTCTCTTTTTCGCTCTTTCTCTCTCTATTTTTCATAGTGTGTCCACAAACTCATTATCACTTGTCCATGAAATAATCTAACCTCATGCTGCATTGGCCCCTCCGATTGGCTATTTTAGGCTTCACTAGTGCAAACAAAATGCTCTTCTAAACTAATCCACATTGCTGCTATCTCTCTATCTATGCTATGCCTGATTAATATACTACATATTATTATATATTTATATAATTATATTATAAAAATGTTATCTATGATATATATTATATACACTATATAATAGTCCCAGGACCAGCTATTAATATTACATTAAGTATACTCTAAATCAAGCTGATTATATAAATACATAGTTATAACATAGTTATGAGCTATTATCATTACTATTCTTCCCCAAATGGCAATTTATTTTTATATTCTCATTGTTAATGCTATGTTAGAGGTTGAAACTATGGGCTAATTTCCAGTGTTTTTACTGTGCATCGAAGGGTTAGAGGCCGACGCACTTTGGGGGCCCCCAGACATCTGTTTTATAAGTAGTAACAGTACAGTATTAGTGTAATAAAGAGATGCAATAAAACAGATCAGGCTAAAGTGGCATCTTTTTTAAACCAGCAGCTACAGACATCAGGATGTCAACATGGCTATCGCTGAATGCACCAGAAATGTTGGCTGTCCGGTTTGTTTGTTATAAACTCACAATAGCAACCTTTATATCTTACAATTTTAACATTATACCTTGTGATTGCGACTTTATATCTCAAAATTTAGCCAGAGTTGTAATATAAGAAGTTACATTAATATTGTTTTTCTTTTATATTTAGTGGCTGGAAACAGGCTTTCATACTGTATAGATACTATATAATATTTCCAGTACTATAAATATTCCTCTAAGTATACTCTAATCATAATTACATAATACATAATAACATAGTTATAAATTATTATCATCCATATATTGTTATGTTTACCATATAATTATTATTCCTAAAAAAGCATGATATTAACTGTGATATATATATTTTTTTATTTTTCACTTTGAGGTTAAGCTGGAGGTTGAAAGTAAGGGTTAATACACAGTGATCTTACTGTACATAAAGCCTATAATGGTTGATCTGTTAAAACTTAGAAGGATAAGGGAGCAGAGCAAAAGGATTCAGTTAGAAAAATATACCTTTAGGAGAATATTAAAAATCCACAGCTGACGAAATGGAGAAAAATATGATCTCTTGAATTTGTTTACTCATCCTTAATTAAAGCACACTATTGAGTCAATGAACCCAGTAACACACACTGAATAGAAAGCTAACGTACATGTATGTTACCAGTTCATGCAACCTCTTTTTCTTCTGTGAGGGAAAAAAAAAATAGAGAAGCCCAGAAACCCAATTTTGTAGCACAGGTTTCGGTCCCTTTATAATTTTTTTGTGCAAAAAAAGTTTAGTTATTTGTGGTTCTTTTTCTAAAAACTAAACTAAATTAATAAAATTGCAAGTACATGATTCTACTTTTTAACTCCCATCAAAGTGAGTGATGTAATGATGTAACAACTTTTCTTTTAAAAAAGGCAAGACCCTTAGCGTCTTGTGGAGTCAATTGCTATTCTTGTTCAGTCCAAAAGACTCATCGTTCCTCTTAACCTTCAGCTTGACTCACATCTTAAATGTTCAGACAGCCTGTTAATCAGTACATGCTTTTGAAGAAGTCAGAACAAAAATGCTTGCAAGGTTTGTTTCCTCGTTCCTGCAGCTCTGCTCGGATCAAAGCAAAAAAATCTTCAATTTGATTGCGTGACAAATTCTCAGGTTTCACCACTAAGCAGGGCTTGTTTTTATTCCAATTAGATGTTACAAATTAAGCAGCTAACATTGATCTTCTTGAATTTTCCTCATCTTCTCTCTCTCTCTCTTTCTTCTTCAGATGTCTACATTTATTTCGAATGACTAGTTGACAAGCCACGGGCCTTTTTCAGTGTCATGAGGGAACTGCTAATAGCTAACTGAGTGTTTTCTAGCTGGATGGCCTGACAGCATTTCCCCAGTGTATATAGCCCTTTTGGAGTGTTCCATTGTTTTTTTTTGCCTTTGGCCAAAACTAAGACATATTGTGTTGGTATGACGGATACAAACACATTAAAATTTTGAATGGCAGCAAACACAATAGGGACACTATTGAACAGGTCTGATGCTCTTTTAAAACAATAGTACTGTTATCTGCATCTCGACTGATATATACACTATATGGATAAAAGTGGGCAATTGGTAGCCCAGTTGTTATGGTTTTAGACTGTTGATTGGAAGCTTGTGGTTTTAATTCCCAGCAATACCAAATTGGCCACTGTTGGGCCTTTGAGCAAGCCCTCAACCCTCTGCTTAGTGGTACAAAAAGAATAAAAGTATGTCACTCTGGATGAAGGTGTAAAACATTGTAAACACCAACACACCCATAACGTTTATCACAAACTCTGTAAAACACGGTTGTTTATAATATCTGGCACCAGAATGGTGGAATGAACTTCCCATCAAAAAAGCAGAGTCACTGACTGTCTTCAAGAGATGATTTGAAGACCCACCTTTTTCTTATATACCTAAATAAAAAAGTATGGATGCTGCCCTTTCACTTTGATTTGCGATCTAATGCGCCAGTATTGAGTTGTTCAATGATAGGACCTAAAGCACGTTTGTACTTTGCTCTGGACAAGAGCGTCTGCGAAATGCTGTAAATGTAAATCTCTATATGCTGTAGTATGACATTGTTCCTTCATCAGAACTAGGACACCCTAACCCTGTTCCAGTATGGCAATACCCCTGTGCACAAAGCCCCTGAGCTCCATGAAGACATGCTGTGTTTTGACTGAAGTAGAGAAACTGGATTTTCCTGTACAGAGTTCTGATTCTGACTCAACCCCTTTAAACTAAACACCTTTGGGATGAACTGGAACTGAATAATCAGATCCTTATAGTGACACAATCTAGTAGAAAACCTTTCCAGAAGTGTTGAAGTTTTTATTTGATTGAGAGTGAGATGAAAACCTGGAATAGGATGTTTAAAAACACATATAAACGTAACGGCCCATTTTGATAGTACTTTATTCAATCAGCATATCTAAAAACACTTGAAAATGCATTAGCGATAAGACAACTGGCAGACAGTCAAATGGGAACACTTTTACATTAATCAACATCATATTCGTCTGTATCGCCATGAGTACAGCATATCCTCGCCCTCTGTCAGGCTGTCGACATGTAGATTATCTCGCGTCCTGCTTTTGATCCAAACCCGGACAAGTGACAAGATAATGGACAACTTTGTTCATGGCAGTGACGTGTCTTTTGTTTTCGGGTCCATTTACTCAGCGGACACGTTAGTGATAATCCCACATGATACGACAGGAAGGGTGAAGAGACCCAGGGAGTGTTTGCCTTTCTTTCTCTCCTGACATGGCATAACCTTTGTATTCCTGCAAACTGAAGCTCCCAATAGTGTTAGAGAATGACAGCAAGCCTGTATCCCTGGTACTTATGACCCTGAATCTAAAACAGGAAATTCTATATGACCTCATAAAAGTTTGGAAGAAAATGCAAAGTGACTGAGTGGGAAAAAAATGGCAATTCAAATATGTGGGATTTTTTAAATAAAAACAAATAACCACCATGATTCTGAACTGTTTTGCTTTCTGAACATGCTAGATCAGTCCCAATCTTAAAGGTTCTTTATGAACAGTGTAAAGATACACAGAATTGCTGTAGATTGAACCACTCACCCACCAATTTAAACATAGACTTTAAATAAAAATCCTTAGTATTGTAGAGCAGATGTATATAACTTATATAACTTTAACAAGATAGACTACATATAATAGAAAGACTTTTCCTGGTTACATAACTGCACTTTTTGCACAGTAGACAGTCATAAAAAGAAACTTACTTATAATAAAACTCCCTAGTGTCACTCAGAGGACTTTTAAGCACTTTTGAGTCTGTTTTTTTTCACAGCTTCTTACTAATTATCACATGCTGTGAAAGGAAGGGGGCAGGAGGACGAAGATCTAATACAACAGAAATTTATTTCACAAGAAACAAAGACAAACTACCTAAAACTAACGGAATAGAAATCTAGAACGAAGACAGTAAACAGAGGGAACCAATAGAAGATCTCAGAACTATACAACCAAGCGATTAGCCTTCGGCATTAGCAATTAGCATTCAGGTATGTGGAAACTACAGGAGCTAACGAGGAGTATCATAACATTTAGACATCAAGACATCAATGCAAACATACCAACATTACTCGAAAATGTAGCAAGACATTAAAGCGAGCTGATGAAAAAAACCACAGGGGTATAAACACACACCTAGATTAATAGAGAAACAATAGCTGAAAACAATAGGGGAACAATGATCCTATGACACGACTGGGGGTAAACAAACACAGAAACTTAAACAGCCTCTTTACACCAGAAGTGTCCAAACACGGCCCTGGACGGCTGGTGTCCTGCAGAGTTCAGAGCCATCCCTAATAAAACACACCTAAACCAACTAATCAAGATCTTGCTAGTTATAGTTAAAACTTACAGGTAAGCGTGTTGAGGCAAGTTGGAACTAAACTATACAGGACACCGGCACTCCAGGACCGAGTTTGTGAACCCCTGCTTTACACCTAAGACAGTTACAGAAAACTAAAGAGTTGAACAGTTTCTTTCCTCCATCTGTGGGGAAACTTTACTTAGGACCGTTACACAAATATAATCTTACAACATTTGTCTTCAAATAACTACACATTTAAAATAAACTTCCTCTTCTTATTATTTTTCTTGCAGACGACTCTGATGATGTGACGTTATTATAACTACTCTATTCAATCAACTCAAATTTCACCTATAATTTTTAAGCATTTTTTAAAATTATCATCAATTATCGGTTTTGTAAAATAGGGTCCACCGATAAATGGCGCTATTTTGTGGTTGTTTTGAGAATTGAGTGCAAGACAACGATTATAGAGGTGCACTGTGGGTGGAGATGAGTCGACACCAGCACTAGTAGTGAAAGTACCTTGGTTTGCTTTTAATAATTCACTTTATTTTAAAGCTTCGATTACCTTGATAAAAATTGTATTTTACAAAGACATTTAATGAAAGTTTCAAACTCCCCTATTTATAACGATATAGAAATAATAATTATAAGTTTTGTTCGCAAGTAGGAAGTAAAGTGACAGTACTGACAATGGTATGCATTAAAATCAGTTTAATTCACCTGAGTATTGTTCTTATCATTGGACCAAAAGAAAAGTAGGTCAATAAATATCGGCATATTATGGTCGCATGACTCTTTATTGGTATCGGTTTTGATAATATCAATATCCATCCATTTCTACTCGTTATTATTTTACTTTACTTCTCTTTTTTGGTAAACAGACTGCCAGTATACAGGCTCATGTTTTAAAATATTTGTGGTAACATTAATTTGGTTTGGTATGTCATTAGTGTATGCCATGGGCGTGGCATCTGTGGTACAAATTAGTAAACTAGCACCTGAATCGCTAAACCTATTACAGTTATTTCAATCTAATTTAATGTGTTTCAGAGTAAAATATAATAACAGACCCTTAAATATTAATAAAGTTTCGCACATGTCCGACATGTTTGCGTGGGTTGGCATTATATCATAATTCACTGAGACAAGCCTGTGAAACAGATCTCTTTTAGTGTCCCCCTCTTTTACATCACAATTCCTTTCAACGCTGAGGACAAGGCCACCGTGGGGCATTTTTGTATATCTGATTCTCCTAACAAAGCCCTGAATCGTACAGCAGCGGAGGCTCATTCAGGTTTAATGGAACCCTGTAGCCTGTTTATACCGCCACTGTAAAAGGTCTTGATATTGAGTGTATTAACTGAATCAATGCTGAATTAGAAATGCTCCATCCAAGCAGAACACAAGCCAATCGAGCATTGTTGGTGTATTAAATTGGGTTTGCATGCAATAGTTTTGATAAATGGATGTTTATTGTCTTATTACACTGAGGGGAAAAAAAGCTTTGGTGCTGCCTTTACAATCGCATTAATTCAATGTGATTGTCAGCAAACTTTCAACAAACTTTCTTTATTTTCATACAAATATCTGTGGCTTCAGTATTACCTTTATTCCTCTGTAAAGGCTTTCTCATCACTATCAGTCAGTTGCCCTGAGGTTCAGGTTGTGAGGCTGTTGTCTCACCTGTTTCTGTCCTGTGATATACGTCCTTATTGAAGATAATATTCATCCATTTGAAGTCTTTACCCTTTCAAGCAGTGAAACCTGAAAACTGGTCTTTCTTCACACTCCTTTTCTGCTCATTTTGGGTAAATTTATGGCCAGACAAGAAAAACAAAAGACTCTCTTTCGCTCTCTCTCTCTCTCTCTCTCTCTCTCTCTTTTCCTCTTTTTTCTCTCTCTCTCTCTTATACCCCCTCTCTCTTTCTCTCCTCCTCTTTCTCTTACACTTCCCTCTCTCTTTCTCTCTCTCTCTCTCTCTCTCTCTTTCTCTCTCTTTCCCCCTTTTCTCTTTTTGTATGACCAGCTCGAAATTGCAGCCAATGTTGCTAATTATGAATTAAAAAGCTCATACTTACCTTTTAATAGGCTTTTAAGTCCTAAATGTCATCCATAGTGGGTCAATTGATATATTAGGGGCTAAAAAATACACAGAGAAAAAGCAGAACGACGAATTGCAGTATACCTACATTCAGTAAAGCACACCAATCCTTTAGGCTTATGTCAAGACAAGCAATCACAAACAGTGTAATCCGCTATGTCTTTCTTAGACAAACACAGTACAGATGATTGACACATAATGGTTGCCTAGGCAGCAAGGGACTAGTGTAAATTGCCTTATAGTGTCACTACTTGCTCTATTTCTTTTTAACACGGATGCTGTGATAGGAGTACATGCCAAGTGATAAAAGGCATCAATCAATTCCTCAGTATTTTACTAAAAGAGAAAGAGAGAGAAAGAGCGCAAGAGAGAGAGAAAGAGAGAGAGCGCGAGAGCGAGAGAGAGGCTGGCATCATCTAGCTATTATCCAATCAACAAACAACACAATTCAAACTAGTATAATAGTAAGGTTACAAAAGGTAGTGCAAAGACTGATAAACTAGAGGACACTCAAAAATGTGGACTAAGAACAAGAAAACTAGAGACAAAAAACCCCCCAAAAATCACCATAGCAACAAGCAGCTGTTACTATGGAAACCATGACACATCCAGATGATTGATACCCATGATTGTTTTGCAGCAAGAACTTTTTTCTGAGCTTCTGGCCAATCAGAATAGCTTTTACTTTTTTCACACAGAGTGTGTGTGTGTGTGTGTGTGCACAGCGATATTGTAATTCTGGAACTGTGGTTGTGTTACTTTCAGAGAGGAAATAATGGAATACTACAAAATAGACATTCTAGACAACCGTGTGCTTTAGTTTGGGAAGACACAGTTATGAAAGTGCAGATGTCCACAAACTTTTGGCTACATCTTGCTCAAACAGAAAAATGCAGTTGTTTTTGTATTTCTTTAAACAAAAAATTTTTGGCTGTAAATGGGTAACGAAGTGGGATTATGAATTATGTTGTGCGTCTGCATTAAAGACTCTAATTTCTTTTTCTTCTTCAAACCATCCCCTTCACATCATACAAATAGGGCAGCTAAAGAGGAATGATCTAGTAAATTATCCGCTTTTTAATTTTAGCGTCTGCTTGGCCGTTTTATGGGCTGCAGACTACTCACTCTGTTAGGTTCATACCCAAAACATTATTCAGGGTCAGAGTTCAATTTAAAATAACAGTTAGTAATTTTTCTACTATTCATGATGTGAATTTAACACTGTAAAAACCATGCTGATCCTGCTTTAGAGTTGTTATAACCCCAGGGGTAAAGCCTTGCTTCCTAACCCCACTTTGAAATAACGTGAAATACTTCTCTCTGCTACTAGCAGTCCTTAACATATTTTTTTTCTCATATTTTGCTGCTGTAAACAGTTCCATAGAGATACTGCAAAACAGTAAATGCGCAAAATTCACCTCAGAGCACAATCTCAGCAGGTTACTCTAGAACTTCACCCAGGAGATGCTGTTTTTATCCTAAAAACTGTTTTGCACTCAAGCCAGGAGTCAGATTTACAATCTGCTTTCACAGCTCATCATTTCAACCCTTACACTGTTGTTTGTCTTCGCACTCCCACACTTGTATACTGTTATAATTTATAATCGACTTATTCTGGCATGTTTACCCTGTCACAAGGAGGTACTGTACGCTGCTGTCAAAAGCCAAACATTTATTCTTATCCTAATATTTAGAGGTTATATTTAACAAGGCATCCAATTAATCCAGAATGGAAGCAGAGCCATCTCCGGTATTTTGGAGCCCAAATTATTTGCATGACCAGCATACAAACTATTAGTGCTATCAAGTATTGTAAAGGATTAGCATACTCATTTACAGCCTAAAGTTTACCATAAATCTCTTGTCTGTTCCTTAATAATCAGCTTTTCAGGAGCTTTTAGACCGGAAAAGTAGTGGGCCACAAACCAGCAGCAGACATTATTTTATAATTGGAGATGATATTGTCTGTACAATTTAAAAAAGCGTGAATTAGATCATATGAGACACCTGCAGACAATCATTTTTCAACCTATCTGGTCTCCTTCCCTGCGTCCCACCACTACTATTACCCCTTAGATTCTTTTGTCTAAAGTTTTGCAGGCTTGCCTTTTAATAATAATTGCCTTATAATAATGACAGTCCGGCAAGCTAACTGGAAGAACGACCAGAACAAGCACTAAGGAAGGTCTCACATCCTACACAGTCTGGCTGGTCAGTGTCTCTCAAATATTTGTACCAAATTGTTATCAGGGAAGATTAGCTCACAATATTGAGCAGGGGGAATGATTGTGTTTCAAACCATTTTCAGCGTTGGGGGTTTAATTTTTTTTTGTCTCCCTGCTTTACAGATTTTCTCTTCAGGTACTATGGTTTCCTAACCGGACGTGTTGTAGGCTGACAGGAGTCAGAAGAGTGATTGTGCCATGTTATGTGTCTGCACCCCTGCCTTGTGCTAAGAGTTTTCTGGCATAGGCTCCAGGATATTTATGACTATTTACGTGCAGAATAAGGAATAGAGTAACAGGAATGTGTGGTAAAATTTATAATTTAACATTTGGCTCAACTGCTAATTCTGTGTGCTAGTAAAAAATTTAAAGCTAAATCATTGTTACTCTCTTACAGCTGGTGTCATAAAATTGTAACTTTATCAGTTATATACTAATGTTTACAAACTCAGAAAAAGACCTGCAGCATGTCCCCGAGCATCTTTTTGTCCCTAAACATTTTCTTATTGCTGCATGAAAGACATGCATCAGGACTGTCTGTTCTGCTAAAACACTGACTGTCTTCACACAGACCAATGACATAAAGAAAAAAAAAAAAAACTCACTTCGAACCATTAGGCAGTGACTCTACTAAACACACCTCCATGTGTCCCATTTGATCAACATACTGATTAATAATTAGGTGAGCAAAGTAGATGGAAAGATATTCATCAGCAAGAGAATTTTCATTAACAGAGAGAGAGAGAGATGCAAAGAATTAATATTAGTTCATGTTTAAGCATGCCTTCAATTAGTCTTCCACCCATAAGCACTTTTTAATAATGCTATCACAATCATACCATGCTTCATTGCACCATGCGTGAATTAATTGGGTTGGAGTGAAGATAGAGAAAGAGAGAGAGAGAGAGAGAGAGAGAGAGAGACGGGTTTTTATTATAGTATCGTATTGTTTATATATATATATATATATATATATATATATATATATATATATATATATATATATATATATGAAACATGAAATGGTTAATTAATATAAAACAAAAAAAAATAAAATAAATAAAATTTCATTAGGAGCAAAAAAAATATTTCATGTCTGACATGTACTAAACAACATGTTTTACAAAAATATAATATAATAATAATAATAATAATAATAATAATAAATTGTATATATGATGCTTTGTAGAACATGCTTGTCATCTTACAACAAGAGATCAATAGTACAGTGACAAAATAATTTCAATATACACAAATGTACACAAATGAACAAATAATCAAGTGCAGACAGGGATTATGTGGGGTAAGATATTCTAAATAGGTTAATTTTGAGTCTGGTTTCAAATTCAGTTTAGGTGACAGATATCAGATGTAAGAGTATTCTAGAAGTGAGGAGCAGCACTGCTAAAAGCTTGATGTTTTTTAAAGAAGCAGAGAGTGTATAAAGGAGATCCTGTGAAGAGGAGCGAAGAGTTCATTAGGAAATGTAGGGTTGTCTGAGGTCTGAAAGATAAGGTAAAGCAAGATTATGGATATGTAACCCAGGGTAAGTGTAAATGATAAATAAATAGGAACACAGATAAATAGAAAATAGGAATAATTTAATAATAAAAAGTTTCTAGAATTTTTTTTAACATTTACCGCTGAAGACAGATGGGGGTCTGGTTAGCACGGATATTGACACCAGTAAAATAGTTTTGTAGGGCCAGTGGTGTTTGATGCTGGTGTTTCTGCGTTTCTTCGCCGTGGATTCGGCAGCAGTGTTGAATAAATTTCTCCACACGTATATTTTACATGGCTTGTTCTCCAGAGAGACTGTTAATTCAGGTCAGTGAAATGGCAGGCCTGGACTGTCAGCTTGCCCTTCCATTTTAAATATTATTTAATTATTGTTTCATTAACAAACTGAAATAGAGAAAAAAAAGAGAAAAAAAACACACACTGTTGAAATTTAATATTTTGTCATTGTTTGTATGTGTGAGGAAGATGTCGGAGAAGAATTAATTTTGCGATGAATTACTTCAAAATTCAAAATCGTAGGCAGAAGTCGGTACACAGTAATCCAATACAAGCCAAACAAACAAATCCAAAACGCAAAGACAGAGCCAGGAACAGAGCACATATCAAAACCATGAAAACAATGGGTAAACACGATTGACTGGTATGGAGGCTAGGGAGGAAACAATAAGGAACACATGACCAAACTAGCCAATGACAACAAGACACAAAGACATGGGGAAGAAAGACAAAAGGAAATAGGATTACATGACAAAGACCAACCAGGAAGTAAACAAAGAACAAGAACTGACTTACAAGAGCTTAGCTAGCTAACATAACTTATCCTAGACATAAACAAGAAACATGAATATCCACATGAACAAAACAACATGATATATAAACATTAAACATAAAAAACATAAAACAACAACCAAAAGAATGAACTTAAACTTAAAAACTAAGAACAAACAAAAATAAAAACATAAAATATATACATTAATCATGACACCAAAAACCTATAAACGTACGTGTTTTAATTATTATTTATTATATATTATTTATATATATATAGTATTCGATATATATATATATTTTTTTTTTTTTTTTTTTTTGAGATTTGACTCTGTTTAATATTCCATACTGTTTTTTTGTTTTTTTTCTTGTTCTCTCCGTCTTAGTTTTCGCTGATTTTACTGCTGTCTTTTTATATTGTTGTGTTTTAAGCTGAATTTAGTGTATAAAAAAGAATTTAAAACTAAACAGCATTGTAAACAAATATAAATTAGTTAATAAATAAATAGAATAAAGACATCTAATGATTTAAAATTAAATTAAATTATATTTAATTTTATATTTCCATATAAATATTTCCTTTTAATTACTATATTTTTGTCTGTTGTTTATTTATCTCTCACCACTGCTCCTCCTGAACCTACTCACTGGTCCACGTCTCTTCGTTCTTTAGCTGCACTATTAGCTAAGCCTACATTGTTTTGCAGTAGTGCACTTAGACCCATAGGGGGCATTATGGATCGTTTTGTAGGTGAGAAGAAGAATTTTTAATTTAATGCGATATTTGATGGGAAGCCAATGAAGCTGTGTGAAGAGGTGGTGTAATGTGTTGTATAGACGGCATGCAGGTAAGGTCAGGAAGTAAACAAAGAACAAGAACTTATAGTCATACGATAATACACGAATGACCAGTACAGTAGAAAGATACAAAGATATTACAAATAAATGTAAAGATGCCCCCAAGTTCCCAAGTCAAAAAGAAAAAGAGAAAAAAAGAAAAACCACAGGACTTACAGAGAAGCAAATATGGTGCCAAAGGAGGTACTTCAGTCTGCTGCGATTAAGTTTTAAAAATATTTTTATTTGTAAAGACGTAAGAGGGACTTATCATAGAAAAGAAAAACCAATTTTTTATTTTGTAAAGACTTGAAAAAAAAAAAGAAGACAGGCAGGCTTTCAAAAATAAAAAAAAGAAGGAAGGGAGGAAAGAAGAACAAAAAGGAAAGAAGGAACAAAATAAAATTCCTCCGACTTTTTTCGCAAACTGAGTTATCTCATCATTTTCTAGAAAGTCTGTGTCTGTTGTAGTACTCGATTATTTTGTCACTGAAACTAAGACACCCAAACACTGTTTCAGCATGACACTACCCCCTGTGCACAAAACCCCTGTTCTTCATGAAGACCTGCTGTATTCTAGATGTTTTGGAGTAGAAGAACTCTCATGTCCTGTACAGAGTCCTGATTCTGACTCAACCCCTTTAAACTAAACACCTTTGGGATGAACTAAACCCCAGACCTCCTCACCTCAACATTAGTGTCTGATAGTGTCACTAATACTATTGGAAGTGAATGATTAAATCTACACAGTCACATAACACAATCTGGTGAAAAACCTATGCTGAAGTATGGGGGTTATTATTTAAAATGAAAAAAAAAAAATACACAATTGTGTAATACCATAGTCTATGAGATTTGGACTTAACTTAGAGATTCTGGTACTTTAATTAGTCCAACAGGAGCAGATATTCAGCTATGACATTAGAAAAAAATTTGAATTGTTGAGGTGTTAGTCAGTGTAAAAAAATTATAGCTTAGTTTATAGCAATAAACCTCTAAGATTAAAAGGCTTTAAAAATAAAACGGGTAAATTTCAAATTATAATAAATGTCACGATGGATGTATGTGCATGTAGTGTTTATGACTCATAAAGGTCGATTTGTAGCCTGTAAAGACATTCTATATTTTTCATATTAGATTTTATGAAAACAGAAGGATCGTAGGACATGCTTTATTTAGCGATATCTCGCACCAGCGGCATTAAAGTATTAGCGCTGCACAGTCATATAATAGAATGACAAACGCGCAATTATAATGAAAGGGTTAGAGCAGAAGGGGTGTCCAAACTCTGCCCTGCAAAGTTTAGCTTCAACTTGGCTTGGCTAAACTCTGCAGGGTTAGAGAGTTTGAATGACAGAATGATATAACAAGATATTTGGCTCTGTTTCAAGGATCTGACTTCTAAACAGACAACCAGTTAAAGCTCCGGTTTGTGATCGCAAACCATTGACACAGAATGTGATTTGGAAAATTTACCCAACCCAAAAACTGAAAAAAACAACAAGCAAGTTAGAGGCCATGTATTTGCAGTGGTTGTAATTGTATAGTAAACAGATATATATACAATACAAACAAACCACCCAGCATTATAAGGGCTTTCATGGGTTGTTTTTTTTATTTTTTGGCATGTGATATTGTGTGTTTGTCTTCTGCGCACAAAGCTTACAAAGAGGTAATGTTGGATTGTGTAAGCCAAATACTGGCTTTTGAATACTGGCTTAGTGAGAACTGGAACAACAGCAAACAGGTCTGTAAAGCACACAATCTGTTGACACTCCACTTCAGCTACAGCTGTGAATCTGGGTTACCTGCCTGGGATTTAGTTTTATTTTGAACTGGTAGACATGGGCAAAATAAAGGATAGTAAAATAACCATGAGTTATACATCATACTGTTTCCTTACAGTTCTTTTGATGGCCAAGATACAGATGGCCAAATAGACCCTTGCACATGGTGCAAATAAAAATTATTTATGCTACTACCACCTTGAAACATCCTAAATTCCATCACTAATATTTATTTTGGGACCTCTGTATTTATTACAAACCTACGTATGAGCCTGTACACAATTAATGTATGCTTAACTTTTCTACATTCATGTCCATTCTTATGTCAATTGATTGACATAAGATTTTCAATGGAAGTTAAAGACATACTCAGACACTGTGCACTGCCTTAAAACTCACGGCTCACAAAAATCATGGCTTGTGGTACTGCTCTTTAAACTCTTTATCCTGATGTTCTTTTTATCAGAAAAAGAGTAGCAGGTCTGGTTTGTACCCCACTGATCGTCTGTGATGGAAAATTCCTGCTGATCCAGTAAGGCGCTGTGTGTCAGACTCAAGCTACGGTAATGGAGCGCTTGTCAATTCCATCATCAATCTGCAGATCAGACCACAGCTTAACATCCAGACGGCATCTCCAAATAAAAATGATTACACCCAAATTCCATGATTACACCCAAAACATAAAGCACCACTGAATGGTGATCAGAACTCAGAAATGTTTATACTCAACGACACATCCAAGAAATATCTAGCATGCCAAATATCTGGACCAGTTGGCTGAATCAGCATCATATGGTGTCCGAAGTGGCTTTTGCTCTTCAACAGTCAAGTGAGCTTATGTTAAATACAATAACTAATTCAGTAGGAGTATGATAAGAGATAGAGTAGCACAATGCCTAACATCGCATGTATGCTTTTATGACAAAACCTGGTTCAGGGGCCGGATAGAATCATTGGGTGACAGAGTTGTTGTCAGGTTGTGTAGTGTGTGTGACCTCCCTGTTGTGGATCTAAAGTCGTGTAGTGTGAACTTATCATAAGTGGTGTCGGTAGTTGAGCCCATAATCTTCTGATTAGCAGACCATCACCGTAAACGCTGAGCAACCGCTTTCCCTTAATTCAGAGAGGCTCAGTTAATTAGTCAATTATGTAGTAAAATGTTGTACAGAATAAAGCACAGTCAGTTTAATATCTAATACCATGCTGGTGCCCATCTACATAGCGATTATTTGTAATAATATTTGTTGTTTGTTGAAAATCCTTCCGATAACATACTGTACCAAATCACTGAAATGAGGAGATAATACAGCCATGTGTCGAATCAGGAGTCCACACGGTCCATCGGACTGCCCAGATTTACGAGTGTAAACAGCAGGCCGACATTAATTCACAGATTAATGCTCTCTATAATTCCTCCCCTTCTGTTTCCGCTGCTGCCACCAATTCTGTTATCTATGTAGAAGTTTTGCTCTAGGGCATTTTGGTATGTTACAATGTCAGAATGTCTCTTAGAGTCTCACGGACACATCTTTAAGAACGCCAGGGAGTCTCATAAAACTTGTATCTCGTTCATACACTTTTATTTCACACTAATTTTACTGTGCAGACAAAAAAAGAGTGTGGCAAGAGTGAAGGAGGGAAGGTGAGAGAGAGAGACAGAGACATGAAAGAGAGAGAGAGAGACAGAGAGGCAAAGAGGTGAGAAAGAGAAAAAGAGAGAGATTTTATTTTTTTTTAACTTTCATTTTTATTTTTATTATTAATACTATATTTATCTGTTTATCTGTAATTTCTGTTCCCCTGTTCCTGCGCTTTGGCAATACAAATGTACATATTTGTTATGCTAATAAAGCAACCTTTGAATCTTGAATCAGAGAGAGAGAGTGACAGAAAGAGAGAGAGTAAAAGAGAGAGGACATGAGGAAACTGGAGGACATTTAGCTGAAAGATTAGAGCATCTCGGAGCATCAATCTGTTGATCGCTTTACTACTAAGTGTGTTGACTAAATTAAATAAATTGAGGTTATCTCATTACAGGGAAATAGTATCGTGTCATCCATTTTGAGGCCATATGAATATTTGAAATTCTTTATTGTGGGTCTGATTTTTGCTTTGCCTATAAATGTAGGCGTATAAATGTCAACTGCACTTCCTGACCCTAGTGATGATGTCATCACTTCACAAAAAATGATTCACTTTTTGGCTTTGGTTTCCTGGAAATTGTGATCAGTTTGACGTCAGAGGAAGACAAAGAGAGAGAGAGGAAGTGTGAGAGAGAGATATGTGGGAGAGAGAAAGATAGAGAGACAGAGAGAGAAGAGAGAGAAAGAAATAGAGACAGAGAGGTAAAGAGAGAGAAAGAGACAGAGAAAGAATAAAAGAGAGAGCACGAGAGACAGAGAGAGAGAGACAGAGAGAGAGAGAGAGTCACCAAGATGTGACTTAAATGGCTTTATATCTTGCAAAAGTTACTATTATTGCTTGTCTTATTTTTTCGATTGCTATAATAGTTAATTTTTTTTAAGTCGTTGACTGCTTGGTTAACGAATTAGTTACACACCGCTGCTGCTATTTTCCTCCAATATCTTCTTTTATAAATTCACTTTTAATTTATTTGGACTTTTATCTAAAAAGGCTTTAAAACTATCACACCAGAAGAACTGTAGATCATAGGTTTTCTTGTTTCAAGACCAGAAAGTTTTCAAAGCAGGACCTGGAAACTAGGTGCAAGATTTTTTTTTTTTTTGTGCAAAATTGATGACAAAGCTGTAAACGTTTCCATTAAACATTCTTTTTTTCCATTTTTCTATTTTATAATAAGTTTTAATAAACCTCTTTATCTTAATAACACTGTCAGATTTTAAGCATTGTGCTGCCACTACACGATTGACTGATGAACATTAATTAAACAACTTTAATATATTTAAGTTACATAAAAGCACCTTTTAAAATGCAGGGTTGTTCTGAATGTTAATAAACTCATATCCTTTTGTCTGCTCATCTTACTACTTAATCAACATCCCTTCCCCATTTTTTCAGTTCTTTTACACTCTTGTACGTTCTTTTCTACTTTTCTTTCGATATATCCGCTTGTGTAGATGTAAAATCCTTTTCCTGCAGAATAATCGAGAACAATACAAGGTCAGCTTTCACTTATGTGAAAGAGAACAAAAGATGCTGACAACCGGGAAAGAATGAACATGATGTGTGAATAAGAAGCAGAGAAATCAGTTAATTCAGTGCAAATCAGCTTTTCAGCATTGTACTCCATTTGAAGAATATCAGACTGTGACAATAGATAAGGCAGATTACGGCTGTAAATTTGCTCGGGTCAGAAAAAGAGGACGTGAAGGCGGAGAAGCCACTCGATGCATTAATTAAACGGTACTGGAGGACATTTAGCTGAAAGATTAGCGCATCTCGGAGCATCAATCTGTTGATCGCTTTACCATTGAGTGTGTTAGATTTTGACTAAATTAAATAAATTGAGATTATCTCGTTACAGGGAAATAGTGTCGTGTCATCCATTTTAAGGCTATATGAATATTTGAAATTCTTTGTTGTGGGTCTGATTTTTTGCTTTGCCTATAAACGTCGGCGTATAAATGTCACTGGACTTCCTGACCCTAGTGATGATGTCATCACTACACAAAAACTGATCCACTTTCTGGCTTGGGTTTCCTGGATATTGTGATTGGTTTGACCTCAGCTTCTTAGATGATATTTGACCTTTCACCTTTCAGGTTGCTTTTCTTGATATGTTTAGCAATTCATATGTTCTTAAAGGTCATAGAAGTAGTGGTTTTTGTCATGCTTGAATTCAAAGCTTCATGAATGAAATATTTAATAGCTAAACAAAGCTAAGAAATATATACTTAGGGTCAGGAAGTGCAGTGTTGACTTTTTGAATTACATCTAGAGGCCAAGCAACAATCAGACCCACAACAATTTTAAATATTCATATGGCCTCAAAATAGCTCACATGACACTATGTTTTGTAATTAGATAAATTAAATTGTTTAAAATTGTACTTCAGCCTTGTACTTCCTGGTTTAGATACACACCTGTTATGTGTATTATGGTATGTATTTCTCCTGCGATGGACTACGTTGATGATAATAATTACTGGATTCTTTAAAATAATCATTGAAAATAAATTGACATTTTACTATCTTGCATAGAAAAAATAATCATCCTGGTTACAGTAAGTAACACTAATCTTTGGAATGATATTTCCTAGAATAATATTAGTTTATTAAGTTCTCTGTTTAACTAAATGTCACCATTTTTTTGCAAGGAAGTGCATAGAAACCTCAGTGCTTGTAGTGGAAAAAATGTAGATAGTTATGCAAGCATAGTCTGTTTGTCAGTGTTTCTCGAAATTTTTCTGCCATTCCCCACTTTAGCAGCAGGGAAGGGTTCCAAGTCTTACCTTATCCCCGGTGACCCCAACAAAATGGTAAATAACTAGGCTTCAACTTGAATTGTTACAATGTATGAATTTTTTTAAATTAAAATTACATTTACAAACATAACATCAAATAACTGCACTGAAAACTTTTTTCAAATATTAAAAATCAAAGTGGAATGTTATTATCAATTGGCATGATGATTGGCATGGTACTTACTTCAAAAGTAAATTATAATAATGATAGTAATAATGCAATTGTTTTAGCACACCCACCGTAAATCCAAGACCTCATCATGCTTTCTTTTCGGCTGCTTTTATGGTTAATTAGGTCAACTGTCTGTCATGGTTTTCTCTGCTGGTTTTCTTTTCATTCCATGTCACAAACTTCACTGCCAGCTTTTATACCCGTTACTGCATATTGCCTCTTCACATTGAAGTAAGGCTTACATTTAAATTTAGCGTTGTATTGTCTTATGCATTCGGTCAATAAATAACGGAGTCAATACAAAAATTCCTTCAGTTTGTCATGTCCCACTTGTCATGTCTCTATTTCTTATCAGTTGGGCGCCGACCAAACTTTGAGAAACGCTGCTGTACATAAAAAACATCTTCTTTATGGCAGCAGCTGGAACCGTTGCTGAGTAAACGTGGAATTGGATGAGAAAAACTGTGAGTCTGAGTAAGAAAGATAACGCCTTAATTCAATTTCTCATTCGCCTACTGAGGATTGTCTATTTTATTCATTCTAATAAGAGGAAGAGATGTTTGTCTCCGCCGCTGCAGAATGAAATGCGTAACAAAGCAATGGACCAGTTCCTTGGAGTAAGGCTTGGATGGTTATTATTGAACTCAAGAACTCCAATCAGCAATTGGATTTGAAATAGTGTACAGTGTGTCTGGCTGAGATATGACAGTGGAAAAAAAGGTAATATTTGTCCATTATTCATTTGCAGTGACCACAGACAGATACCCCAGGGCTGAAGCTATTTGTCACAGAGTGCCTCACTTTTAAGCAGTGCCCTGAAGTGAAATCTCCTTCTGTTTGTCTTTGCAGACATCTTGAGCTATTGCAAAATAAGGCCAATCAAAGCAGATGGCAGTATGAGTAGTGTTAAACTATAAATAGGTTATGAACTACAAGTCAGCCCTTATATACAGAGGTTTACCAATTCCTAATACTGTTACAAAAGCATTAAAGATGAGTCTTAATGTAAGTAAGAAAGTCTTTATTTGTCACATATCTTCTATAGCACAGTGAAATCTGTTTCTTTGCATATCCTATATTAGAAAGTTGGGTTTAGAGCGCAGGGACTATGTTACAGCCCCCATGGAGCAGAAAGAGTTAAGGGTCTTGCTCAACAACCCATACAGGGTTATTTCAAATCAGTACCTTAAACTTTTGAGCCACTACTATTGGGCCTATTACACATAGACACAGCAACACAATCGGTGGAAGATTACACTAAAGAGATGCAGTCGTAATTTTTATTTTAATGTGCCAATGTCCCAACGTTTGACTATGTACTACTTTATGGGATATTAGGTATTAACAAAGAAATTATTTTTTTTACTGGAAGTTTAAATTGAAATGATTCAGGACACTCAGATTGGGAAAAACTTCCACAGAATTTCATTGGTTGAAGATAACATCTTTAACAAATTCCACCAAGCCATATTGGTCACAGACACGCCAGGCTCCACCACGCGTTGCCCCTCACCTTTTAATTAGCAATTTAATTATTCAAGTCAGTCACTTACCTTAGTTTGCTGTCTGGTCTCAGCTAAAGAAGTAGGTTTTGTGTTGCGCTTCCAAGTGTGTGCTCTCATGTTCAAAAGACTTCTGAGACTTTCAGACCCCTCATGCTACTGGTGAGTAAAAGTTATCTCTAAAGTGACTTTGTGTATGCTTTATGTTCTGGGTAATCCTATGTTTGTTTAAGTAATATCTTTGTTTTAAAGACTCTAAGTTTAATAGGTTCGCATTCTCTACTGCTTTGTGTTTACTTCTGGAATAAAAGTGATTCGTTTGATTCTAATGAATGGTACTGAGTCTGCTGAGTCAGGCCCAAAAAACAGTTTGATATCACCATAAATATTTTGGTGAGTTGAAAGTCCACTAACGACCTGGTTTTACTGTGCAGAAAGACAAATAGTAAAAGAAAAGTGGAGGGGGATTTAAGATGGCGCTAGACTAGTTGGCAGGGGTGGGTTAAGCTAACCTATTGTTCAGCTCATTGCGAAATATTGTTCGTTATGCGATAATCACTGTATCTGTACTCCCGTTATCTGATTAGTTTGCTTGGTCTGTATTTGACTTCTGCCCATGTTATGACTTTTCTTCTGAACTGCCCTATTGTGTTTAATAAAACTGTGTTCTGCAACATGGATTCGACTTCGTCTTCTGCTTCACACAAATGTTTTTATTTTCTTTTGCACAATATATGATTTAATAAAACCAGTCCGAGGTAAGCCCTGATTAATTACAACGCAAAACCAAACAGTTTGCTGTTTTTAATTTGCTTTAAGTAACGGGGCGGTCTACAATCACAGACTCACGGCCTGTCAAGGATTACAGAGAAGCTGAAACAGACAGTCATGAAATTGATGAAAAGTGGAAATATTATTGCTTGTAAAAAATTGCCCACCTGTGATATCTGTCTGTCTAGCACCCTCACCATCTGATAAAGAGAGATACAAATGTATATAAAGTAAGACAGGACACAGAGCTGCAACACACTCTTCTCATCGAAAATAAATGTTGTCCTGACATTACTACTTTACTCTTATTACTACTTTTTTTTCAGCTATGTAACACATAAATTTTATTTCTACTTGATGTATGTCCTTCATGTTAACTGTATTTGCAGGTTCGTTGACATAAAGCCTTATCTAAAAAGTCTTTAGTATGAAAATAGATATATTGGCTGATAATGGGACATTGGGTAAGTCCACGGTGTGAGGTTCTGCATTTCATATAGTGTGGGGTGAAATGAAATTGTGTTTGTATGGTCTATGCTATATTATGCTGGAGTACCTAAGGAGTCATATGTGAACGTTTTTGGTGGTCTACTTTTTGTAGGCCATCTGTGCCCTTGTAATCCTTCACTGTTCCTTTAATTTGGGGCTACATGAGCATCTGCCACATTATCGGGTTTTACTTCAAGTTGTTCCTCGTCCGTTACATCTGCTTTCTGTTGGAATAAGCCTTCATTTTCCATTCGTTCTGTTGTTTCATATTCATTCATTATCTCTTAATTAACTTCTAATTTCCTTTTTTTTGGTTTGACATCAGTTAAGTATATGTTATCTAACTCACTGCTTTCATCCCCAGTTGCTGATCCTAAAACACTGGTAAATAATAGTAATCTTTGTCTTCATCCTTCCCCTTCTCATGACTAGACTCATCTTCATCCTTAAGCCTTGGTTCGTTCACTGTTTTTATTGTCTTTGACTAATTCCTGAGTTCAACCTCCAATAGTAGGTAATCACAAAATAATAATAGATTACGGTAAAGAACACTGTATCTTTTTTATTTCCTGTTCTGGTTTTACTTCATAAATCTACATAAAACCCTACATAAAACCCAGAAGTACTCTGTACTTCTGAGGTAAGCTGCATGTACAGTTCAGTTTCACCTCTTTCTTGATAATGTGCTCTCAGGATGAGTCTTAGAATAGGCAGGGTTCGATTTGGTTTTCCTTTCAGATAGCTACGCAGCTGCATGCCTGTTGATATTGCTCTGATTACTGCATCCACTATTTCAAGTTCCAACTCCCCTGCTCAGTCCACGTTCAATTTGATGAGCCAAACTTAAAAACATAAACTCTTTATTCCAGGGGAGCATGACTGATAAAGATATCACTGGATGCAGGTATGTGCTTGTGCCTTGCTGGGTGCTTAACCTTTGTAATGCAGAATGGACTTTGTGGTATGTTTATGCTTTGTTGAATGCTAGTGTTTAGATATGTGCGATAAGCTGCTGCTTGCTTTTGCTACATTAGCTTTTGCAGGGCTAATGGTAATGTGTCAGTTTCTTTTTTCCTGCTCTGTAGTTTCTGCTTCTGGATCTTAAGTCACTCTATTAAAGGTCTGTGTTGTGTGTTTTACTGGACCAACATTTCCATTAACCCTTTAACTCCTCTAATGCCTCTCTCTCTAGGTGTCTCACATTCACTGAAATAAAAAAATTGGCTGATGGCATTTTTACCATCAATTATTTGAAACTCACATAATTTGAGGAGATTTTCTTTTGAGAGAGCATCTAATGCTCTTTTCACATCAAGCTTCAAATACTCTACGTGATCCGTGAGTTACTCAGCCTCTAGATGTGTGCAAAGTGATGGAAAAAATGCCCTTAGCTGGCTGGAAGATGTCCTTAGCTGGCACCACTCCTGGTATCAAAGATTAACCTCAGATTGCTTGCACTCTTCTTTCTAGCTAGACATGGACACCGATTCTCTGTATTCCTCTGGTCACCTGGGTTAAGTAGTGGGCTGAATGGCACTAAAAGCGGACTGTCGTCACTGGAGGCCAACTTGCAATGCATTCATCCTAGCGGTGCCTCCAAAATATAGTACCCTCACCACCTGATAAGGTGAGATACAAACGTATATAAAGTAATGACAGGACATGTAGCTGCTTTCTCACTGACATTGTCTGTATTATCTGAGCAGCGTGCCCACTTCGCCAACAGGTGAATGCTCCAAGGGTAAAGGCAATTGATCAACAATACAACAAATATTTTTGCTAAAGAAAAACATGTTTTTAACCATCACATCTACCCTTCTGTGGTTGGCAAGACCAGGGCCTGGCTAAGACATAGAACTTTTATGTCGAACCATATCAGGTTGTGCCTAAAAAATCTTAAAGAAACCAACCACTCAATTTTTTAGGATCTACAGTGCAGGGAGATAAATAAATGGTGCATGTGAATAAGAAAAATTGTTTTTATACAGTGTTGGATACAAGTTTAACTACATTTCTCAGTAGCATGCTGGTAGTGTCATTGTTTTCTGAATCGAATTGCACTTCAACAGCGAAGCTCTTTTGTTGAACAAATAGGGCAGTATCATCCACACACATTGCATTTACCGATTGTGTATCATCAAATGACATTACTGCCATTTACAGAACTGTTTGCTGACAAAAATACTTCCATATGACTGTGATTTCTTTTGCTTTGTGTTTATGCCAGTCAGATCTGGCCATATTTTGAGAAATATGTGATAGAATTGAAAAAACATTATTCCAGAGACCAAGTTGGTTTAATATAAACATATAATTAAAAAAAAAAGCTTAAATGTAGGAAGCTACTTTTGCCATGTTGCTGTAGCCTAGCTTGCTTTATTTTCCAGGGGGACGGGTAGCTTCACTGTAGTTTTATGTAATTATAGAGTGACTGATATATTTGCTCACTACACTTTCTAAGTACCTTTCCCAATTGTTTATTTCCATAAAGGATGCCAAATCTTATAGTTTAAGAGCTACATGAGAAATCGGGGCAGTTGTAGAGGGCCATATCAATACACTTTATAACATCCAACCATCCATCCATCGTCTGTACCTGCTTATTTCTAATTCTAATGGATAGATAAATAATCACAAAGAAGTCCTGTATCAAGACTAAATCTTTTTGTTACGTAAAACTTCGAATCTTTATAGTCATTGTGGAGATGGAAGTGATGAAGTATTGGACCCATTAAGAGAGAGAATAAGATGAGAAATCCGAATCCATTTACGGATTCAAATCCTTCTGAATCACTCATTAAACGGATCCGAGTTTTACAAATCCTTCGAATCAATAGAGCCAGTAGGGTTTCTGAGTGCTTTTGCATGTCACTGGTCCGTCCACTAAAGGGCACTTAAAGAAACCTTATAATCCACCGAATTCTTAGACACACTGAGTCCCCCAGATCTGGCTGTTTCACTATACGAGTCTGACAAATCCGTAAAACCCCATGCATCAGATGAATCAATTGAGTGGGATTCTTTTGTTTCTGTTCATGCAGGAAGTTTTCCAAGCAACTCAGTCAGTTTACAGTTTCTAGCTAACAACCACTTAGAATAACTAAAGGGTGTAATTTTCAAATTGTATTTATCTATTTGTATTTATTTGATTCCAGAGTCATATAAAGGATTGAGTTATTTAATCTGGATAAATCTGGATTTGCTCATCTTTACAAAAAACACCCCTGAGTTTAATTGACCGGTTGATGTCCGCTGGATTTCTTAATTGCCTTAACGTATATGCTCCGCTGTTTATTGTGGTTAAAGGTGATTAAGAAATCCAGCGGACATAAACCGGTCAATTAAACTTAGTTTTTTAAATTTTTTTTATTAAAGATGAGCAAATCCAGATTCATCCAGATTAATCCAGATTAAATAGTCATCCAAATAACTCAATCCTTTATATGACTCAGACGTTGTGAAAAATAGTAATAACGTCATGCAATGTTTAAAGAGTTATATACAGTTCCTTAAAAAGTATTTATATCCCTTGAACTTTTTCACATTTTGTCACTTTACATCCACAAACTAAGGTCTTTACCGATCAGATGTATTTATATTGAGACTAAATTACACACAGGTGCACTCCATTAACTATTTAGGTGACTTCTGGAGATTTTATTTAGAGGTATTAGAGTACAGTTCATTTTCATTCTATTGTATGGAATCTCAATAAAAAACATTTAAGTTTGTGGTTGTAAGGTGACAAAATGTGAAAAAGTTTAAGGGGTATGAATACTTTTTCAAGGCACTGTAATAAACAGCCTAAAAAAGTACAATTAAAGGGGACAGGGCTTTGGTACACATATTTCTCAACTGACATCAATACGTTGCCTTCCAGCTCTACTCAATATTTAAAAAAATCCTTATAGTTTCTTTCTCTAGCTGACCCCCAATGTTCACCTCTCGCGTATAAAGCAGCCATCTTGGCTTTGGCCAACTGCCTAGCCATATCAGCAGTTTTTGGGTCTTATCCAGGCAATAGTGATTAAATTAATGAAGCACTTTACACTTGGGATTGTGTGTTGTTTAATCCAGTGCGCTTTCAAAGCCAGACAGGGTCAGACTAATTTAGCAAACAGCTACACAGTTAGAGAGTCCAGTTAACACATAACAACCAAATTTATATCCTTTATATTTAGTGTTTATCTTGTACCCACCTTTGCCTGTTTTTTGAGTATGTTTTTGGATTTTGGATAGCCATTTATTTAAGAAAGCCTCTCTCTGCAAAATGGATCGCTCTCAGACCCCTCCTCAAAAACATACTGAAAAGTATTTTTGTTTGTGTGTGTGTGTGTGTGTATTGTCACAGAGGAAAGCAGCCAGGCATTTGTTGATTTGCGCACCGTACACTAAACTCAATATATTTTTAAAATTACAGATCAGTCTCAAAACGAAATGTCTGAATTTCTTCAAATCGAAGAATTTTGAACTGCCCACTGTATTTTAGCTTAATATATATGTGTGTAGAAGCGCACAATGGTCACAGGAGGGCTCACTTCCGACAAAAAAAGCCCTCTTGTACGGCGGCCCCTATTCTTTTTGCGACCTAGGCAACTGCCTATGTCGCCTATGCCAAGGGCCGCCCTGTTGGGGAGTAACTAATTTCATGTAACCACGTTACATAATTTAATTACAATATAAATGTAAAAGTAATTTATTAAAGTTGCTTGGACAAAAGCATGTAATAAAATTACAATTAAGAAAAAAAGGTAGAGATAAAGATTTGTATAGGGTTACATCTGAATATTTTCCCTAAAATCCTTGGATATCCTAAATAATATTGCTTGCTGGAAGCCGTTTATTAAAGCCAGTGGCGGGTGGTGCATTTGGTACCTGGGCCTTTAGTGTGGACACTTCTTAATACTACCACTACTACCTCGTAATTATAGAAACCATCAATTTAAATACAATACAAATATAGATCCCTCTGGGAAACATGCTTACATATGTAATCGAGAGATGTTCCCTTTCGAGAACTCGAGCTGTGTCACAATGCTTTGGGAATGGGATGCCCACGCTGCCATGGCAACAAGTCACTGCCCCAGTGTTATGGAGTGGTCTCAACCATCCACCTGCTTATCGTCTGTTTCGTAGCTGGGGAGCCTTTTCATAAGGGGGCTACATGAGCGACCCTAAAAAATCCTAGTGCCACGAAAGAAAGCTAGACACTAGCTGGTCTCTCTCTACCAGTTTGTCTGCCAAAGGGGCTTGAAAAGCTGATATAGATGCCACATGTCCATAAACCTGCATCCATGCATTTCGTGAACATACGAGGTGACAGGGAAAGTCAGAATGAAAGAACCTGATACTGCAATGCTTTGCCCCAAAAATCAAACCTTAGGAGCTTCCTACAATACGGAAGAATGTATATATGAAAGTAGGCATCTTTCAGTTGTCCCCAATCCTTCTTCTGAACTATAAAGTATCGGCTGTAAAAGCTCGACCACTCTTGGCATGGTGAAATTTTCTCTATTGCACCTTTTGACAAGAGTGCGTTCAGTTCTTAATCTATTACTGGAACCTGCTCGGAGGCCACCCTCAAGTGTAACACCCTTGAGAAATGCAGCAGGTGCGATTTGAATTGTATTCTGTATTCTTTCTTGCTGTGCACAGGACCCACCCTGAGACACCTGAAAGATGCTGCCAAGCCTCTCCAAAATCTACTAAGGGGAAGCCTACTCTAGAGGCTGATTTCCGGTATATTTAGGGGACCTTCTTGCTCCTGACACACCTGTAGAGGTTGGGAAAGAAGGAAATCCCCTTTGGACACTAGAGGGCTTCTGATAATATATGTAAAGACATGGGTTGTCCCCCAAGGCCCTACTGCTTGGTTGTCAGGGCCTCTTCCTGGAGGTCTTTTTGGGAAGCGTGACAGTCCTCAAATGAGTTTTCTTACCCGAAGGCCCCGGTTGCTGATTCTGAGGAGCTCTTAGTGCTAATGGGATTCTCCCAGCCAGCATCCCTCTGGACCTAGAAACAGCGAGGCAGCTACCTCTGAAAAGCTGCAGATTGTTTTTTGGCCTTCTGGAACCTCTCGACGGCGGACTGTACAGTGTACGGACCCTGAGGGTACAGTCTGCAGCCAGATGCAGTTTTTGAACTGTGTCAGAATCAGTCTATCCTCTTGTAATCTAGGTCCCTCAGCAGGTCAGTCAGGTAGGCCTGCTAACGAGTCTGGCGAAATACGGGTTCTTCGACAGACATTGATTCCCCCCTCAGAAGAGGATAGCTAGAGATGGGTCTCTCTCCGGGGGGAAAGTCCACCGAGCGGGCTTCCCCAACCGGTTTAAGGTTCGCAGAGCTAGTGTCAGTGAAAGAAGATTCTGCCATCTCCCTCTCCAGAAGATCATCTGGGATCCCCAGGACCGGCATCTACGCCGAGTCTTAGCTATGGCGGGACCCAAGCCTCTGGGACTCCTCATCTGACCTCCCTGAAAGAGACTCAGACGGGGGCAAAGCACCGTTATGGCAAGCTTCCCACAGTGTTCACAGTTAGAGCTCCCGAGCCCTAACCGTCCATGCTTCTTACCGAGACAGCGGACACATTGCAAGTGTGTATCTGTGCCTAAAATGAATCTAGGGCATGGATACACAAACTGCCAAAACCTTTGCTCTGCACTCCTGTCTGTCTTTTAAGGGCTTTTCGGCATTTCTTTTTTTTTCTTCACTTTCTTTGTCTGAAAGTTTTTGCACTTTTTTTTTCTGAAAGTTTTACCTCTTAACGCTTTTACCAATACCGAAATACCTTACCGAGATCTCTCCATTTACACACATATTCCAAGCTGAAGGAAAAGACTCGTGTTTTTATAGCGTTACATCCTGGTCGATGATGTCACCGCCCATGATGTAACGTTCTCCGATTTGCCAGATCACACACATGCTTCAGATTTATTGTTATAAAGGATGTTCCCAAAGCAACTTGACTTTCTGAAGGGGAACTAACATCTACATACATCTTCTGGAAGCAGTGCAGCAAGAGAAACGCTACGAAATGAAGAGAATAAACTGTTGAAAATAACACAATTTAATGGTACAAATATTAGTATTTAGGTTGTAAATTTAGGTTAGCTGCTGATAGTGTTTACGCCAGCAGAACATGCATGTACAATACATATAGATTAATAGACAGGGATTAACAAGTGCTTTGTAAATCACATGTACTTAAATGCACAGTGAGGTTCAAAATCCCAGGAAACAGAAGTCAGGACCAGGGAAACAGTTGCTAGGAAAGCTGTTATTGGATGTGTAAGAATAACTTGTCAAAACCAGACATGTTTTACATATTTGCCTGTCTGTGCCATGTGTGTGTGTGTTAAGACCAGGGTGAAAATGGCCTCTCAGTTAGAAATGATCTGCTATGACAGCACTACGCTGTATGTGTTTCCTCCATGACACCTGCATGGAAAACATTGTAAGATTTACAATATAGAGTCTGCGAAGGAAAAAATGTAGGGGTTACTAAAGGACAAATACTCAGTGGACTAACCATGCAAACAACACGTTAAACAAGCATTTTATTGACAAAAAGGCAATTGGACATAATGACAGGAGAAAGAGGAAAGAGAGAAAGAGAGGCAAAGAAACATAAAATAGAAAACCAGAGACTAAGAAAGACAGACCAACAGATAGAGAAGTTGAAAGACATAAAGACAAAGACAAATAGATATAGATATATATATAGAAGTAACAAATACATATTAAAAGAGGAAAGAGAGAGAGAGAGAGAGAGAAGCAAAGAAATCCTTTCTCTCTCTCGTTCGCTCTCACTGTCTTTACTAAAAGTGAAAAGACAGCGAGAGAAAGCGAAAGAGAAAAGACGACCATGACATCAATGTGAGGAGCCCACTTGAGAAAAAATAACATCAAACCACTAGCGAGAGTAAGCGCAAGAGAGTGCATGCGATAGGGATGCACCGATACTGGTATTGGTATCAGACTCAATACTAAGATCATGTTCTTGTAAAAACATCATTTTTTTGGTGCATTTAACCGAAATTGTCCATGACAATAATTATTGTAAATTTAAATAGCCTTTAGTGTATCTAGTAGTGCCTCACCTATCCTGCTCCCCCCCTTACAGTGGCATTAGATATCAAAAAGTCAAAATATTCAAAAATGTCTAAATAATTCAAGGTGCAGTAAAAAATACCCTTCTTGTGCCTCTTTTTTTTTAGTTCAGTTTTATTAGGAGTGTGAAACAAACAGTTAATCAGTATGCGATACCATAACGATTGTGTTTGTGTACACAGCAATACAATATTTGTTTATACCATAAACATTTCTGTCATACGATTACGATTAATTACGAAAGACCCCTTGCCCTGGAATCGAACCCGGGACCTTCTTGCTGTGATGCAATAGTAGTGCTGACCACTAAGCCACCGGGCTGCCTATGAAGATAAAAAAATTTGGGGAAATTTTTAATTTACATGAAATCAATCAATGGTCTAATTGTGCATTTCGGCGAAAATGCGTAGACAGATTTTAGGGACGAACGTTTCAAAATAAAGGTACTGTATATCGATCTGTATTGACTTGTTACGCACTCAAATTTTTTATAAATAAACAAAATCTTAAATGTTTTACATGTATGTTAGAAATTGTGTGATCGTAGTTTAGTTTTTCAGTATATATTGTACGATTTTCTGACGTTAAACATTTTTTAATGTCATCTCATTTAATAGGTTGGAAAGTTGCATTGAGGCTCAGCGTAGAAGATTCGAAAAGGCTGTAATTAAAACACAGTTTATGTGCAGCGTTATTTATTCCCTATGGCTTGCATTTAAAGCACACCGCATTCCCAATGAGCACAAATACTAATGCATTAGTCTGGGGTTAAGATGACCCAAAGGCCAGGAAAGGAATTCATGCTCTATTAGTTTGTGTTTAGAGGTGGAGGCTGATAATGTAGACCAGAAGGAGGTGGGAGGAAGCGACAGGGTTTGTTATTACACAGCTTTATTATACTTATTTGCTCCAAATTGCATCAGGCACAACAAGTGTGTAAGCCCATAAACCTTCTCTGAGGAGGCTTTTCTATTACGGCGAGCTGCTACGATGCCATAGAGAGAGTGGCTCAAATGGGAAATGCTATGTGTTGGCACTAAAGTTTTAGACTAAGAACAAATAAACTGAAGAAATAGAAGAAAACAATTTCAACAGAAATTAAAGAAAGACTGTTGTTAATAAAGTTATTAAAAAATGTTTATTTTATTGCCATGTATTGTATGAACACCTAATAATTTTTACAATTTACAATATGGTAAATAGCACTTCATCCAGCACATCTTACTAATAACTTACTAATTCTACTGTAAGTTTATTATGTTTTTTGTCAAACTTACTGAGGCCACAACATACAAACTGTTATACAATACAATTTATTTTAGAATAAAGCAACAAACAGCGGAGGAACCGAAGGAGAAATCCGTCTCCTTTGCTTGTCTTGTCACCTTTGTGGGATTTTTTTTTTCTAACTTTATACCACGATTGCTGCAATGCTATTTGAGAAAGTGAGATAAGGGTAGTATGGCACGGCGGGCAATATGAAGGTAACTCTACTGCTCTCACATTTGCACATGAATACTCCTCATATAAAAGGTTCCACTCTGCGGGCTGTCTTTGACCGGCGCATCTTTGCAAGGCCATTTCAAAGAAAAGCTCATGAGTAGCACAGTCCACAACAGTAAGAAAACAAAGATATACAAACACTGCCCAAAAGCGTGTATGAGCAGCACGGTGTCAAAAATCTGATGGATTAGCAAAGAATAGCGTCATTTCTTGGTCTTGGTTTACAAATTAAATAAACAGAGAGAAATTTCGCTATGAGACGTATCGACCTACTTGCTTCCAGCTATAAGAACAGAATGGAACTTGAGCTGGAACGGATTGACCTGCATCCGCGAGCCACGCTAAAAAACATCCATTTATCACCTTATCCTTAGCAACCAGAGCTAGACCTATTTTCCTTGCTTTTCAGGATTAAGTACATAATCAGACAAAAGACCAGCCTGACTAATGTGTTATGTCCGTGGATTTGAGGATTTTAAGAGAGATGTGAGGGATGTACAACATTAATCCTAACGATGTTAGATTATTCTGGCTTCTTGTCAGACAACATTTCATCTTATTTATTCTATTTTATTTTTTATTAACACAAAAACGATGACTAATTAAATCAGGTTCTTTATCTTTTAATCATGTCCCCTTTTTGTAGCTAAAAAGAGATAATATCTTTTTTATTCCCATTCATTGTGTATGTTTTTGTATTGCTTTCACCTTTTTTAAGTCTCGCCTTTTGCACACCACTTTTGGTCTGTCATGTACAGAAACATTGGTCTTTTGTGGATCGCACATAAATCCTGAGCAGCGTAAAAATACATTTTGGTAAGCGGCCTGCAGTGGCAGTTAAAAATGTTTTATAACCCTAACCCTAACCCTAACCCTAGTTTTTGGCAACTTGACCAACGTGACAGCTTTGTTAAAAAATTCCAAATAACCGATTTTAGAAAATTCTTCAACAACATTTTTTGGATTAAATAATAATAAAAAAAGAATCTCTAAATCTGTATACCGCCTGCACACAAGCATCCCCAAGCCATCAGTCTATGTCAGGTTCATAAAGCATTAACAAGGGATGAAAGTGAAGAGGTGTGTTTAGCCTGTCAGACAGCAGCATGGAGACTTTGCAAATGAACCGCTGTCACAAAGGGTGTAGACGAAGGGAGTCAGATATAATTGATGCTCTCAAAGGTACAACTTCAACCTCTATTCTGTGTGGAGGTTTGAGTGCAGCCCATTCTAATTAAAATCACTCAACTACTCTCCAAGTGAAGAAAGACGACTTGATTTCAAAGACTTTTTTTTTGGTTTGCTCGCTCTGATCGCTGTGATTCACCTCACCGCAATCTTTATTATAATTTAACTTATTTATCGTTTAAATGGCTATGTACATGCGGCTCTGAAACCTTTTCTGACTCATGCTTTTATAGCCATTGCTATTCTTGTGTGCAATTAAACAATTCTCAGTAAATGTTACCAGGTGATCCACTTACGATCCTACTAAAGAACTCTTCTCAACAAATGAAATTAAATGCAACAAAATTCTTGCAGTATAAATTTGGTTTGTTTCTTTTTGACTAGCGGCCATTATACCAATAGAATTTCATAAAAGCAAAAAAACTGCTAGTTTTCCAGTACGGTATTTATCAGAAAAAAGAAATTTCCCTTTGGTTATCATAACCTGTAAGTCACCCAAGGGAAGTACAGTTACTTCTATAGCATTTAGTAGACACTTGTATCTACAGCAATATTTACAATTAGGCCTAATCCCGTTTCAACCCTTAAGACTTTAGGACCACAATTCAAATGTAAAATTATGACAGATTCCCCAAGATTCACCAGCTACAGCGGCAACATGGCTGCCCAAGCGATCGATGAGATTCACCAATATGTTTTTTTGGCATTGAGACAGAATTTAACAACCATCAATTATCACCGTCATGTTATTCAAAGAAACATTTTTTTTTAAAATAGCTAAAGTTTGCTAATGTTACACTTGTGCATGATAATCCCACACCATATTTTATGCCTGACGATTTGACATAATTATCTGTCTAAAATAAAAGTCTAGTGGCAAGAAATTAACTTTATACTACACGTATAATGACATGTACTGGTGTACTATTTCTTAAGGAAATATTTTTATCTCTAACCCTTGTCACTCTGTTTCAAGGGCCAAGAGAAAGAGGGAGGGGTAGCCATGGGGGTATAAAATAGATTTAGGATTGGGCTTTACATTTTCTGCATTTTGCTGATTCCCCTTATCCAGCGCAATATATAAGTTAAGTTATACTGTAGTAAATACTGAAATATACTCTATACTAACTATGTAAAGTATATTACAGTATTTACTACAGTTTATCTATTCACTAGAGTTAATACTATAGTACACTGCAGTAAGATTTAATAAATACTGTAATATACTACATTATACTACAATTTACTACATCTTACAGTTGGAAATCTTAGAGGTTACTATTAACAGGGCTGCTGCTATTCCATTTTGCCACTCGAGATCCTGTGTACGGTTATTTGTATGGTAATCAAAGGTTGGATGACTTCCCAGCTCAACCCTTTAGTTGTATTAGTTGATTTCTAATATTCTTTATATTTTCATTAGGGGGACTAGTAGTAAGAAGTGTGATTTAAAATTGCATCACAGTGGATAACTTAATCATCAACATCCTCTAGAAAAAAACTCCCTCACACTCACATCCACTTAATTGAATTATTACCATCTCTGAGTGATGCATGGTATTTTCATTCTTTGATCATCGACCTCGGAGTTTTGACACTTCAGCAAGACCTTTAACATCTCATTCATGTGGCTGGATTAGACTCTGCCTCTAAAAAAAGGAATTTCAGTGTGTAAAAACAGAAACCCAATGTAATAAAATCCTTTATAAAATCATCTGACTCTCAAACGACTAGTCTCAATAATCATCATGTTTAAAAACCCCAACATTAATGGCAATGATGCCAGTGAAACAGTGTAAGTCGCTTTCACATAAAATGATTTGAGTGTAATGTTTCAAAACCGTGAATAAAATCAAACACACTTGTCAGCTAAGGATCAAACTCAAAAAACTCCTTGCTGCCGTCACACGCGATCGGAATTAGCATAACTATAAAACTCTTGGTAGGAAGTTGCACCTATGTATTATTTTGTAGTAAATATTTTTTTGTACTAAATAATGTTTTTGTTGACTTTTTTATCAATAGCATGGTTATCATGCTGTAGAGTCAAATTCAAAGAATAAATTAACAAATAATGTTGTTCATGTTTTTTGTAAAGTAGCAAGTGGGATTATTTGACAACATAAAGTTGGTAAAAAAGAAAGACATAAAAGCAAAAGACAAGTTTATATTTAATGTGGTTTGGATGGAACGGCATTTTAGATCGGAAACAAAAGGGGAAGTAGTAGCGCAGTCATTAAGGTGTTGGGCTGCCAATTGGAGGATTGGGGTTCGATTTCAAGCACCACCAAGTTACCACTACTGGGCCCCTGGGCAAGGTCCTTAACCCCCTATTGTATAAAAAGAGCTAAATGTAAGTCTCTCTGAATAAGGACGCCTGCTAAATAATGTAAATCTAATTGACGTCCATTCTCATTACAGTGTTTTCATTTTGTCGTAAATTGTAATAGTCAAAATTAAAACCTAAACCTCAATGCCACTGATGTCAACAATCTTCTTTTTCCTCATCCACAAAGGGCATTAGTTTACAGCCCTTAGATTATCAATGCTAGCCTTTGTCTCCTGTCATGCCTTTTGTTGCACACCTGCTCTGATAAATTACCTCCTCATTGCCGGACCTCCACAAAAAAGTTGGGTGGCCAAAAGTACCTTTGTCCAACCAGCAATTAGAAATGTGTAAAAGATATCCACGGAATAGCCGCCACCCCCACGGGGACCCCCATTAATATTTAACAGCTATTTGGGCTCAACAGAAGGTATTTTGCCCTTCATTGTTATTCAGAGACAGGGGCTGAGGGAGAAAGATACCAGGAGACGTGGTCTGCTTTCAGCATCTGTGTTTTCAGGCATCTCCCTTTTAGATTTAAAAACTCAGTTCCTCAGTAATGCGTGACCTGCTATTCGTGTATTCGTGCTCATGTAGGCATTCTTTTTCGTCTAGAATGTAAATGTTTGAGGTTTTTTTACCCATCATAACATTTTGTGCAAGAAAGTGAATAAAGATTGAAAAAGTAGTATTGCTTCTGTTAGTTCATAAATGTTGATTAGATTTGATTATAGCACAGTGGTTAAGGTGTTGGGCTGCTAATTGAAAGATCAGGGTTTGATTCCCAGCCACACCAAGTTACCACTGCTGGGCCCATGAGTAGGGCCCTTAACCCCCAATTGCTCAGTTGTATAAAAAAGATAAAGTCGCTCTTGATAAGGACGTCTGCCAAATGCATATATATATATATATATATACGAACATACACACATATGTAAGAATACACAATTTGTATTTTTTCATTTGTTTTGAACTAATTTGTATTGTTTTTTATGAATTTATTTTATAATGACCAGTCATTTTGTTCTCTCCCTAGAATTTAAATATAGCAGAATGCAGATCAGCTTTTCACTTCCTGAAGCTGCAGAGTTAATTCCTGTTGGCATATTGGGGTCAATAGCGAGCCTGCAGTAATTGTAGATTAGTGCTTTACAAATGTACTGAATTGTACAGACGTGTCTGCAGTCTCTAATCACCTGTCAGCTCTGAGGAAGATCAGGGTTAAAAAACAAAAACAGAATCACTTTTATCTTCTAATGGTGACATAGATTGGAGGAGACGAGCAAAACTCTTTATTACAAAAAAGCCACACAAATTTATGGTGCAGATTTTAGACATGGGCTTTTTTAGACTTGCGGTTTCATTTTTGTATTAATTTTTTTACTCTAAATTATCCAATCCATGGCAATGAGGTCAACCTCACCCCTCCTCCTATCTTAAGTCTTTTCTCTCTTCCTTAGTAAAGGTTTGGCTTTGTTAGAAAAAACATTTACTGCTATTCTTAGTGGTATAATGTATTTACTTTCTTAAAGTTACTTTCTAGGGAAATAATATAAAGTATTGGTTATGAATAAAAATGAATGTTTTATTTGCTGTAATTAATTTTGATGAAAATTCTAAGCGAAATTAAAAAAATGGCTACTAAGATTTGCAAACGAAAACAGTTAAAAGTGTGAAAGGTCACATGATCAAAAATATCACTTTTTTGTGATTGTTTGGTACAAATCCTTTTTTTTACCTTCCGCCTTAAAACAAAGGCATCATGATGCTCAATGGAGACAATAAGTGCTAATGAAATTTAGCTAAATGATGAATTATCCAAACACTGTGAAGTTCAAATTATGGACTTAATTAATTATACAACGTCCTTCAATAAATGTTCTTTTGTTGCAAATTTATTCCGCTAATCATAAAAAAAAAAAAAAAAAAAAGAAATGTTATTGTTTGTTTACATGTTTGTTATTTGTCCTATTGGCCAATATGGTCTGTTATGTCAAACGTTTACAAATTAGATTGTAAAAAAAATTCATAATCATCAGTTACATATTTCAGTTACAGCTATGAAATGTTCTCGTAAACACACAGGGTAACCGCTTTTCAGAGTTACCCTGATGCTGATACACCTGGTGAGCTAACTCAAATTATCTAGTGAGATAAATATTTCAGTATTTTATTCTTGACATTAAGTTAAATGGGTTACAGAAAGGAGGTGAAAAAGCTGTTGAGCAAAATGAGAGCGTAGATTAAAAATTTACAAAAAGAACCCTAATATAAATATATCGAATTTTTAAAAGAGATAATTAGACGGCTTCCTAGAGGTCATATAACAAACGGTATTTATCTAAATGATAGGTTTTAATTAGTATTCAGCTGCCGTTGTAATTCGATAGGTACAGTCTGTATTTAGAAAGTGAGGATTAATGCGCTAGGTGAATTTGTGATGCTAGCTTAATGCACACTCATTAGCAGAATGCTTTTTCCGACTGTCTCTCTCTCTCGGCTGCTCTTTAATTTTATGGTGCATTTTTCAAGGTGAAACGTTTACATGAACAGCGGTGAAATACGTCTCTATCAAATAGCAGACAAACTATTAAGAATTATAAATGTTCCTTATGTCTTTATTGTTTTTTATGTGAGGAATTTAGGGGAATAATCGATATATGTTCATCAAGTGATGAAAAATAATATTATGCAAAGTTACGATAAAAAAAAAATTTGCTTATACTAAATCAAAAACTGAGAAAAATACTCAAAAGCAACACCTGAGTAGAAGTAGAGTTATTTTACTTTAGTAGTAAAGTCTCCATTTAGAATATTACTTGAGAAAAAGTATTTAAACATGTGATATTTATCGTACTTAAGTATGAAACATATTTTTTTTTAAATATTTAGATTAATTTAGTACTTAAAGTAAAAGTGCACCTAAACTCAAAATAGACAAGCAAAAATAATGACAAAATAGATTTTTCTATACTGTAACAAGCTGCAAATACGGAAACGCCACAAATACAAAAATGCACTGCAAATCTGGTAACATACTGCAAATACAGAAATAGGCTGCAAATACGGAAACTATCTGCAAATAGAGAAACACGCTGCAAATACGGAAATTATCTGCAAATAGAGAAACACGCTGCAAATACAAAAATGCACTGCAAATACAATAACATGCTGCAAATACAGAAAAAAAACACTGCAAATACAGAAACAGACTGTAAATACATGTGTTAAGGGGATCCCAAATAGTGACCTGCTTAAGTTTAAGTAAGTTTTTGGGGTTTTTTTCAACATCATATGATTTATAAGTCTTTTGAAAATTATTAGCCTAAATAATTTTACGAATTACACCAATTATCTGTGACATGATAAGCTGGTTCCAGCCGGATTTGTCACTTATTGTGCCTTCCTGTATTTGGTTGTGCGAGGAGGATTTGCTGATAAAATGCTTTCTTAATTGGTTCGTTACCTACAGAAGTTGCAGCACCCACGGCTCTCCTGGCCAACATAAAATTCACTTAAAGACACTAAATAATTAGGTAATATTTTACAAACACATTTTGACCAGTTACAGATATACACTTTATAACAGTAGAAAATATATTGAGGTAGTTATATTGTGAAGCAATCAAAGACAGAGCAAATGACTTGTCCAAAGGGGAGCTAGAAAATTGCGAGAGAGAGACGGTGACCAAAACATGCAATGAAATGATGAAGAACCACAGCAATGATGACAACCTAAAAGCTTGACAAGCAGTAAAAAGGGGAAAATAGCGGCACTTTGTCATTTACACAAGCGAAAGCATTTTTCCTCCTTCAGAGAAACTTTTTCTGCTTATACAGAAAAAAAAAACCCACAACAAAATTTTACCACTTCAAAAATAAACAGGAAAATTTAGCAAAGAATGTGATTTGCATTCCTGCAAAAACACCTGCAGACATTGTCCTTCCAAGCCACTTTAAAAACAATAGATAGAAGATTACTTTCCTAGAAAAAAAAAATAAAAAAATTAAAAATAAATAAATTTTAAATATAATTTTAAAATATATATATATATATATATATATATATATATATATATATATATATATATGTGTGTGTGTGTGAAAGAAGCTCAAACTGCAACCTGTCGATTGAATGTTCCATTTACTAGGCGTAATTTTACTGTTCTTTCATCGTGTCCGTGTCAAATAAATGAGTGTTTTGACAGCTTGTCAATCCAACACTGGTACGTTATGTGATGTACGTCTAACACTGACATGCTAATTTATTTATTACCTTTGCGTAGAAAGAATATACTTTAAGGAAGAAAATTACATGTTAGGGACATGTGAGATATAGGTTGTAGCCAGGGGCGCCACTGAGGGGCCTCAGTTTTTTAAATTTTAAGGACCTACACAATTTAGGGCCCACAAAGATCAGTTATATTAGTAGTAACAGTGTGGAATGGGTTTGGCAGGGGACCCAACCTTATAATCTTTCTTGGGGCCCAAAAATGCTAGCGGCGCCCCTGGTTGTAGCACAGGGTCAGCGCTGTTACAGAGCACATGGTGCGAAAAAGGATTAAGTGTCTTGCTCAAAGGCCCACCAGTGGCAGCTTGGTAGTGCTGTCTAGAACCCTGGTTCTATAACAAACAGCCTCACACCTACTAACTTCATGTTCTCATTTATCACATCCATATACCTTGCTTCTATTTGGACTTCCTCTTCGCCTTCTCTTCGCACCATGTCCTACATCCTTCTACCAATATTTCCAATATCCCTCTTATTCACATGTCCAAACCATCTGAATCTGTCTTCTCTAACTTTGTCCCTGAAATGTCTAACATGTGCCGTCCTGTCCAACCGCGTCACTCCCAAAGAGAACCTCGAAATCTTCAGCTCTGCAACCTCTAACTGCAACTGAGTCCTGTATCTGCTCTCGCCGCTGTCTTTTACACCTTCCCCTTGATTCTTGCTGATATTCTTCTGTCACACATCACTCCTGTCCACCCATTCCAACCTGCCTGCACTCGACTCCTACCTCTTTTATACACACTCCTTTGCTCTGGACTGTTGACGTCAAGTACTGTACCTTCTTCACTTGTTTACATTGATCTTTTAGAACACACACCAATCGTGCTTTATTGAACAGCTCAATATTGGTACGAAAACTGCTGTTGAAAAACAAAGATAAAGAGCGACATCGGAAAAAGAGCCATTTTTAAATACATTTTAAATGTCAAATGCTAAGTGTTTAAAACTTATTCACCCTGTAATCTCATTTTACACACACACACACACACACATATGTGTGTTTGACTGTGATAGTTGGCACAAATTAGAATAGTCCAGTCCGACCTTCCAGTGTGATAACTCCAGGCTCTTAATGGCCAATAGCTCCAGGCTCACCATTAAGGATGGAATATGAAAGATGAGTGATATAAAACAAAGATGCATGATGGATTGTGTTTGCTTGTTACTATGTGTGTATCAGTGAATGTACTGATCAGCAATAATATATTTAAATATTCAATCAGAAATTAATCGAATTAGATAAGACAGATAATGATGATGATGACGAACTGGCCGCTCCTACACCATCTACTCTATTCCACTCTTCCTCGGTTTTCCTAATTTAATATTATGTACTGTATTGGTAGTAAGGAATCGTTTGTCCTGGCAATGGCGAGTCATTTAGAATCGAATCGAATCAAACTGAATTGAATCGAAGAAAAATAGTAAGAGAAAGAAATCAGACATAGTAGAGGTGGCCTATTCGTCCTTCATCATTATCCTCATCACCTCTTTCTTTTTTTATCTGTGTGTGTGTATATATATGTGTGCGTGAGCGCGCGCGCTCTCGCCTATGTGTATGTGTGCGTGTCGCTCAGCGCGTGCGCGCCTGCGGTTTTTTTTTAATACCAGCAACCAACCCACGCGCATTATCTCATTCTCACTCCGTCAGAGATATCAGATGTTCTCTTGTTCTCTTTCCAGCCAAGTGTTGTTACACCTTACAGTATTAAAAGACTTTTAATGGGTTTTATTGCGCGTTATGGATCTAAATCCGAGGCATCGGTCCTTCTTTTCCGTCTGAAGATCACAGACTTTCACTGATGCTGCCGTCGGTTCAGATTGCGATTCGTGACGGCTTTTACAGCAGCTCGGAGGTGAGAAGAAAATAAAAAAAATTACACTCCGGTTTGTTATTTAGGCATTTTATGTAAATTCATCTAGTGTTATTTTATATTTGCGCTTTTTATGCCTGGACTGTAACTATAAGATCTGAAGCTCTGAACTACGTAAGAAAGAAATGTTCCCAGACATCCTTAAATGTTTTATGCATACTAATATTTGTCATGTATATATTCCGGAATAGATATTAAAAAATAGGTTTAATCAGTGCATTATAGACATTATTTTCTTAAAAAAAAAAAAGAACTACTATTAGAACATGTTTTAACACAATTTAAAGATGTCTCTGTTTGTTTTTCGATCTAAATTGTTCTCTCTATATTTTAATAAAAATAATTGGTACCCATAGAAATCTCTAAATGGTACCAGTTGCTGGGAAGTTTGCATTCAGGTTTTTAGTCACCTTTAAGCAACCCATGACGAGATCTTTAACAGTATGTCTTCCATGTGATATTTTACCCCAGATTGTTTACACGAGTGCCTTTCTGAAAACGGTGTATTGACGTGTTCTTCTCCCTCTGTGGTGACTGGAAGGAATGAATGCTCGCTCTGTGTTGCTCCCGGTCATGTCTCTGTGGCAGTAATGAAACGTTTCCTTCTCTTCACTCCAGACAGGACTAGATCCCGTCCGCAGAGTCTGGATGAAGTTTCCCAGCCATGCAATGTTCTTGGAAGGCTGTGATACTGCTTGCCTTGGCCTCTATTGCCATCCAGTACACGGCCATCCGGACCTTCACGTCTAAGTCCTTTCAACTCTGCCCTATTCTGATCCAACAGAACTGCAGTCTGAGCAGCCCAGAAGCGGACAGCATTTTCGAGCGTGGATGCGATGAATACACATATTTTAGTTTTAACACATCACGTAAGACCCATATTTTGATCTTAGCTACGACCCGCAGTGGCTCATCATTTGTGGGGCAGCTGCTGAATCAGCACTTAGATATTTTCTACCTTTTTGAGCCGCTTTACCACGTCCAGACGACTCTGATTCCGCGTCTCTCCCACAGCCGGAACGCTGCCGACAGACGAGTGATGCTGGGAGCCAGCCGAGACTTGCTGCGAAGCCTCTACGGATGTGACTTGCACTTTCTGGAAAACTACATCAAGCCACCACCAACCAACCATACCACAGACAAGTTGTTTCGTCGTGGTGCCAGCCGAGCGCTTTGCTCCCAGCCCGTCTGTGACGCATTCAGTCCTGCTGAGACGAATGTAGAGGAGGGTGATTGTGTGAAAAAGTGTCCAACTCTCAACATGACACTTGCTGCCGAGTCTTGCCGGGATAAGCGCCATGTTGCCATAAAGATCGTCCGGGTACCTGAAATAGGGGATTTGCGGGCACTGGTGGAGGATCCACGGCTCAACCTGAAGGTCATACAGCTTGTCAGAGACCCGCGAGGAATCCTCGCTTCACGTATTGAGACCTTTAGAGACACGTACCGTCTGTGGAGAATATGGAGGGCAACTGGGAGGAAACCCTACAATCTCGATTTGACTCAGTTGACGGTAGTGTGCGAGGACTTTTTAAACTCAGTTTCTACAGGACTCAATCATCCATACTGGCTTAAAGGGAAGTACATGCTGGTGAGATATGAAGACTTAGCAAGAAACCCCCTTCAGAAAACCAAGGATATCTATGACTACCTTGGGATTTCTATGGACAAAAATGTGGTAGACTGGATTCAAGCAAACACCAGAGGGAGTAATGAGCTATTGACCAAACACAAGTATGGAACTGTGAGAGATTCAGCGGCCAATGCTGAAAGCTGGAGGCTTAAACTGTCCTTTGACATGGTAGACTACACCCAATCTGTGTGCCAAAAAATATTACACAGGCTAGGCTATAAAAGCGTCAAGTCCCCTGAGGAACTGAAAAACATGTCTGTCTCGCTTGTGGCCGACAAATTTTTTGTACCGTTTTTATAATAAAAACAATTGTGTATGACTATTTTTGATATATTTATAACTGTTGCCTTATGATTGGTGTTAAGGCTATTAAATCCTACAAATGTGGGAAATTGCACTAAAATTGTGAACTTAATCATCTATAAACAATAGCACAAAAATGAATGCAGAGTGCAAGTCTACTGATCCGGATACCTATAACTTTGCTGTTCTGAAAGAAATGAAAAAATGGTATTTGCTTGTCCTTTTATGCCTGAATGTTGCTTTAAGTAAACACCATAATGCCCAAGTCATGTCATCCCATGTTATATTTTTCATGTCATATTGATCCTCTAAAACAAGATGGCAGAGATGACCCCATTTGTATGAGAACGATTGTACAATAAATGATGAATGTTTCAGTTCACTTTTAATACAGTACCATGGTGTATTTCTGCTTTTCTGATGACAACATTGTGCCACAAAAGACATGGACTTTTGCCCCCTGCTTTAATGAATAGAGTTCAGTGATGAAGGTTTCTTAGCCGTCTTTGGCGGTTTGTAGTCCCGACTAACGGTACTGAAGGTCTTGATAAGTAAAAAAACAAAACAAGAAAACAACAGAAAAAAATGTGCCAGTGTTAGACGAGGAAGTGAGCTTGCGGTGTTGATGGCAGAGTGCAGTCTATTGAGATGCAGCGAGCGGGAGCAGAGCGCTTTGATCTGCCTGGCTGTCATGGCTGGAATCCCGCATGCTCTTATCCCACAGTAACAGGGGTGTTGGATGCAAGCCTGTGCTACACTGTGTCTCTTTCCGAAGGTGTCAGTGCTGATTAACATGCCATCTAGCTATGTATAGAATAACTTTAAAGAAAATAGTTTCAGAATAGCTGCTTTACACATTACTAACTGTGTCGATGGTAATATTTGATCAATTTAGTCAACCTCTCTCTATGTTTTGAGGAAATAAACTTAAACGCAATTTTTAATGTTTGCTATTAATTTGGATGTATTTGTCTTTTACAGAAAGCATTTTTGATTTAAACAAGAACAACAGCACCACCAATGGTCGAATGTATAAATACACCAAATAGTGTGAGGTAGATGCTGGGGCTGATTTCTTTCATGTGTGGAATGATTTTATGTGCTAATTTATTAAATTTGTTGTAATTTGTTTCTTCACTGATATCATCATTGTCATTATTATCAATAGTGAAGCTAATAAATTCTATTTTAACTAGGACCAGTTTGCTTTATTTAATTATTTATTACTGAATGTTAAAAATGAGAAACTACCAACGACATACATCAAGGAAACTTAAATATATAAATGTTTTATATCTATCTATCTATCTATCTATCTATCTATCTATCTATCTATCTATCTATCTCCTATACTGATATAACGAAGAAGTGATAGTTAAGTGGTTATTAAAGTGTTGGATTAGTAATTAGGAGATCGGGTTTCAAAAACAAACACCACCAAGTTGCCACTGTTGGGCCCCTGAGCAAGACCCTTAACCCCCAATTGCCCATATGTATAAATAATATAAATGTAAATCGATTTGGATAAGGGGTTTTGCCAAATGCTGTAAATGTATATGACAGAAAACACTGAGGGGTTAAGCTTTTGTCTTTTTTCATAACTTTAGCCTTCATGGGAAAATATAATCAGGGTCGTCATTCTCTTCTAGAAGTTTTAAAAGAAACAAAACTGCTAATTTTTTCTCACTTGAAGGTAAATGTTAAATGTCATAAGCAAATCCAATTTAAAGACATTATATTTAACCACAAGAATTCTGTCGAAGGTTGAAAAATAATGAAAAAACCCCACAAACGTCTCAAACTAAAAGCCAGCAGTGTCTTGAATCATTTTACATTATACAGTATTTTTATATCAGAAAATCATTTATTAGTTTATACTGATGAAATAGTCTGAGAAATTGATTTTCATTTCACTACCTGAATAAATTGGAGTATTCTGATAAAAGGATTAATAGCATGCAATGCTCTAAAGCAGCCTTTTAAAGGTGGACTGAGCGTTTTTTGACAAACAATGACATCTATATCCAGAATAGGTCAGTGTTGGATGGAAGCTCTCCAGCCCGCCTACAGTGTAAAACCCGGCCATTTGAAAAATACCAGCTCAAAATGCGTAGTGTTTGAACTGGAAAAAAATGAATAGATAAACTTCCGCCTGATGTATCAAAAAAGATTTTATCAACCAGTGCAGTGAATTTTATTTTTTGGTCTGGCGTAATTAAAAGAAGCCCCATTGAGCGTAAACCCACCCTGACCTACAGCCAGTAAGTATAGGAGGTGTGTCTACTAATAATTCGGAGAAGATAGTGTTGCCAGATTTGGCGGGATTTTCCTAAAATAAGCCTCTTTTAATCACATCAGACTGAAAAAAATGCATTGGTCGGGTTGATAAAATTTGGGCTAGTGGTAGTTTATATGTTTATTAATTTTTTCCATTTAAACACTACTTATTTTGGGCTGGTATTTTTTAAATGGGCTGGTTTTACTCTGTAGTTGGGCTGGAGATTTTTAATCTGGCAACACTGCTGCAGGTGCGTTTAGGGGCTAGGTCCGACAATGTGGTCGAAAGAGTTAAAGTGCACCTTTAAGGACATCCTGAGACTTGGCATAAACAGGGTTCAGGGTTGGCGATTTTTACAATTTCCTATGTAATTTTTGTTTTATTTTTCATTTTCATTTGGGACCATACTCAAACAGCAAAAACTACACCTGAGAGTAAATAATTTCATTGAAGTTTGCTTCGAGTGCAATCATGATCTTTGTCTACTAAGGACTATGGTTTGGGTATCATATCGCAACTCGAGCTCAGGGAAGAAAACATGATTTTTCCCTGTAAAAATGATAAAAAAAAAGCTCAGTGTTTTGAGTGTTTGACCTGGACTTCCTTCATTTTGTCCATTTTCTCTGTGTGATTATCATGACTGTCGATAAAGGTTTATTTATAAGACTGACCTTATCTAAAAGGTCACCAGCCTGCCTATATGAACTGCGAATGAGCGCATGAGATGCTTGTAAATGCACAAAGTCCCCCCCCCCCCGGTCCACAAAAAAGTAATAAGACCAGAGATCATATCTTTAATTCCGAAAACCGAAAGTGCCAAATACCAGAGATGAAACTGACAGGAAAAAAATCTCACATTAATGGAATTGCGAACGGCTTTCCGAATGATACTGAAAACATTTGAGTTATCAGCTTCAGTATTGTTACCTGGGTCAGGAATCCGAGGTGCCAGACAAAACGATTATTTAACCTTCCTGGTGGTGGATTTGCTTCATGTGCCCTTAAATAAAGACCTTTTAATCCCTGCTATTACTAAGCGTTCAAACAACAAAGCAGATGATTCTCCTCCAGTACATAAATGCTCATATTTCCTTTCCAGATTCACGTTTTATTGCTATCTTTAGATTAATTAAGGAGTTGTTACTTTCACACAAGGCTCAGTGGAGTTTATTTATCTAATGTGCCCTGCTAGGAAATGACTGGAATTTATTTTGCTATTTTTTGGCTGTGCTTTCTTTTGTGTTCCGTTTACTCCACATACAGTAGGAGCATTTCTTATCTAGAATTTACTTCCAGAGGTGCGACATGCTGGTGGAGTTCCACAGCTTCGGGGTCTTTGAGTGGATCCTGAACTTGGATTAGTGTCAGTGTGGAGGTGCACACATTCTCCATGGGTCTATGAAGGTTTCCTGCATGGTCTCAAGTTTATTCCTACAGCCTGAAACATGGCAGGAGGTGGAAAGTTAAATCTAAATTGGGAAACTTAGAGTAGGTGTGTGTCTGGTGCTGGGCTGCATATCATTCTAATACTATATACTAGGAAAAAGATCTATACAAGAATGACAAGAAATCTATCAATCTATATCTATCTATCTCGGTCTGTTTGTCTGTTTCTTTTTCTCTTCCTGTCTGTCTGTCTATTTCTCTATCTGTCTGTCTTTCTATCTACCTGTCTGTCCATCTGTTTATTTCTCTGTCTGTCTGTCTATTTCTGTGTACTTTAAAAAAGATTCAAATTAAGCTCCTCCCACTTCCCTTTACTTTAATAATCACAGCTTTTGGCGTCTTAATCCAGAGCGACTTTTGTTTATCTAATTTTTTTAATACATAAGAGCACTTAAGGAGTTAATTCTAATTCCTTATCATATTTTTTCCTGATATGTATGTCACTTTAGGGCAGACGTCAAATTTCTATAAAATTTAATTGACTAGAGCAGAAATACATCCAATTTCATTTATTAATTTGTTGTTAATTGCAATGTGGTTATTACTTTAAAAAGGCGCTGTTATTTTCCTCAGTAATTGTTTTTGTAAATGTCTCTTAAACGAGGCGTCACAATAAAATGCACATTTATGCATATTTAGATTTTTTCTATATATATTTTTTCTTAATGTAAATAAAACATTTTTAACTAAAGATTTTGAGAATGTATATTGATGTAAATATGCCTTTTTTCCCCCTCTTACCAAGCGGTACACTCTGAGTGGGCTGAGCTTTCCCTTTACAAGCCTAGATCTTGACTATAGTCATTGTTGGCAGGTTGGTTGGAAGTTTTGTAGAAATTTGTGAAAAATCCTAGTAATCTTTGCTGTAGTAGGAACAAAATTTAATCGTTTTTGGTTTTATTTATGTTTGCTTTCATTCTACCTTTTTTAATACTTTTTGTCTACTTTTGTAAACTGTAAATATGGACATATAACTTCTATTGTTTTATGTGCAGTAGAACCTTTTTAGTAAAAAAAAACAATATAAATTGCTGCAATTAAATGATTGTGATATCTTTTTTGGGAAAAAAAAATCCATTTTTCACATTCAGTTGGATCTTTCCTTAAATGACTCAGTGCTATTCAGATCACTGAGCTGTGCTGAAGGATCCACTGAAGCATGGCCAGGAGGTTAGAGGCGGTGACTTCAGATGCTCCTGGCACACAGTTTCAGGGTGCTGCAGTGTCACATCATTTGGAAGTAAACAAGAAGTCAGTCAGAAAGTCAAATCTGGAGATTTATTTTTTTTCCCTGCGGGTCTGGGTGTAAAGCCGTGTGCTCAGGGTGCTGCTGTAGTGAGTAAAATTTATTATTTATTTTATAGCATGAAAAGGCCATGATATCATATTTATGATCAATTAAAAATGAACAAGAAAACAGATTTACAATTGAAAAAATAATTAAAATAAAATACATTACAGCACTTAATTTCACTTTTAACAGCTGCAGGTGAAATTATGGTCCACTTTCATACTACATTTAGGTTGGTTCTTAAGTACATACTGCATTTTAGTTAGTCCTTAAATACGTACTAAATTTGAGTTAGTCCTTAAATACGTAATATGGAGCAGTTGGGGTTTAAGAGCCTTGCTCAGGGGCCCAGAAGTGGTAAGTTGGTGGTGCTTGGAATTAAACCCACAATCTTCATTTCTGTATAGACAGAATGTAATCCTACATGTGTGTTTTCTGTCTCTGTGAAAATACATTACATTTGTTTGTTTCTTGGATCTTCTGTCGTCTGTCTAGCAAACCTGTATTTTTAGGCTTGTCCTAGCCTAGCCTGCTACACATTGTTGTCTTCACACGACCTGCCTCTGACTCTGACACATGGCAGTGTGGCTGCTTCGAAGGCTGCTGGGTTTAACCCTGGGCTTAGATTTATGTCTGTCAGGAGTTTTACATGTTGTTCCAGAGTCTTCATTGGTGTCTACCAGGGTTTCCCTGGTTTTCCCAACAACCTCCCTAAAAACATGCCATTTAGTACATAATTTTACTTTCAAGCACTCCACAACTCAGACCAGGACAAAACCTTCGCACAAGACAAATGAATTATTTTCTAATTACATCATTTTCTTTTAAATTTATGATTATTTAGTCATTTAGTCATTTTAATATATATATATGATGAAAAGGGTTCTGTTTACTGTACAGACAAATGTGTTAAATCTGTTTTTGTTTTTCTGTTCGTCTCACTTCCCCCATTCATTTTTTTTTGCCTTCTTCTCTTCTCTTCTCTTCTCTTCTCTTCTCTTCTCTTCTCTCGCCTCCTCCATTTTCTTCTTTTCTTCTCTTTTCTTTTCTTGTCTCGTCTCATCCCTTCTCTTTCTTTCTTTCTTTCTTTCTTTCTTTCTTTCTTTCTTTGTCTCTCTTTTTCTCATTGCTCTTCTCTTCTTTTTTCTCTCCTCTCCTCTCCTCTCCTCTCCTCTCCTCTTTTCTTTCACAATTAGTGAAAGGGTTTTTTGAACATTTGGCACTCACCTCCACTTTTTTTTCATCCACTTCCAGATAAAGGGCACATTTATCTGATTGCTTGGTTAAGGTCCTGCTCTGAATATCAGTCAGGCATACAATGAGATTTTTAGAGCTCTTATCTGTCTGAATCTGCGGTTGTAGAAGACAAACAATAAAAATCAACGCCTAACAGCATGGCTGACTGTTTCACTGTATTAAACCAGTAGTTTTATGGTCCCATAAATAAACTGCATACAATACAAAGCCAATTCCTATTACTAACTAGTTGCCTATTAGCATTTATATTCATAGCCCATTGGCTGATTATTACTTTTTAGACAGAACATATTAATTCCCCATTTTAAATCATTCCAAATTTTCATATAACATTAACGAAAAGATAAAATACAAAAGACAAAAATACACAAAACAACAAACAAGATGTAAAACAACCAGAAAGGAAGCTACTGAAGAAAAACATTAAGATTTCAGATGCTTGATCATGACCATGAGTGTATCGATTCCAAAACTGACCCAGTTTATCTGCAGGTTACCATGACAACCCAATAGAAATCCTACAACATTTAACTTTAAGCCAATGACACAAACTTGCTGACAACAGAAAAAAAAAACATTTCTAGTATGTATTTTTATTTGTAACAAATATATTTGTATTTAAATGTTTTCACTACAGTAAAGAAAATCTTTTATACTAGCAATAAAAACACAATAAGCTTAAACTAATAATTAATTACCAACACAAACCATTTATTTTTTTTGATTGATTGATTTTAGAGGGCAATGGTGGCTCTAATGGTAAAGGCAATAAGTTGTTGTTTGGAAGTTTAGGATCACCACCAGTCAGCCACCATTAACCATTTCTGCTCCAGGGGCGCTGTATTATAGCCGACCCTGCGCTCTGACCCCAACTTTCTAAGATAAGATACGCAAAGAAACAAATTTTTACAGTGCTGTAGAGTGTGTGTGACAAAGAATATTTAGATTTGTTCGTCTAGCTTAAACTGCACTTTTGTGATAGTTTGGCATCCTGTCCAGCCTTGTGTGCACTTTGTAGTTACATTTACATCTCTGGTATTTAGCAGACACCCTTAAATTCAATGAAATTTAATTCATTTTTATTTGTTTAGCACTTTTAACAATGGAATGAATTGTCTCAAAGCAGCTTTACACAGAATGCAGTAAAAAGTGTAAGTTTGTCCCTAATGAGCAAGCCGGAGGCGACTTCCTAAGATGAAGTAGGAAGAAACCTTGTGAAGAACCAGACTCAAGAGGGAACCCATCCTTATTTGGGTAACACTGCATGTTTTTGTTAATTACAGCATATTGAAATGGTGATCAAATGGATGTAAACTGTAGCCTTGAGCCAGTGAAGCGGAATGAGTCCCAATCCATCCTCTAAACTCCTTAAACAAAGCGATTAACTTTTTTTTTTTTTTCTTAATCAAATAAGCAGTTAAGTGTTAAGGTCTTTGGGGTCCAACAGTGGTGGCTTGGAGATGCTGGGAAATAAAAGCATGACCTTCTGATCAGCAGTTAAACTAAAATGCAGAAAATGCATAGATGTATATATAAAAAATCTGTATAGTTTATCTAAAGACAGCTAATGTTTTTTAATCATTATCTTATGTAAATGTCTATTTTAAATAAATAAAATATAAACAAAATTACACCCTGGTAGGTAGCAAACTTCACCTTTTTTCTATTTTTTCTATATTTTCTTTATGTCGAGTTTATTTATTACTGGCTGAATATTTCACCCGTCTATAAATTAGGCCCTTGTGAACACAGATCTTATAGTGTAATAATCCATTATGAATCTCTTCACTTGGACCTTCACCCCAGCATGGCTATCTGTATCCAAGGCAACAGAAGGTGATGAAGTGCATGCACACTTCTGAGAAGTATAATTTGACAGAATGATACATAACTGCATATTGCTTCTCTCTTTGAAAGGAAATGCAAAGCAGAGATTCTTGACTTGATCAGTGGCTCACTCTGCCCATCACCCCACCCCCATTATCTTTCTCTCTCTCTCTCTCTCAATGCACTGTTTGGTCTTTCTCTGCTGTTTTTTTTCTTTCTTTCCCAGGCAGATTAACATATTCATATTGGCATTTATTTATTTATTTTTATAGCATTTTTATCAGGGACCTTTGGACTAAGGACACGTTCACATTGAAGGTAAATGTGACCCAAATCCGATTTATTTTTTGCCCGCATGTGACTCTAACTACATTAAATCTGATCTTTTCAATTACAATTTGTTCCACTTCCATAATGTATGTGGTATTAAACCCAACACAGGTCAGATGGTTTAGGACGTGATCACAGTGTAAACGGTTATGTCATAATCTTGCGACGTTCACGGAATTTTTTTACTCAGTATGCGTCATCATTTGGCACTGGCGCATAACTACAAACAGTTGATATATAAAACATTTACCCAAAGGTGTCACGGTCCCACCACTCCTGACTCTGGCTTCTCATCCACACACTTCCATACAGAAGTAGCAGCCACTGCTCCACAACATGCTATTAAAAATAAATTGGACCTTTTTTCTCTTTATCCACTGATCATTAATTCGCTGTCCAGGATCAGTCCACACTGGAAATCTGATATTGGCCACATTTAAAACAACAATTTAAACAGCGTTACAAAATTAAGCCATAAGGAATTGTGAGCCTTAGTGTTTAATGTGAACATAGCCTTCATGTACAAAGCAGATTTATGCAAATCTGGATGTACAGTGCCTTGAAAACAAATTCATACCCCTTGAAATTTTCACATGTACTTTATACATGTATTTTATTGAGATTTTATTTACAAACCAAAACATAGTAGCACATAATTATGAAGTGGAACAAAAATAATACATGGTTTTTAAATTATTAAGCAAATGGAAATCTGAAATTGTATTTAGCCTCCCTGCGTCAATCCTTTTCGCTGCAATTACAGCTGCAAGTCTTTTGGGGTATGTCTTAACCAGCTTTGTACATCTAGAGACTGAATTTTTTACCCATTCTTCTTTGCAAAATAGCTCAAGCTCAGCCAGATTGTGTGGGGAGCATCTGTGAACAGCAATTTTCAAGTCTTGCCTTAAATGCTTAATGTGATTTAGGTCTGGACTTTGACTGGACCATTTTAATGTATAAATATTCTTTGATCCAAATTATTCCATTGTAGCTCTGGCTGTATGTTTAGGGTCATTGTCTTGCTGGAAGGTGAATCACCTTCCCAGTCTCAAGTCTTTTGCAGCCTACAACAAGTTTTCTTCCAGGATTGCCCTGTATTTAGCTCCATCCGTCTTCCCATCAACTCTGACCAGTTTCTCTGTCTCTGCTGAAGAAAAGCATCTCCACAGCGTGATGCTGCCACCACCATGTTTCACAGTGGGGATGGTGTGTTCAGGGTGAGTGTTACTTTTCAGCCACACATAGCGCTTTGCATTTAGGCCAAAAAGTTAAACTTTGGTCTTATCTGACCAGAGCACCTTCTTTCACAAACTGAAAATGGGACTCCTGTGTATTTCTGGGTATTTCTTTCAATAATAATTTTTTTCTTGCCACTCTTCTATGAAGGTCAGATTTGCAGAGTACATGACTTATAGTTGTCCTGTGAACAGATTCTTCCACCTGAGCTGTGGTTTTCTGCAGCCTCTCCAGAGTGACCATAGGCCTCTTGGCCACTTCTCTGACCAGTGCTCTTCTTGCTCGGTCTGTCAGCTCAGGTGGGCGGCCATGTGTTGGTAGGTTTGCAGTTGTGGCATACTTTTTCCATTTTTGGATGATGGATTAAACTGTGCTTCTTGAGACATTTTATAACCTAACCCTGCTTTAAACTTCTCCACAACTGTATTCCTGACCTGTCTGGTGATGTTTGTTCACTAGTGTTCTCTAACAAACCACTGAGGCCTTCACAGAACAGGTGTATTTATACTGAGACTTTACACACAGTTGGACTCTATTAACTAATAAGGTGACTTCTGAGGACAATTGATTGCACTGGATTTTATTTAGGGGGTATTATATAGATTCATCACACATAGAGTGAAATATTTCAATCCTTTATTTCTTGAAATTTTGATGATTATGGCTTACAAATAATAAAAACCCAAAATTCAGTTTTTCTGAAATTAGAATATTACATAATTAATAACAAAAATCAACAGAAATGACAGGCTTCTGAAAAGTATGTTCATTTGTATGCACTTAATGCTTGAATTTTTTGCATGGTCCTACTGCATGAATTACTGCATCAATGCGGCGTGGCTGGGAGGCAAACAGCCTGTGAACTGCTCAGGTGTAATGGAAGCCCAGGTTGCTTCGATAGCAGCCTCCAGGTCATCTGCATTGTTGGGTCCGGTGTCACTCATCTTCCTCCCGACAATACACCATAGATTTTCTATAAGGTTCAGGTCAGGTAAATTTGCTGGCCATTCAAGCACAGTAACAGTAACACAGTTTCAAATAAAAAATAAAAATCAGTATTAACATAGAGCTTGTCAGCAGAAGGAAGCATGAAGTGCCGTAACATTTCCTGGTATATGGCTGTGTTGACTGTGGACTTCACAGTGGACCAACACCAGCAGATGACATGGCAGCCCAAATCATCACTGACTGTGGAAACTTCACACTGGACTTCAAGCAACATGGATTCTGCGCCTCTCCACTTTTTCCTCAGACTCTGAGACCTTGATTTCCAGATGAAATTAAAAATGTACTTTTATTGAGTAACAGTCCAATTCTTTTTATCTATAGCCCAGGTAAGACGCTTTTGACGTTGTCTCTGGTTCAGGAGTGGATGCAGCACTCTATGAACAACTAGCTTCTTTAGCAATGACATTTTGTGGCTTACTCTCCTTTTGGAGGGTGTCAATGACTGTCTTTTGGATATTTGTCAAGTCAGCAGTCTTCCCCATGATTGCGTAGCCTACTGACCCAGACTGAGAGACCATTTAAAGGCTCAGGAAGCCTTTGCAGCTGTTTTGAGGTAATTAGCTGATCAGGGTGTGACACCATGACTTTCCAATATTGAACTTTTTCACAATATTCAAATTTTCCAAGACACTGAATTTTGGGTTTCTATTAGAAACAAAGGCTTGAAATATTTCAGTCTATGTGTAATGAATTTATATAATATATGGGCAATAAGTGGCAAGAAATATACACCAAAATGTTTTTTGAGATGCAGCTGTGTGTGCTACTTGTTGGTGTTGGTCTATCACATAAAATTTCAATAAAAAACAATTGGGTTTCTGGTTGTAAAGTGACAAAATGTGAAAAAGTTGTAATCAATGTAATCTAATTAATTTCAATGTAATGCAATTTATTTTAATTTATTCCAATTTAGTTCAATTTAATTAAGTTCAATTAAATTTAGTTCAATTCTAATCTTTTCTATTAAGTTTATTTCAATTATTTTTAATTCAGTTCAATTCTATTTAACGAGATATGGAAGTCTTGTGATCTACTTGTTTATTCAATTAAGAACTACATGAGAAAAATAATATGAGTTGAGTGCTGGTTGAAAATAAACTTTGTGTCATTGCAACCTTGTAAACACTGAGAACACAATGCTAGCCTGTCGACCAGAACGAGGCATGTTGACTTGTGTTGACGCTCACCGGTCATTATGTTTGAAGGAAGTGTGACATGACGTGTCATTGCCATGGCCCTTTTTCGTTTTTTAAAACTGGAGGTTAGTGACTGCTATGGGCAACTTGTATAGTGCTGAACCTTTTCCAGACTGACAGGCCCTTTATGACTCACATCTCTGACCTCACTCTGATCATTCCACTCTCAGAAGAGCTTTCAATTTTCAAAAACTCTCGGAATAACTCTCTTCTTGGGGACTCTTTGACCTGTGATTCAGTCAAAACTCGACAGTGTGCTTTTTTATAAAGCAATCAGGCTTTTTTCGGCGGTGTGGACTATTTCTTTGGGAGGCTATTGGACAGATTCCAGAATTGCTATGTTTAGTTATGGGGGACTTCTTTCATAAAAAAAAAACCAACATGCAGTCATTAGGATGTTATTTGCAATTCTAACTATTTTCTAAGTGGTTCATTTTGAGAAACCTTTTTTATTAACAAGTTGAGCTGCATTTAACTAGAGCACCAACTGATAGAGGTACAGAGGAAATAAGTAGTAAATTTATCTCACTACAAAGAGACTGATGCAGATGTAGTTTTCTCGTCTGATTACTTACCTTTTCAGGTGAACCCTTTGCTTACACTCAGATTTAGGTTTTCTGCAAACGCGCCAGGTGTAAAAACCACCCTAGTGACCCTGAACCCAAAGTGCATTTCATATATAATCGTATTTAGAATAGTTTCAGTCTTAGACGCCCTTGTCATGTACCACCGCTTAAAAGAAAAACTGAAAACTAGTTCACTTGACTTTAGAAATTAACTCCAATTAACTGCCATGTACCAAATTTTTGGAACTCTTCAAGCACTGCAATGAAGACCAAAATATGAACTTTTTTTTTAAATGAATGAAAATTTGCACACATTTTCTATTATCTGTGGTTGAAATTTGGTCTGTTCATTCAATTTAATTCAGGTTTATTTCTATAGCTTATTTCTATTTTTTTAAAAAGGATATTGTCTCAAAGCAGTTTTACAGAATATAAGAAAGAATACAAAAGTCCATGATTAATGTTAGAAAAAAAAATTAAAAACACCCCTAGTGAGCAATCCTGGGGCGACTATGGCACAAGGAAGAAACCTTGAAAGCAACCAGACTCAAAAGAGAATCCACACTTTACCGACGAGTGTGTTTTATAAATTATTTTATTTTAAAACACTGGGTCATGTGATTATAATAGCAGTGTCCTTTCTATAATCATATACAGTCAGAAATCTTTGAAAGGCATAATCCAACTGGAGCCGGCAATCTCTGGATGCCTCAGGATGCTCACAGGGTTCTCGACTCTTCTCTCCGAAGGTCTATAGCATAATCCCTCAGAATGGGTAACAAAAGGGGAAACAGGTGAAGGGAAATTAGCGTAGCTGCTATTATATTAGCAGGCACGATCTGATAATTTCCCTTTAATCAGGTGTACTGGAGTGTAAGATTATGGGATATGTTATGTATATGCCCGGCTGAAGAGATACAGTTTTAATCTATGTTTAAACTGGGAGACTGTGTCTGAACCCCAAATATGAAAACGCTCTACCTCTTTTGTGGACTTTGCTATTCTAGGAACTACCAGGAGTCCAGAAGATTGACATCTAAAGGTACGTGATGTATGGTAGCATGTTAAAAGACTAGTTAGGTACGTGGCAGCCAAACCATTTAGTGCCTTTTAAGTAAGTAGCAATATTTTGTAATCAATCCTAAATTTAACAGGTAAAAAGGTCATGTAAGGACGTCAACATTTTCACACCCTTACTTGACGCTATTTTTAACCCAAATACTCATTTAGTTGGTTTTCCTAATAAAAGCTGATAATGTATGTACTTCAAAGCTTATTTTGTTGATTTCTCGAGACTATATTTGAACGAACCATTGCAGCTTGTCTGCCTGTTATGTTAGTGTAGATAAAAATGATAAAACAATCCTCAGTTGGAAGAAGTCTTTTTTTTTTAAATCAGCTACAAAAATTCTTTGTCTCTTCGGAAGCCAGCCTGCCAGACATAATTTTTTAACTAGATTGTTGGATGATGAACAAGAACAATAATGCCTCCGTTCTTACAGTGCAGTGTTGTTTATCTTTCGCTTTTATATTCAAATCCTTATCACAAAGTCGTCAAGTCCTACATTACATCTTATTACCATGTGACTGATTATGGATAGATATTAGGCAAACATTTACATACATGCCTTCTGGGTTTATTTTTTATGTTTAAAAATCTGTTTAAATACATTTCTCGCTTATACAATTGCAAAAAACAGTTCCTCTGAAGATGTCCTTTCATTAACTCCAGATAAAATGCACTATAATGGAGAATCGGTTTTCTTTTGGTTCTGGTTTTTCTGAAGGTGTCATTCTTTCACTGACTCCAAATAAAATGCACTAGAATGGAGGATCGGTTCCCTCCTGGTTCTGGTTCCTCTAAACATGTCTTGCTTCCATTGACTCCAAATAAAATGCACTATAATGGAGGATTGGTTCCCTTTTGGTTCTGGTTTTTCTGAAGGTGCCTGCTTCATTTAACTTCAAAAATGCACTATAATGAAGGATCAGTTTCCTTTGGGGTCTGGTTCCTCTGTAGGTGCCTTTCTTCCATTGACTCCAAATAAAATGCTCTATTATAGAGGATATGTTTGTTTCTGGTTCTTCTTTAGGTGTTTTACTTTCATTAACTTCAAATTAAATGCAAATAAAATTTATGGTGGCTCAAATAGTTAAGGTGCTCTGTTGTTGTTTTTTTAGATTACAATTTAAGCTTTTGCACCACCAAGCTGCCACAGTTGGGCCCTTGAGAAAGACACATAAATCTCCCCCTGCTACAGGGGCCCTGATTTTGTGCTCTTTTTTTCCTTTTTTCAAAAAAAGCACCTTTTCTCCATATTTTCAGAGCAGTTATCCAGTAAATCAGAGCCTTTTACTACACTGCAAAGTCTCACAAATGGCTCATTATCATAACAACGTTCCTGAAATCATAGAGCGGAGGATTTATCAGTTGCTGCAAAAAAAGTGATGCAACACCAGCCTTGAACATGGCAACCACCACACGGACATAAAACACGTTCCCACGGATTATATGATGAAACAAAAAGGAAATTTGGTCCTTCCGGAAATAACCAGGATAAAATCCAGTAAAAACAGTTTAATCATTCATGAAAAACAGATCATAGGGTGCTTTACTGTAATTATGTTCAACACGATGGCTTGCGGGGTCTGACACAAATATGACAGGAAAAAATCTGTGTAAGGATCCATAATAGTATTGGGAATATTTAAATTTACAGCATTTATTTCTTTTATACAACTGAGCAATTGGGGTTAAGGGCCTTGCACAGGGGCCCAGCAGTTGAAGCTTGGTGCTGGTGGGATTTAAACCTTGATCTTCCGATTAGCAGTCCAACATGGACATGGACATTTAGGTAAGGACAAATGACATGAAATATCTTGTTTGGAAACATCTGGATCTTCACTAACTGACACAACAGATTGTTAACAAATCTAACACTTTCCCATTAGTAACAGATTATAGCATCTATTTTTTATTATTATATAAACTCCAGTGGTCAAAGTTTAAATTTAAATATGAACAATGTGGGCATTTTTTCTTGACCCTAAGAAAGGGATGTTAAACGTTTAAGAAATTGTTTTCCACATGGTAGTAAACTAGTTATTAGTCATTTGCATAAATGTATTTGATGGTTCAAAGCAATGACACTGGACACTCCTTCCAAAAAGACGTCCTAAAACCTCCCCTTAACCACATTGACAGCTGCACACGTTTACATTTACCTTATAATTGTTAGAAAGTTAGTATAAGAACGTTATGTATTTGTGTAAGCAAATAAAAAAAAAAGAAATTGATTTAAACCTGTTTCAAACTTTTTTTTAAATATTGGAATCAAGACTTAAACAACGCTGTGATATCACAATAAATATTACATTGATTTATACACTGTATGTACGTGCGTGTATGTGTGTTGTACTAGTGTGTGTATTTAATAGTGAATCAACAGTAAATTAAGAAAGCAGTATTTGCACCTTTACTTACATTTCACATTCTCCACTGAGGGTGAAAGGAAATTGAATGTTGATGTGAATGCTGAACCAGCCGAAGCCGTCATGCCCAGCTCGGGAGTGAGTGAGTGCTGGCTAATTACAGCGGTTCTGATTGAATGACTCAGGGGAAGGTTTTAATTGCACCGAGGGATGGTGTGTACTCAAAAATCTCCCCATGCTGCAAGGCTGGCATCACCCCTGCACTCCTACAGGATATGCCGGGCTCGTGTAATGAGACTGAACAGCCCCCACACACTCAAACACACACACACACTCACATAAACTGGAAGCGGAATGCATACTAATCAGACAGAATATCCACTATTGGAGAAGCTAAGATCATTGTACAGGGAAATATACATAGATGTTTTAAACATTATTATTTTGGATGGATAGATGGATGGATTGATGGATGGATGGATGGATGGATGGATGGATGGATGGATTAAAATCGATGTCAATACATACACTGATACTGGCTCACTGGGTCAGAGATACAATGGAGACTAAGGATATCTAATTAGGCTCAGTGAATCAGATTGTAGATGTTTATTGTATGGACACTTTCTTTTTATTGATAAAGTAAAATGTCTTTAAAACACACACATACAGAAGACATTTTTGTTACTTGAGGAAAAAATCCACAGGTCCGTCTATCCATCAATCCACCCACTTACCTGTTCATTAATCTATTTATCTAGCTGTTTATCTATCCATCTATCAATTTATTAATTCATTTATCCACTTACCTATCCATCAATTCATTCATTAGTCTAATTTTTTATCCATCCATTCACTAACCCTGCCATTTATCCATCATTTAATCCACCTACCCGCCTATCCATCCATCCATCCATCCATCCATCCATCCATTCCATCCATCCATCCATCTATTCAGAAATTACACTTATTCCCCCATTACACTTATCCATCCATCTATCCTACCACTCTGGTTCAGAGTCTATGTGTGAAAGTACAAAAAAAAGAAAAAAAAGAAAAAAAAACTGGAGAAAAGTAGGCTGGCATCTCTTCTTGAAATATATCCATGACCTACTGAAGAGTGACAGGAGGGGGAAAATGTGCTTGGAAAAGAATGAACAAGCTGTACTTCCTGCTGTGCAGTGTACAGGTGCTTCTGCTGGGCTCTTGACTGTGAAGAAATCAGAAAAATGATCCCACAGATGTTATATAAGTCCAGCCACTATTGCATGCATGATTGGTTTAAACATGCTTGTCTTCGACGAGTGCTTCATACGCTGAGGCTTGAAATATTTTTATTTCACCACTGATGGAAGGTAAAGTGCGTTTGGGGCGTTAGCAAGTAGCTAGCAGCCTCACAAGACAACTCATAGTCATCTGCCTCTTCATCTAATAACTGCCAAATATTATGAACTCTCGCAGGAGGGCATCATTAGAATAACCAGATGGCATTTATCAACTGTGCTACTTAAGCTTATAAACACAGAAGCGTTTAGTCAGTGTAAAGATGAGCAGAATATAGTGTGTATTTGATTTCTTTGTATAAAAAGTATACAGGAACGCAGGAAATATACAGTTTATCATTTCATCCTATAACATGAAAACATATAGCAACCTTTATGGCACCAAAATCACTAATTTTCTTTCATGTGATTTTAATTGAGTGAGTTTGTTCTTGTTTTTTATTTGTTGGTTGTTCTTCTTCCACCTGTGTTCACTGCATCATTTAAGTTTTTTTATTATTTCAATCCCTCACTATATACTGATTATGATTCTTATTAATGAAACATTAACAATGTACTTACCCGTGCATGCTGCCTCCTTTCTTTCTTTTTTCATCTTTCTTTTATTCTTTCTTTCTTTTTCTATCTTTCTTTCTGCCTTTCTTATCTACTGCATTTATACTGTAATACTTTATCAATCCACATGCCTGAGCGATCCATCTATTTAGCCATATTTTTATTATATCTGTCCATTTATCCATCCACCCATCCTTTTATTAATTCATTAATTAATTCATTTATCCACTTACCTATGCATCAATTCATCCATCCATCTATCCATCCATCCATCCATCCATTCATCCAATCACCCATCCATCCATCCATCCATCCATCCATCCATCGATTGCAACTCTTAAGGCAAATCCAATTAATGCTCCATACTGCGTAACCATGCAATTTTATCCAATCACTGTCACTTTTTCGCATATTTGACTAATCATAATGCCTCGCACAAAACGTGACTAGTTAATCATAAAAAATTCTTTTTACTTATTTTATCTTCCGTTTACCAATTGAAATTACTGCAAAACAATTTTTTGAAAGTAGAAATAGACAGTTTTACACCATTTTGTGTAATGCAATTTTTCCATAATTCCGCAATTTAATTCCAACAAAACACTCTAAAAGATTGCAACATTCATTTTAGGCTGCAAACACCTGTATTGACTGAAATGTAGCTTTTAAATGACACATTCTGTCAGTGACAAACTTTATTTGTAAGCCATAGTTTTAAAAAAAATTCATATTACAAGGACGATATTTGACCACTTTATCACAAATAGCTTTTTTTCATATCAAGCCAGATTTTGGCAGCTTTCAGCATTCTTTTAACTTCCTCTGGATAAATACAGCTCTTTGTGTTATGGGCTTTACTTGCTGGCAGATTTACGGATAAAAGCTAATAAACCTTTAAATCAATGCTGTTACACTTTGTAAATACACCAGTCTCTAGGATCAACAGTTAAACGTCTGGGTCACCCCATAAAAGAGTAAGTGAGTTTAGGCCAACTGGAGTGAGTCCACCTCATTAACATTTGATACAAGTCAGGTCCATGTTAAAGAATACAGGACTGAGTTGCATGAAGATTCATCCATTTACTAAAATCTTTCCAAGCTGTACCCAACTCCATCATAGAATTATTATTACCAAAATTACTTCAATTTTAAATACTTTTTGCAAATTGAAATTTTTTTATTTTTTATGCCTTATCACGCACTGACCCATTTCTTCATTTACATATTTATCAATTCACATACTCGTCAATCAATCCATCTTTTCATCCATCCATCCACTCACCAAATCATCCATCCACATGCTGATCTGTTTTTCATATATTTATCTACCCATCTATCCATCCACTTACCTATCCAACCATCCATCCGCCAATTCAATCATTCCTTCATCCATCCATCCATCCATCCATATTTTTTCAACCACAGACTGATCCATATTTGTTCACATGAAATCCCAGCAAGATCAGACTAGAGTGATGTTATCTTCAGCTGTTAAAGTCCTTTGCCTTTCAAGGTTATCCATGTTGTAGGTACTCTTTTGCTCACCATGGCTACTAGAAGCGGTTATTATTAAAGGTTTTAAAGTAACTGTAGACTTCCTGTTAAACCAGTCTTCAATTTACCTCTGACGTATATCAAAGAAGTGTCATTTGTTGCCAAAGACAGAAAAGAGTGGGAGGAATTAAGCAATGACAAGCCTTTATCTTTCAGCTGTCTTCTCACTGCTTGCATTTAGGCTATTACTGCTGTCTAAGCTTTATCAATTTCATTGCTTGAGGACAAGAAAAGCTGTTTCGCTTTGATAGACCGGAGACTTATTGTTGATCATCTTCAACATGTCATTTGTCTCACTGAGGCTCAAGCATTGATCATGCTGCATAGCCTGGGGTCAACTTTCAATATCTTATGGCTTGGAGCACCATGAAACTGATGAAAAGACCTGCTGAGATGCTGAAATTAGTTGAGTTTGAAAGGGGTGAAAAGGGTTTGGCGAGATGAGATGTCAGCTTGAAAATGTATAGGAGTTGGTCAGAAGAAGTTTCAGGATCTTTTTAATAATAATAATACTGTTTTTATTTATCACATATACTTTATAGCACAGTAAAATTTGTTTCTTTACATATCCCATTTTAGAAAGTTAGGGTCAGAGCGCAGGATCAGCTATAATACAGCACCCCTGAAGCAGAAATGTTTAAGGGTCTTGCTCAAGGACCCAACAGTGGCTGATTGGCGGTGCCCTGGTCATCAACCATTTGACCCACCACTGCCCTTAAATCTTATTATTTTATCTTATTCAGCTGTGAAAAGACCTGATTTTAGTGGCATTGCCTGTTCAATGGGGCAGTGGTAGTTTAAATCGTAAAAGGCTCTGTTTTGTTGAATGGAGGATCATAATTTCAAGCTGCCAATGTCGAGCCCTTGAGCATGGCCCTTAACCCTCCTTGCTCCAGGGATGGGCTATCATGGCTGACCCTGAGCTCTGACTCCAATTTCCTAGGCTGGGGCATGTGTAATATATACGTGGCAAATAAAGACTTTCCTACAGTGTCCAAACTCCCACCTTGCTGCTGAATTCCTTTAGCTTGCATTCTATAGCTTCCTGTCTGAGAAGTAACCCCACCTACCCTCAGACACTCGTCACAACACGTTCTTAGCACACTTCCTTCAAGCCATAAAGACAGCTCAACTCACCTCACCATCCTTCAATGTGTCAAGAGCTCTCAATTCTCTCACCCAGGTGGTGGAATATAACTTTCTCTGGCTGTCCAAACAGTCAAGTCTGCTTTTATAAAATGTATTAATGATGTGCCGGCAACAGTTCTGCCATTTTAATGTCTGATATTCTTCAACGGTTTCTAAAGATTAAATAAAGTTCATTTAAAAAATAGGCCACACCCACTGCTCAGGTTTAACTGCACAAACTAATTATTTAAAAATACTAATTCTGTTTATTTTATTCTATGTTTATTCAGATACACAAATAGTGTTATTGCTTTACATCCCCAAACAAAATATACCTTCATTAATATTTTTTTCCTATGAATGTAATTAAATACTAATTAAACAACTGGATTCTACTGTTGTAAATATACATTTTCTTTTGAAATAATTGCAAAATATCCTTTTTTAGGCATAAATGGTTTTTGACCTGTGAAAAAAAAAACATTAGCCAGGAAAAAATTGTGTAGTACTCATAGATCAGATTTAAATTACTCTTTTTATTTTTACTGTTGTTTAACATATCCTAAAAATACCAAAGGAAATGTGGTAGATGGGCTAAAATCTGAATTAAATACCATATATGGAAGTGGCACAAATTAAAAAGATCAGATTAAATGTGATTTGAGCTGTTCACACTGTCATGGGAAAACAGATCTGAGTCACATGTGGGCGAAAAAAAAAAAAAAATTGGATTTGGGACGCAGTGTGAACGTATCCTTAGATAGAAGCCACTTTCCTTCCAGACACTGCAGCAATGGTAAAACATGACATAATTAAATTCAAAACATTCTTTGGTTATTTTTAACCATTTATTCCCTAAACCCTTTATTTATTTATCCATCCACAAACCCTTTATTCTCTTAGCCCCACATTCCTTCTCTTTACCCAAACCCTCTGTTCCCTTAGCCCTACATTCCTTCTCTTTACCCAAACCCTCTGTTCCCTTAGCCCTACATTCCTTCTCATTACCCCAAAACCCTTTACATAGTTCCTTAGCTTTAAAATTACCAGCCCTACATTCCTTCTCTTTACCCAAACCCTTTGTTCCCTTAGCCCTACATTCCTTCTCATTACCAAAACCCTTCATTCTCTTAGTCCTACATTCCTTCTCTTTACCCAAACCCTTTGTTCCCTTTGCCCTACATTCCTTCTCTTTACCCAAACCCTTTGTTCCCTTAGTCGTACATTCCTTCTCATTACCAAAACCCTTTATTCTCTTAGTCCTACATTCCTTCTCTTTACCCAAACCCTTTTCCTTAGTTCCCTTCCCTTACCCACATTCCCTTAGCCCTACATTCCTTCTCTTTACCCAAACCCTCTGTTCCCTTAGCCCTACATTCCTTCTCAAACACCTTTTATTCCTAAATTCCCCCGTTTATTCTGTTAAATATTTATTAGCAATGAACATGTTTAATTTTACAAATAACACACAGAAAACACAACAAACTATAAAACAGCTCTTTATGTCCTTATCCTTAAGTCCTTAAATAGTGCCTTATAGCTTTTATGGTGGAACCAAACAGGAAGTAACACCGAAAGTACAACCAAAGGATCAATATTCTGGTTGGGAGACAGATTCCTTACAGCTAAGTAAATGCCTTTATTTTGTCTCACATATACTTTTTACAGCTGAGTTTTTTTTTTGCATATCATCTTAGTAAGTTGGAATAAGTCAGCACGCAGGGTCAGCTATGATACAGCGCCCCTGGAGCAGGAAGGGTTAAGGGTCTTGCACACTGTTGCCCAACAGTGGTTGGCTTGCCTGTGGTGGGGCTTGAACCCAGGTGTTTCTGGTCTTCAGATCAACAGTTGGCAGTGGTGGGGCTTGAACCCAGGTCTTCCTGATCAGCAACTCAGCACCTTAACTATTGAGCCACCACTGCCCATAGCTATTCAGCTATTTTGGAATATGATGAGTCAGACATACTACTCGCTATTTAACCACTGAGATAAAATGCTAAACAATAAATGCCATAAATGGCATTCAATAAATAGTGATGATGCCATCCTAGCATTCTCTCTATCTCTCTCTCTCTCTCTCTCTCTCTCTCTCTCACTCTCTTTTTCACATCTCAGTGCATACTGACACTCCCACTCCCAAAAACACACACATGCACACACACTTACTCACCCACTCATCTACAAACACACAGCCACTGATCCACAAACACACAACATATACTCACCCACTAAGCCACATAAACACACACACACACACACACTTGTTCCAAAACACACATACACACACAACCCCAGGCAGGCAGGTGCCCACACACACACCCACTCATCCACAAACACACATACTCACCCACTAATTCACAAAATGCCAAGCAGGCACACACACTTTCACACATATGCGCGCACACACACACACACACACATGCACACCTAAAACACAGAAGCTCCCACAGGGTTGGCCATATGAGCCATCTGTCAGGCAGATGGAGAAAAGCTAAACGCAGACAAGCTCAATGCTGTTTATGGTTTTTTAGTTAAATCATTCTAAACTTCAGACATGTAACTGTAATCATCCAATGTTGCACGTGTTTAACGACTTCATGCATCAGCATGAGGAAGGAACCGTGTGATAAACCCTCTATATGCACTCTATATGGTAGCTTAGTGTTAAAGGTGTTGGAAAATTAGGCTTATCACCAAGCTGCCGCTAATGGGCTCCTAATTAAAACCCTTAAACCCTCAACTGCTCGTTTGATTAAAAAAGGAATATGAAGCCTGTTTCTGATTTTAATTGGATTTTAGGTTAATCCAATTAAAATCAGAAACAGGCTTTTGAATTCTGTTTATCCTTGAAGTAAACTGGGGTGCAAAAAAAAGACAGCATTGAACAGTGGTGTGCAGTCCGGGTCAGTAAATCCTTATCTGGTGGCCAAAACATGATCAGAAGCTGACGTGTATTTACAACCTAAATTCTTATATTCGTTTCATTAAATTGTATTAATTTATTTCCAACAGTTTATTCTCTTTATTTCGTAGTGTTTCTCTTGCTGCACTGCTTCCAGTATGTGTATGTGAATGTTAGATTTTTGTCCAATCAGATTTTAGTTTCTATGTGCTGCCATGTTAATTGAATTTGCCTAGCGCATTCAGAATCAGCAGTGCTGCCCATGTAACTTAAACTGTATTAGCAGTAGCAGATTGATAATTAGTTATTATTATAAGTCTGATTTTTTAACCAAGCAGCGCATGATGACGTCAGCATTTTTTTGTTCTCTGATTGGTTAATCCTTACAGCCTAAAGTACAGACTAGTAAAACACATTTGTACAGCTGAATTATAATTTTTACGCTCACAATAGCTGACGGAGGAGGAAGAATTAACTTAACTCGGAATTAACTCGGACATACTTACAAATACGTTTTAAAGGTGGACTTTTCCGGAAAAGTTAGACATCATAAGATGATGTCGGCTAACCCTGAAGCTAAGTAGCTTGTCTCAGCCAGCCATTAGCCACTGGCACTAAATGTACAAAATACTAAGATATACTCTGGCGGAAAGGCTACGCAGCATTAGTGTACTTATGTTATTTTGATTCGTAGGTTTAGGGTGGAGAAACAAGTCAGGAGTGTTGTCTGACAGAAGAATATCCGCTAGACCTAAGAGGAAGGTGTACAAGACAGTGGTGAGACCAGCTATGATGTATGGTTTAGAGACAGTGGCGCTGAGGAAGAGACAGGTGGCAGAGCTGGAAGTAGCAGATGTTGAGGTTTTCTTTGGGAGTGATGAGGTTGGACAGAATTAGAAACGAGTTCATCAGGGGGACGGCTCATGTTAGATGTTTTGGGGAGAAAGTCAGGGAAGTCAGATTCAGGTGTTTTGGACATGTACAGAGGAGGGATAGTAAATATATTGGTAGGAGGATGTTAGAAATAAAGCTACCAGGCAGAAGGCAAAGAGGAAGATCAAAGAGGAGGTATACGGATGCAATAAACAAGGACATGAAGTTAGTGGATGTGAGTAAAGAGGATGTAGAGAATAGGGTTAGGTGGAGACAGATGACTCACTGTGGCGACCCCTAAAAGGGAACAGACGAAAGAGAAGAAGAAGGCAATTTTTAGTTCCACAGAAAACATAATAATAATTATTTCAAAAATGAGATAAGCAGCAGGGGTTGTGGTGGTGCGGAAATTTTACCACCGATGTTGTCACATGTCATTGTAATTGACATGTGACAACATCGCTAATCCCGACCTTACCGTGGGTGTGTGTGTGGGGGTGGCTAATCAACATTTCAATTAACCAATCATAACCATCTGAAGTCATCAGTGTGTGTCCCACCTCAATCCATTTTTTAATCTTCCCCTACTTGTAAACCAAAATGTAATATTATAAATTTATTTCTTAAACAAAAAAAACTTAAATGACATATGTAATACATTATATGCTGTACTAAACAACTACGGCGGCTTTTGGTCGACACACACTAATGCCATCAGATGGTTATGATTGGTTGATTGCAATGTTGATCCTACTTGAAACACGTATTTGTTGGAGTTTCCCTCGCTTTTAATTAGCTTACAAATGCTCGTGTGCATTTTACTTTCACTTTTAAATTATTATAAATTGGCAACTAAACTTTTATTAACATAATGAATATCTCACATGATAAATAAAATTTAACTTGACAGGACCATTAAGCAGAGAACAATTCACCGTTGAACCCTTGAACTATGTTAAATACCGCAATAAAAATGAAAAACTCTTCTATTATGATTTGACTTATTACATTACCTTTCATTTCCTTTTGTTCGCTTTTCAATCTCCCATTAAAACTTGACTTTCTTCCCATCACAGCCTTGGTGACCTTAACCATGTTAGCAACAATACCAGCCCTGCTATGATAAAAGAGTCATTCTGACCTGGTATAAAGTGCACCAGAGAGTTTAGAAACGAAAAAAAGACCTTTTCGCTTCAACCCACTTCCATTAATGTTTGCGCAAATAATTCAGTCTGATGGAGTGTTAAAAAGGTTACTGAGGTTTGACTCAGTTGGAGTTAAGCAACGGAGTGTGAGGGGGTTATTTTGGGCAATCAAATATCGTTTGTGTAAACACAGCATAGTAGATAGAGATAAATAAATAAATTGGATGCAACGGAAAAGTGCAAAAGTCGATTTGTTTTGCATGTAGAAAGTGTACGAGGAACGTGATTAAAAAATAAACAATGGTCATGAACATAGTCATAGCAGAAGTGTATTGATTAGATTAAAAAAAAAAAAAAAAAGATAACGAAAAAGAATTTTGGTCTGGTTTGATTTTTTTCGTCTCTCTACAAGCCACTGGTGATCCTAAGAGGTGGAGCTTATTAAACATTGGTGGGAAAAGGCTGGGGCATGCTTAAGAAATGAAAAATATAATAATAGCCTGTGCTGTGTTGGATTAAGACGCCGGCACCCACATGTGAAGTTGTGTTCCAACGACCAGGGTTTAATTCCGGCTCGGGTCCTTTCTGGTCACAACCCTCTTCTTTATCTCCATCTTTGTCCTATCAATAAAGGCAAAAAATATCTTAAAAAAACAATAATAATAATTTACACCCATCTGTTAAACCATCTGTTTACTTAGGATAAAGAAAACCTGGACGGTCAAATGGTGACTCCCAGGGTCGCCATTGGACAAAAAGAAATTACATTTAAACCGTAATTAATACTGTTTTGTAAGTTTTAATTAAGGTTTAAAAGTAATTTCTGAATTATAAGTCACTCAAAACTTTTCTAGACAAGAAAAATATATAATGACACATTCTGGTGTCACCCAGACGAGGAAGGGTTCTTCCTTAAGTCAGCTGTTCATAATTTTAATTTTTATATTTCTGAGACATTGGCTATAGAAATGAAATTGAATTGAATCAAATCAAACGTAACCATTAGCCACCCCTTTTTTAAAAAAAAAATCTTGAAAATTCTTACATATTTAAGGAAAGTAAATATAAAAATATTAAAAAACCGATGAATTTGTAAAAGTAAAAGCTCAGTGGTAAAGGCGTTGGATTGCTGAATCAGAAGATCGTGAGTTTAATTCCCAACACCACCAGCTGCCATTGCCGGGCCCCTGAGCAAGGCCCTTAACCCTCGACTGCTCAGTTGGATTTAAAAATGGTATAAATGCAGGTCACTTTGTATAAAGAACATCTGCTAAATGCCAGAACTGTAAAAGTATCGATTAAAGAGTTAAAATAAAAACCACTGGCTGGCTCTGTGGTGTAGTGGGTTAAGGCACCGACACATGCAAGTTGTTGCGCTCCAGAATCCCAGGTTTAATTCCTAGCTCGGGTTCTTTCCAGTCCCACCTTTCTCTCTTTATCTCCCCCATTTCATTCCTCTGTCCTATCAATAAAAGCAAAAAATGGCCAAAAAGAATCGTAAAAAAAAACAAAAACATAAATTGTCAGATACTTCTTATGCTGTGTTCACGTCAAAAGTAAATTTAACTATTCGTGCAAGTAGATTTATTGCAAAGTCAATGTAAATACGCTAATGAAGGTGAATTCTGGTCGCATAACATGAATGATGCAATTTTTTACTTCCGCGGAAGACGCGATTAAGGCAAATTTTGCACGTTCATGGAAGACACGCTGACCTTTTTGCATCGTTTGTGTTATCCGACCAGAATTTACCTCCATTAGCGTATTTACATTGACTTTGCAAAAAATCTACTTGCACGAATAGTTAAATTTATTTTTGGAACAGAATATGTTTGGTGTGAACACAAAAATTTCAACTCAAGCGGAAAATTCACATGACACGTCGTCGTGACTCATCTGTTGTATCAGTAAATGAAGGAGAGCGTTATCGTAGCCGTCTGCGTGGCACAGTGGAATTTAGATTTCGCTAATAAAAACATTGCGGATGTGAACCGAAACAGATTCGGCGATTAATCTAACGTGAGTAACACGATGCGAAAATTTGCTTACTATTTGATGTGAACACAGCATGACACCTGTACATGTGCTCATTCATTCAATTAAACAATCAGCCAATATGGAGCTTAATATTAATCCTGCAAATACAAATAAAAAAAATAATCATCAAAGTAAAGATCAGAGGAAAATAAGCAGGTTCAAGCCAAGAAGAGAAAGAAAAAGGATACGAATACTCTATACTGAATACATGTTTTTACGTATGAATTAACATCACAAGAAAAAAAAAGAACAATTATTTGCTTAAATACTTTTTAAAGGGTTTAACTAGCTAAACTAAAAAAGAAACTCTACAGCACCTTGTTATAACCTTAGCAGTGACCAGTGGGATTTTTTAAAATATTTTTCCCAAACTGTCTAGTTGCGGTTTGCCCGTCTGCAACAATATGGCTATTGATTTGCTAAATAGACAAACAATGTGGTACTGCGGCTGCAGTCGTTATTGTTTAAAATCAGATTTATTTTCTACCACATGCCACTGTGCCAGAACCATTCACACACACACACACACACACACAAACACTCCCAAATACACACTCCTGCTCTCTGCGGGGTGACCAGAGTTAGTGGCCCGTGACTAATTCCACAGACCCAGTTTGAACAATACAATCTGTCCTGTAGGGAAAGAAAATGCAACGAGAGAGAGAGAGGGAGAGAGGGACAAAGGGAAAGAGAGATTCAGAGAGAAAGACACAAAGAAAGAGACAAAGAGAGAGAGAGAGAGAGAGAGAGAGAGAGAATGGGCGAGAAAGAGAGACAAAGAGGGGGGGGGGAGAGGGACAAAAAGAGAGACAGGGACAAAGAGAGAGAGGGGGCAAAGAAAGGGAAAGGGACAGAAAGAGAGAGAGAGGAAGAAAGAGAGAGAGAGAGTGACAAAGAGTGGAAGAGGGACAGAGGGAGAAGGGGGCAAAAAGAGAAAGGGACAAAGAGAGTGAGAGAGAAAGAGAGGAAAAGAGAAAAAGAGAGAGAGAGAAAAGGGAGAGAGAAAGAGATTGAAAAGGAGAAAGCAAGAAAGAGAAAGAGAGAGAGAAAAGGGAGAGAGAGATAAGAGATAAGGCGGGGTTGAGGATAAAGCAGAACACTAAAGTGTCTCTAAAAGTTTGAATTTATCACTTTACGGAAAATTCCTCTCACATGCCTGCACTCGTTCAACCTTCAGATTTATTTTGTGATACCGAGTTTTCATTTTAAACAGATACACGATGATTTATAAGGTATTTCCACACACAACGGGTTAAATATCATTTAGCAAGCACTTCCAAGACCTACAAGAAAAATGACTGCCTCTTTATTGGTGTTTTTTATTTAATATGCAAATTGCAAATCTATCAAGTTATTTTTTTTTTTTTATACAACAAAATATGAGGCGATTTCTAAACGGCGTTGCTATGGAACCGAAAGATAAATGCATCCTGATGTAAAAGACTTTTCACAGTGCAATTATTTAAATTTACTGCATTCGAAAGACACCTTTATACAGAGCTACTTACATTTTTCGACATTTCACACGAAAGAGCAGTTAAGGGTTGAGGGCCTTGCTCAGGGGCCCAACAGTGGCAGCTTGATGGAACTGAGGTGAAAACCGATCCTCTGATCAGCAGTCCAAAATCTTAACAAAATCTTAAATTGTACGCTAATAAAGAATTCTTTTTTTATAAACAAAATCAGCAGCGCAGTCTTAAAGGGACAGTAGGTGATTGTCTTCAGAAATATTTTTCTTCTGCTGGTTAAAAGTCTCTTCACATCCCGATAGCAGTCATTAAGTTAAGCGGTCTAAATGTATTATATGTATTTATATATACTTTGCAAGGCGTAGGATCAATAAATGTTCGTCTAAGGAAAGGTGTGATCCAAATATTATATTAGGCTTTCCTACCTGCGTCTCAACATATGTTCTCACAGACAGGACACGTCATTAGCGCTGCTCACATATTGCTTAAAAAAGTCTGAATCAAAACAGAGTGAAACCCTGAATTAATCTCAGTGTTGTGTTTTCACGCTGGAGTCGACAAGGTTACAGTATTTCTTTTGGACAGGTAGAATTATGGTGGGATTCGATCTATGTGTGTTTTTATAGTCACTCATAGTTTATGCAGATTGCATACCTTTTAAATACAAGTACAGTAGTACCTTGATTTTCAAGTGTCCCAACTAACGAGTTTTTCGAAATATGAGCCGTCTGTCATCCGTTTTTTTGCTTTGACTTGCGAGCTAAAATTTGGGTTACGAGCTAGCTTCAGACACCCAACCGCTGCAGCGGTGGTGCAACGGATCACAAAACACATGGTTCGGATCACATCACGCTTTTTGTGAGTCATGGTTCGAATAATTTTTCAGATTGGCAAAAAAAGACAAAAATCATTTGCTTTGCATTTATTACAAGAAAACTTTACTTTCACTCTGCTACTGCTTCTTATGCGTGTGTGACTCTCATTGAGGGGGCGTGTCTGTAGCACCAGACTTCTCCCACTCTGGTGTGATATAGTGAGCATTTACAGATACATAACTTTCTGTGGCCCTTAATGTCTACCTGTCTGTGGTAATTGCAGTAGATGCATGAGATTAATCTGCGGCAATTTGTTCCTGTTCGTAAAGTTCGGCACGATCTTGCAGCGATAAACTCCTGTGAGGCCAAAATGCTCCCATCCATACCATTTTTTGCTCCTCAGCTAGTGATCTTGAAATTGTCTTTTATTCTGCAATCTTTAAAAATAAAAACATAAATTTGCAAGTTAAAAAAATTAGCGATTATACTATGAGTACTTTTATTAACTATACTATAAAGTGAATGACACATGATGTATCGTAATACATAACCGTCGGATGATGAGGGTGTGATGTACGCTTTCAGTGCTATCAGGCTACAGTTAACATTTTCTAATATGTCCTAATTCACCTTTAAGACTCTTTTGTGTGTGTCAGTAAATTTAATGCCTTTTTGCAAGTGAAGACAGTGGAATGCTAATATTCTGAAAGTGTTCTAAAAATAAAGACTCTGCTTCACTGACCCAAGGTTACAGTTTGCATTATTAAACTGTATTAAACGGAGAGTCGATATCACCCAGATGAGGATGGGTTCCCCCTGTTTCAGTCTGGTTCCTCTCAAGGGTTTCTTCCTACTTCATCTTAGAGAGTTTTCCCTTGCCACAGTTGCCACTGGCTTGTTTATTAGAGACAAACCTACACTTTCATTGTTACTTGGACTTCATTCTGTGTAAAGCTGCATTGAGACAATGTTTATTGTTAAAAGCGTTGTATACAAAAAAAATTCTAACTGATTATCCAAAGCGACCTACAAAGATAATTTGATATCTTTATTAATGAAGACATCAATACTGATTGACTGGATCGCCATGAGTCTTAACTCTATTGGAAGAAAAAAATCCTGATGAATGGTGGGACTAGTTAAACAGTGCTTGATCATCTAAGGCAGCATAGGGTAACTAACAAAATATGTCCTTAATCTTTTTATTCCATGTTATTTTATCTACAATTCTGATGGATTCTGCAAGCAGAACGTGGTAATTCTTGTGAACTGCATGGCTGTTTCCTGCCCCTTTTCTCGAATTTGATGACCTTTGACGATGAATCAAGGCTACAGTTTCCATTACATTTAAACACCATTACCATAAACTTTAATAAATGGACATTCAGTGTTTCTTTGGATTTTTATTGTATAATTTAGCACATGTACTGTTATATATTTCATAAACGATTTTGCAGCATAAAAATAACAATAAAATATATCTGTGATTTTACAGGCTAAAAGTGTATTTTATATTAGATATGGCTTGCAGGCATGCTAGATGGCTTAAATCTAAGGCTTTGTAAGGTTAAACCGTGAGTACTCAGGGCAGACTAAGCCAGTCGTCTTCTCCCCCTTCTTCAAATCCGCATGAATATTACAAGACTTGCAAATGAGCTCCTACTTCCAAATTAATAACTTTGGCAGTGATTATGATAGTGGTGCTTAAGATGATGGCAATCCGATAATTATGGGGGTAATTACCTCCAAAACGGCTAGACATCCAATCAGCGTTCGTACGGAACTGATGCGCTCGTTAAATGCTTCTTTTTTGGCATTTGTTATCGTTATCGGTGAGGGAAATCTGCTCAAATGAAAAAAAAATATGTCTTCACGAGTGATAGGGTGCCTGCTTGAAGTTTGCTTTTGTATGTACTATGTTCTCAGCTTTATATTTCTTCACGGCCCAGCGAAACATACCGTTTTTAAAAAGTAACAGAATGCATTGTCCATGAAGGTATTAGGTAAAAAAGGTATAAACAGATGTTAATTATCGGACCTAAAACATCCATATGTAATAATCTAGATCACTGTCTATCACTCGACGGCTAATTAGTAAATTCTCCATCATCAGTTAGCAACCTAGGTGCAGGGGTTGGTAGAGTATCCGAAATCTGTACTCAAGTAGTACTTATGAAAATATTTGCTCAAGTAAAAGTAACAATGTTAATAGTTACTCAAATAAGAGTAAAATAGTAAAAACTACTTAATACTAAGTAGTTAGTTACTAGATCTGATTGACATAAAGGAAAAATCCTGAATTTCAACCTACTTGTCGAGTTTTCACATCCCGTCTCCTCCAAAGTCTCTCTGTTCTAATTATAATAAATAGGTTAAAGTAACCTGTCATTTACAACAAAATCTCCAACACTCAAAACAAGTGTACATGCATTATTTAGGTAGGAATAAAATAAAATACAATCCTTCATGTTTTTTCAGGTTGAAGCTGGAATTCTTGTACGCTGTGATGTCAGTTCATTTTGGTCACACGCTTTATTGGGTGGTTGTCCTACACGCCTAATTAACAAACTCCAGCTGGTCCATAATGCAGGAGCTAGAGTTCTTACTAGAACCAGAAAGTACATCATATTAGCCCGGTTCTGTTAACAATGCAGTGGCTTCATATTAAACATCAAATATATTTTATTAATATATTTATACTGAATGATTAAGCACCCCAGTACTTCAGTGAGGGCTTATCGTATTATAGTCCTCCACGTCCGCTGTGCTTTCAAAACTCTGCCAATTTAATAATAACTACAATGTCCAAATCAACTGCGGATGGCAGATCCCATAAAGATCCATCTCTTTGACCTAGCCTACAAATAACACACACACAAACACACACACACATTTTCATAATCCGAATCCATTAAAGCAGGGGTGGGTAAACTCGGTCCTGGAGGGTCCTGTAGAGTTTAGCTCCAATCCTAATCAAACACACCTAAACCAACTAATCAAGATCTTGCTAGGTAGACTTGAAACTTACAGGTAAGTAAGTTGAGGCAAGTTAGAGTTAAACTCTGCAAGACACTTGCTCGCCAGGATCGAGGATTGGCCACCTCTGCGTTAAAAATATGCCATATAAGCTTGCCTCTTTCTCATTCCAAAATCCAGTCGGTATCCAGCCTAGTTGGTGGATCAGCACTTAGAGACAACGAGCCCCGGAAAATATCTTGTTTTCTAGACGGCCATTCAGACAAGACCACAGAAAGAACCTACACAATCTAACTTTGCTGCAACCTACTGGTGTGTCTGGACAGAGGAACAATTGGGGTGTAGTTGCTGTTAAATTAACAGTATAATTAATAGTCTGTAGGAAAAAAACATACTTTTTTTGCTTTTAGTTGTAGCTAAAATGATTAGCGCATTAGTATTTCCAGCAGGTAAAATGGTTTAAAGTCAGTTTTTTTTTGCTGTCGTGTGCCAGAAGGAAAAATTAGTTTATGTTACCATTTTGGCATTAATTGTAATAATTCAGTAAGATTTTTGTTTGCACAAGAGCTGGTTTGAGTTTGTTGTTTGAGTCGCTGTACATGGGCTTTCGCACCGATCATGCAGGTTTTTCCTCGTAAATACTGAAAGGGTAAAAGCCGATACTGAAAACATAAACAGTAAAGAGTGTCCTTAAATAAACATGAACACATGATTTTCATTTTTTTTAAAATTGAGAATAGGAATATTAGATCAAATCTAATTATACACTGTGTGTATTCGTTTCTCTCTCTCTCTCTCTCTCTCTCTCTCTCTTTCTCTCTGTGTATTTGTCGCCCTCTTTCTCTGTGTATTTGTCTCTCTCTCTCTCTCTCTGTGTATTAGTCTCTCTCTGTGTATTTGTCTCTCTATCTCTCTCTCTCTCTCTCTCTGTGTATTCGTCTTTCTCTCTCTCTCTCTCTCTCTCTATCTTTTTCTTTGTCGTTGTTGTTATCAAAAGACATAATCTTTGTATTACCTCTAACCCTGCTGGTTGTCTTCATTGCTAGCTGTCCAGGAGTCCTGTGGTGTTTTTGTTGTGCACTGACTCCCCTGTGCAGCATGTCAGGGAATCCATGCTATCTTGTGCATGTGTGTGTGTGTGTGTGTGTGTTATTCATTTAAGATGACACTTGTATGCACTTTATATATTATATTTTTAGATGACCTGTTTCTCTAAAAACATCTACATATCTGATGCTACGGTGTATGTGTGTGTGAGGGCATATGTGTGCATGTGTATGAATGTGTACATGTTTATTTGTGTGTGTATGCTTGTGCTGGTGGGGGTTTATTTATTTTTTATTCTAATAAAAGCTTAAGTCAATATTTGATGCAAAAGAAATTATAGAAAAATGATTCGTATGATCAACGTTACATAAACAGCATAAACTGTTTCTAGTGTCAGTAATGAATCGAAGTGCTAAGTGTTTGAACAGCAGAGATGTAAAAAGTTTTCAGGGTTCAGAAGTAAACTCTTACTGCTAATTGGAGAATATGCATATATTATCGTTTTACATTATTTAAGTGTTGCTCCTTAACATTTAAAACTGTAAAATGATAATATACTGTATATATACAGTGCTACCTTGATCATGAAGCCACCGTGCTGCCCCTTGTAAGCAAATTATCTATTTTTAATTATCTTACTATTCAGCATAATAATATACTAGATAATAATAAACTTTTCAGTCAACCAAATTTGTTTTGCAACTAGACTAAGAACTATTCTGTAAGTAGACTTTAAGAGACGAATTCAATTCTTTTACATCAAATTGCATTACATTTGGCAGACATCCTTATCCAGTGGTAACTTGGTGGTGCTGGGAATCAAATCCCGATCTTCCAATTAGCAGTCCAACACCTTAAACACTGCACTACTACTTTTAGCTCGCTTAATTTTTTCACATGAGGTCAATTTTAAAATAAACTGATACAAATTATGTATTATGTTTAAGGGATGAATATATTAAGCAGGTGCACGAAGAAGAAAGTGGGAAAAAAAGATTAACTTGCAGCAGACTTGCAGCATCTATTTATATCACAGCGTAAGCATACAGATGATAAATTAAAAGTAAGGGGGAAGTGGTAGCTTAGTGTTGAAGGTGTTGTACTGCTGCTCTGAAGATTGTGGGTTTAATTACCAGCACCGGAAATCTGGGTTGGGTTTGTGTTTTAAATCCACTTGTATCACAAGAGTGAAGAATAAAACAAAGACTGAAAGAATTTCAGTCCAAAGACTGAAAAGTTCTAAGATCACTTTTGAACTATTATATAACAGTTCTACAGTGCGCTGATAGGACTGGTCATCTGGAGTGGCCACGCCCCCTTCCACAGAGCATGGCGCAAGGGCGAACTGGCTATCTTGCAGACATTTTCCTGCTGGGCGAACATACTTTTTAGGCTGTTTCATCTCATAGCGTTTTTGTTGGATTGGTCCATGAAACTCTCACTAGTCGATTCTTATTTCTGCTTAATTAGTTGATGGCGCTGGGGTCCGTAGTGTGATGTATGTAAGAAAAATCAGCGTAGGATTTTTTCCGGACAGCCCGACCAGTGAGAGATTTTCTTTTCTTTTGGGCATTTACCTTTATTGATAGGACAGCGAGAGAGGGGTGGGACCAGAAAGGACCCAAGTCAGAATCGAACTTAGGTCGCTGAAGCGCAACTGGGCATGTGGGTTCCAGCACCTCCACCCACTACATCATGGTGCCAGCTGACCCATAAAAGACTTCTGCAGCCCATTGGTTTTTTTCTTAACTGACTTTGGGCTGACCCAACAACAACTTTAAACAACTTTCCTTTTGGGCTCTGTGTAAAATTGTGATCGTTTGTAGTGTTTTAAAATTCCAAGGCTGATTTTTTTGTCCCACTTCAGCCTTGACATGGAACAAATGATGCAAAATATACAGCTTGTTATAATTGTTAAAATCAGCAGGTCTAAACACAACTAAACACTTTTTCATATAAAACACTGTATAGTTTGTAGGAAATTCCATTCCAGAGAGGGTGTGCGGTTTTCCGGATACTTTTCCTTAATTTGTCACTTTTCTCTACAGCATGCAGCGTTTTGTTGAAAAAAAAAATAGAAAGATTATTTCCTGGCAGGTAAAACACTTTTAATGGCTCCACTGCCAAAGTGTTCATTAACAGGCATGATGCTTATATATAAATGTAGCTACACCTCCTGGCTTATCTGCATACCTTGCTAATTGCTAATTAACATCTTTCCCCAAGCTCATGCTGAACAGAGCAGATTTATCAAAGTAATGCATGTAGAAAAGAAAAGATTAACAGGGGGAGTATTAGGCCCTATCCCAATTTCTAACCCTTAGCCATACCACTTTCCCCTAGCCCCTGTTTCACCCGTTCATGTGAGGAGGTAAGTGGTGTCTTGACTGCTTTTTGGTTGAGAGAATGTTTAATTGAGTTAAGGGAAAGGGCCAGATACCTCTTTAAATGAAGATTCCAAGATACACCAATTTCACAGAATATCCTTTTAGAAATAAACTCTAGTGGCAGGGCATTAGCATTTTACTGCATGTATAATGATATGAACTGGTGTAGTGTCCCATTTCTTAGGGGAATATTTTTATTCCTACCAAAAGGGGAGGGGTAGGGGTATAAAATAGAATTGGGATTGCGCCTTAGTCTTTAATACAAAGTGTTACTAACTAAGGTTCTAGGTTGTTAATCAGAGGACCAAGTTTAAGCCCCACCTCTGAATTGTGAGCCACATGCGTGGCAACAGTGGGTCAGGTGTCCACATAATTTTGGAAACATAGTGTATATATACTGCAACAATAGTGGCTGCTCCTAACCTAAAAAGTTTCCTTTAATAAAAATTCTGGTGCCAGACATTTTTTACAAAAAAGTGTAATGAAGTGCATTATTTACTAATATGTAAAAAATATATAACAATTACAGCAAATCAAATCACTCTACCTGTGAACGCTGTTGTTGAAATGTGTCTCCTCACGATGCAATGCTGTAACGGTGTTCTTGTGTGCAATTCTCAAAATGGCCACAAAAAAAATCTATCCATATATTAGTGGAAAATATTACAAAACCGATAATCGATAATGTAAAAATACTTAAATATCATAAGTATTTGTAAAACGATTATCGGTCGGTCTTGCCTTTACACTAAATCAGTTTTCTGCCATGTCCCATTTTGTAGAACAATAGTGTGTAAGAGATTCCCAGCCAATCCCTTACACACTCAGTCATAAAGACACTTGATATACAGTATATAAAGATGGCATGACATATATTATTAATAATAAACATTTATGAACTGCATTGCTATCGTTACGGTAAAAATAAAGATTCACTGAGTATTTTGTTTTAATATTGTCTAAAATGAAAACCCATCAGGATTCCTATTTACTTGAAATGGACGAAGAGATCTTTAAAAGCCAGGAAACATGTATGAAAAATGTAAACAGTGAACATCACCACTATTAAGTGTTAGCGCCATATATTTACACAGCTTATTTTTTTTCCCTAAAACCATTCAAAGTCAGCACGCTTCTCAGGTGTTGCACATGAACCAGTTCGTGAAATTGCCATCAAAACTCATGTAGCTGCAGAAAGAGATCCTATTCAACGGCAGTCGAGGGTAAATAAAAGGAAATGTCCTGTCTTACTCACAAAGCCGAAAGGAGAAAGTGAGAAAGGAAGATGTCATACTTGTCTCGTTTTCGACAATTTGGAGGTGGAAAGTAGCTTGTGTGGAATTGGATTTTCCTGCGCTGTGCCAACTCAATTACCGTCTCTGTCAAAGGAAACAGCGAGCTTGAATCGTGTCTACTTCCTCCTTTTGTTTTACATAGCAGTAGTAAGACAGGACGAGCGGAGATAATGAATTTCATTAATAGCGAAGCATTAAAATTTGTAGACAAAATGAGAGCTTATGTGATTTCTGCTAAATGAATTTCGTTTTTTTTTTTGGTTTGATTGAAAAACATCATTTTTTCTAGTTTTGCTTTGCGACTGACAGGATCATTTTCTCGTACATAAACTTTGCTATGTGTATGGTTTTTTGTCATCATAAGCTTCCAGCCTAGCAGCTGACAACTTCTCACAAACCATTACTCACGTTTAGATGATACGATCCATTTATTAGCTTTAAGACATGTAGGATTAACCTGCAGAACAGGAAAAAAAAGCAAAATCTACTAAGGCCTGTATGAGAAAATGAAGAATGTGACTCGGGTGCAGTTTGGGATGCGAGGGTAAACGTAGACGTGCAGGAATGGCGGTGGTGTGTGTGTGTGTGTGTGGGGGGGATGAGTCTCAGGGGGATGCGTTGGCACAGAACAGCGAGATGTCTGTGTAAATTAGGCGCTTCGGTGGTCCCAGCTGAGCCCAATTACCTGGAGAATACAATCTCCCATGCAACATAACACAGCCATCGATCCATTAGAGAAAGAGGAAGCAGGAGAAATGGGGGAGAAAATGTTCAGAGAGAATGCACATGGGAAGGAGGGATAAAAATTTGGGAGGTTGGAAGTGAATTTTTTTTGCTGGCAGATTGAATAAAGAAATTAAGTATGATGTAGGGCTGAGTGTGAAATATTGAAAAGATTCCTTTCAATATTGATACTTGGATTGACACCAAAAATGGGAATAAGCAAGAGTTGCATTTTTTTTTTTTTACTCATCTATACTATTTAAGCTTTTACCACAGGCGTAGCTAGCCTTTCAGCGCCTGGGGACACAGTTTGCGCGCCCATTCCTGGCCTCCCTGAACAAGGTGTGAATTTTACAAAGTGAAAACCTGCATTTCGTGGCATATTTTTAGGGTATAAAGTACTGTAGGTAAAAAGTAAAATAATTAGGGCAAGTACTTCCACATACGTATATATGTATATACAGGGAGACAGATTTCCATATGCAAATATATGCATATACAGTATATTGCTGGATATATTCTTTGTACATCCATCTGTATGGGCACACATACATACTGTTAACTAACAACATCTGTATAGCGATATATGTGTGAATAGCATAATATATGCAAGAGCAGTGGGAGGCTTATGAACAAGTGCACAACCTCAAGATGTTTTTTTCATGTAAAAATACACCTCATTGTCATGTTCTAGGGATGTGGTATACTTAGCTTTAAATAAAAAAAATGTACACACTTAACATCGAAAATAGTATTAAATATCAATATTTTTTAAAGTATCGTATTAAACTTCTGGTATCGCACCAATATTATTCTGCACATCTGGTTGGATGCTAACTGCATTTTGCTGCCTTGTCACCATGGGCAATGACGATAAAGTTAAAATAATATATACTTTATAGTAAAAGTGGTAGCTCAGTGGCTAAGATTTTGGGCTACTGATCAGAAGATAGTTTGTTCAATACCCAGGGCCACCATGCTGCCACCACTGCTGGGACCCTAAGCAACGCTCTAATGTTCAACCAACATAAATAAAATAATTTAAAAAAAAATCATAGAATGGGTTTGGATGCAATTGCAGTTTTATAAATAAATGGAACGTGGCAAACAAAACAAAGAACTTACTGTAAAGGTTTCCATACCATAGCGTGACCTGAAGTAGTAACACGGAATTGAACACGAACGACAATCTTAACATTGAACAGAGACAGGGACATCATTAACAGCGACGGTTAGTTGCAACAACGCAAGACCAAGAAAAAACTGAAACAATAACCCACATAAGAAACATCTGAACACAACAAGGGGAACAATCATCCAATGACAAGGCGGGGGGAACACTCACACCACAAGACTCAGACAATATAAACAAAACATAGAGTACATGTTGTACAACATGGAATCAGAAAGTCTCATAGTTGCCCTCTGGTGGCCAGGCAAGGAAAAGCACCCGGCAAGCCTGACTGGTGAGTCATGACAGTAATTATTTCTATGTATCTGTATTTTTATTTTTTTATTTTATTTTTACTTTATTTTATTTTTTATTTTATTTTTATTTATACTGTAACGCATGATCGATTCCTCAAAACACCTACAAATAAATGTCAGTTATATTTACAGAATTTGGCAGAAAAACAATTCAGAGCAACTTACATTTATTTTTATTGTACAACTAAGCAATTGGGCCTTGCTCAGGGGCCCAGCGGTGGTAACCTGGTGGTACCAGGAATCAAACTCACAATCGTCTGGTTAGCAGTCCAACACCGTATCCACTAAGCCGCCAACTTCCCCATTAATATTTTTTTAATCATTAATCTGATAGGGTTTTTTTCCTCCTGAAATATTAAAATTTTTTATCACCCTTTCCCTTCACACATATCTCGCTTAACCTCCCACTCGCTCTGCTGTGATGCGAGTCTAAAGCCTGCACTTCCGAAACACACGCATGCTGTACGTGATGCAGAAGCAAAGTGCGAATGTTTCTTCTGGGAGGTTTCTAGCCCTGAACTCATATCTTGGAGTAGATCAGTCGTCCATTTCCCAGCCTCGCTCAGGGAGTGTGTGGAGCCTGAAGGACTTCAGCTGCTGGACAAACACAGCAGGAAATTTAGAGCCTTTCTGCTACTCTGCTAAATTATTCAGACGCTTTGTGCATGATCACAGTAAAACCAAAGAGGCACAGAACTGAGCCGTAGGAAGACAAATGCAGAGGAGGTGTGAACGTGTACACTTATAATCAAACATTAGTATGTGTTTAAACACTAACTAAAATACTTCTACTGTAAAGTAGAAGAACTACGTTACAGTTCAAGCACAGTTTATTTTGAACATCCCTTTTCAGATGTAGTCTCATAAAACCTTTCTTATAAAAACCTTCACACTTCTGGCAAGGTTTTCCACTAGATTGGGTCATGTGACTGTGTGGATTTGATTATTTAGTCACAATACTATTAGTGAGATCAGACACTAATGTTGAGGTGAGAAGGTCTAGGGATAAGTCGGAGTTGCAGTTTATCCCAAAGGTGTTCAGTTTAAAGAGGTAGAATCAGGGTTCTGTGCAGGACATTATAGTTTCTTCTACTCCAATCAGAACACAGCATGAGTTTCATGGAGATCTTTTTTTTGTTGTTGCACAGGGACATTGTCATGCTGGAACAGTGGAAGTACAGTGGTTAAATAGTTAGACTGCTAATTGGTAGATTGGGATTAGATTCCCAGCACCACCAAGTTGCCACTGTTGGGCTCCTGAGCAAGACCCTTAACCCACAATTGCTCAAGATAAAAGAGATAAATGTAAGTCGCTCTGGATAAGGGTGTCTGCCAAATGCAATCAATGTAACAGTGTTTGGGACACTTAGTTTCACTAGAAGTGTGTTTTGCTACAGTATATGGGCAATGCTACTTATGTGGGTGGCACATGGTTAAGGTGTTGGACTACCAACCAGAAGATTGTAGGTTCAATTCACAGCTTCACCAAGCTACACACTTAAGAGGTTAAAGGTTTTACATAATGTAATAAGCCCTCATAACTTAACTTACAGAGAAATAAATTAACAGCCCAATACTTTAATTCCTTCCCTATAAAGTCAAAGAATCAGTTTTTAGGGTTGTTTCACTGTTTAGCACCTGACTGAGGTGTTGTTCTGGTGTGAAAAGATGACATTCCATTTGGGAGGAAACAAAACTTTCACGAAAGTGGATACAGAGAATAACCTGTGCATAAAATAAGAATCAGTTGTGTGGACATGACAACCTGTTGCTTAAAGATTGTCCGATAATCGATTTATCAATATTTTAGCTGGTTTATTTTTTATCGGTTTTGTTATATCAGATCCACTGATATATGACCACCTTGTGGTCGTTTTAAGAATTGCATGCTTAACTGCCTTTGCCTTTGACATAAACTATGAGTTCTGCTCAGCTGAAAGACTAAAGCACACTAATGTAGCAAGGTTTTTTTTTATTTAGATTTTTTTTTCAAATAAAATTTGTTTAAAAATATTTGTAGGCTCTTTATTATTTACCTGTTTAAACCGTGATTAACTTAATTAGGCCTTTTTTTTTTAACAAAAACACTTTGAGAGTTTATTATATTTCATTTAGTTATAGACTTTTCTATTTATATTGGTATGTTAAAATAAATGTTTTTTTAAACGAAAAACTTGTTTAGTTGTTAATATTGTGTCAAAAACAAGTATAAATAAATATGGCTTTTGCATATCACTTATCAGTCACATAAACATGCAAATTATCTGTGTATTGGTTCTAAAAAAATCGATATTGATTGTTGCTCTGAGGTAATTTCATAACACAACTTCTTTATTCTTTATTCTTAATTCTTTATTTAGGCATAATGTTGTGTAGTATAAAGAATGATGCATGAACTCTATGAATTCTATCTACAAACACACAAACATGTCCACACACACACACAATGCTGAAAAAATAAACCTATAATACTGTCGTAAGGAGGTTTTAATGATCCTGAAAAAGTATCTTGAGCCAAAAGCATATTGTAATTTGACCGAATTTCAAAAGTTTTTTTTACCATTCACTCCTAAATCAAATTAATCTCCCCCTCAACTGCCCCCCAACCCACTTTGGCTTTTGCATCTAGCTGAAACGCTCAGCAACTGTTTCTCATCACCACAGCAAGCTGCACTATAAATAAATAAGATTCGAATGTTCATTTGCATGCAAACTACCGTAAATCCTCTTTTACTCCCAGAAAGCAAGCGCTAAACTGCAGGTTTGAGCTAAACATTTCTCTTCAGCATCAAGTCTTCCAGGGGACAGCTTGTACTTTATTAAGAAGAACGTAATCGTCTGGAATCATCATTAACCAAGAGAATTAGGCCGGGAGGAGCCGTTTAGTTGTTGTGGAAGTTAAGTTTGTTGCATGTTTGGGTTTTCATGATATGAGCAAAGAATTACTTTAACGAATCAGGCACAACAGAACTGGGAGGCAAAATAGACAAAAAGGTGACGAAGCTGAACTTAAGCGATGATTCCCTATCGATTTTCTGCCCTTCCCTTCTTTTTTTTAAGAGAAGAAGTTTTTTTGTTTCTTTTGGACAAACTGCAGGTTTATCATCACCCCAAAGTGTCACGATGATAGGGGAAAGTGGAGGCGCAGTTGTTAAGGTGTTGGACTGATACCAGAAAGACCTGGATTCGATTCCAGCACCAGCACCACCAACCGAGCCTTAACCCCCAATTGCATAAAAAATGCTGTAAATGTAAATATTGAGGTCAGGAGACTACGATGGCCACTCCAGAACCTTCACCTTTTATTCTGCTGTTGTTATTGGATGGTCAACTTGGCCTTGTGCTTTGGATCATAGTCAGGTTAGAGTGCCCCATAAACAGCTTTTGTGCTGTAGAATGCAAATTGTTTACCAATGTTTTCATCTTGAAAACCATTGGACTAAGCTTACACAGCCCTATAAAATAAGAGATCCACCATCATGCTTTACAGTAGGGATGGTGTACTTTTCACTGTAGGCTCTGAAGGCTCCTCTTCAAACATAGTGTTTATGGTTGTGAGGTGCTTGTCTAGGTGCTTTCTTGGCTTACTGAATGCAGGCCTTTTTTGGCATTGCCACAGTAACGTCTTTCTCCTGGCAACTTTACCGTGCAGGTCATTTGTGTTCAAGTACCTCCTTATTGTGCCTACTTGTCCTCCAACACAATACCACTTTGTCCCAGAGCAGCTTGTATTTCTCATAAATTAAGAGTTTTTCTTTAAATTTCAAAAACAATTCTTCTGGCAGTAGTCAGTCAGTGAAATCTTTGTGTCTACCTGCCAGTGGATTGGCATTAACAGAACCTTTGATTTTCCATTTTGTTTTTAGACTTTACTTGAACAGAACTAAATGGCGTTTTCTATGGAATGAGATTTTTTTATATCATTTTCCTGCTTTATAAAACTTATTATGCAGTTCCATTGGCAGTTCTTTTTGTAAGTAGTAGCTCAGCGTTTAAGGGTTTTGGATTGCTAACCAAAAGATTGTGGGTTTGATTCCCTGCATCATGTAGTTACCACAGCTGGACCCCTGAGCAAGGCCCTTAACCTTCAATTGTTTGAGTGTATAAATGAGATGAATGTACATTGTTTTGGATAAAAGGGCAGAAATGTAAATGCATCACCTCATAAGCTGAGGAACTCACTGGCAATCTATGAACAAACACTAACTTTAGTCTTGGATATGTGGAAACGTGCCTTTAATCATAATATTATGGATTGATGGATGGATAGACAGATAGATAGATTGTGATAGAGTCTGTAGATAGACAGACAAACAGAAAGACAGGCAGGTATAAGATAGATAGAACAAAACTTAAAAAAAATGCACCAAAAAAAAAAAAAAAGCCCCCTAGTTCTATGACGAATGAATATGTATCAAGGCACTCTTCTTTTCTTGTCTGCTCTTAGCCATAATCCCCTTCACACACATTTATCTTACATTTTGTATTTGGCAATACCGAAGCTCACAACTTGACTTAACTGGACTTAAAGAAACATGTCAGAGTGGCACAGTCACTCGATTCAAATGCGTACATTTGATTATGACAGTCCTACAAGATTTTTTTCTAGCTCTCCATTACTATAGCTCTTTTTTTTAATCTTTCAGCTTTGCCTAAATCTACTTTCGCTCTCATGCACTGCTCTCTCATGCAAACAAATTAATTTCAGTGTCAGTTTATTTCCAGAGCTGACTGCGCTGCAGGTTTTTTTTTTTTACAACCCAAATTCGGGGGAACAGTTGGGACGTTTTTTTTATTTGAATAAAATAAAATATATAAAAAAATGAAAACCAAAAGACTCTGAAATCCCACAAACTAATAGTTCATTTACAATATGAGCTTATTTCAAATTTGATGCCTGCTACATATATAAAAATATTTGCCGCCAGGGCAACAAAGGACTAAAAATGCAATACAGTTTAAATGATTAAGCTAGGAGAACATTTAGCAATTCATTAAGTAATTGACATCAGGTCTGTAACATAATTAGCTATAAAAGGGATGTGCTAGAAAGGCAGAGTCTCTCAGAAGTAAAGATGGGCAGAGACTCTCCAGTCTGTGAAAGAAGTGCGTAAAAAGATGGTGGATTACTTTAAAACAATGTTCCTCAACATCAAATTGCAGAGGCATTGCAAATCTCATCATCTACAATGCATAACAACATCAAAAAATTCAGAGAAACTGGAGACATCTTTGTGCGTAAAGGACAATACCGAAGACCTGTGTTGGATCTTTGTGACACTGAATCACTTATCTGCATGATTACTAAAGGGGCCCAGTTATCTATGTTCTTTTGAAAATAATATATTGGCTCATAATATTTGAAAGCCTTTAATTTTTTATTTTATTTAATAATAAAAAAAAAACATCCCTATAATACCTGTTTAGACGGAAGGATGGATGAATGGATGGATAGACAGATAGACAGACAGATTTCTTCCTGAATTTGTGTTGTAGAAATAGAAATAAATGGTTTGGTGCTGCTGTAACACTAAAAGTTTTACTTCTTTCTGCTATTTGGATGGAAGAAAAAAAACCAAGCAGACTCAATAGTTTTGTGCATTAATCTTGTCAGCATTAAAATTATTTTTGAACGTGCTTTTCTTTTTTACGTGCTGCATTGTAATTTACTGTCTTACGACCCAGCGCTCTTCTATACTGTGCATTTGTGTATGTGTCAAAGACCTTTAAGCCCAAAGGAAAGAAACGGAAAGCAGCAGGACGGCTGATGGATGGTACTTTGCCTAGAAACACTATTGATTCGATTTAAATGAACCTCCTGAGCTCCAAAGTACATCACATAAAACACCTGTGGCAGGCTAGAGCCCTTATCCGTGAATGCCATTCAAACACAATCAGCCATTTTTAATGTGGATTTGCACACAGGCCAGAACTGAGAGAAGCTTAGTAAACATTCTTATTTAATCCTAGTCCAAATCTTTTACCTTAAATACCAATCAGAACACACAATTTTAACAGGCAGCTTAGGTATAAGCCGGAAATATTTACAATAGTCTGAAATCACCCCTCTGGTTGAGTCGTTAGGTGTGCATATTGGCTCGCAGTGCTATGGTATGCACTTTCTAATATTGCTATTGGTAATTGGGGCTCTGTGTAGATTGCATACTACTTAAGTATGTACTAAATTTAAGCAGTGGTGGGTTGTGCATTTGCTACCTGTGCCTTTAGTGGGGATTTACCCGACTGATACACCTCTTAATACCACCACTATCATGTCGCGATTTTAGAAACCATCAATACTATATAAAAACGCAATATAACACAGCACGTCATACAGACAGAGAGACATTTCACATATTGAGGGTGAAAACCATTTTTACTAAAGCAAGAAACCCTTTTAAGATTCCAAATCTCTACAATACAACTGTGCAACTGTGCCACATACATCATCTGGAGCAGTTCAGAATCAATATTTATCTAAAACTTCAGAAAAACATAAACAATTTAAAAAATACATTATACATTAAAAGGCTGTAAAATGGCACTGGTCTGAAAGTGGTGAATAAACTCTTTCCCGGGCTGAGACAAGCTAATTATTTTTGGGGTTAGCCAACCGCTCCTCACAATGTTTACCCTTCCGGGAAAGTCTGTCTTGAAAAAGTATTTTAAGTATGTCCAAAACCAAGTTAATTTTTCCTCCTCTGTTAGCCATTGTAGGCATAAAAATTTGAATTCAACCGTATTAATGTGTGCAGCCGCTACAGACGTGTTTTGCTAGTCAAACTTGGCTGTAACAGTTTTGCTCTGATCAACCAATCAGAGGACGGAAAAATTATAACGTTATTTTGGGCCATCTAGAATTTTTGCTGATTCTGAAGGCTTTGACAGATTAGATTAACATAGCAGCACATAGAAACTAAAATCTGATTGAACAAAAAATCTAACATCCACATACACGTACTGGAAGCAGTGCAGCAAGAGAAACGATACGAAATAAAGTGAACAAACTGTTGGGAATAAATTAATACAATATTCTCGAACAAATATCAGTATTTAGGTTGTAAATGTAGGTCAGCTTCTGATAGTGTTTAAGCAGCAGAGAAGGCCTTGCTGACCCTTACTGCCTACCACTGCATTTAAGTAAGTACATACTTTCCAACTGTTGGAAAAAAGTATGTTACATTTAAAGCATTTACCAGATGCTCTTGTCCAGAGCAACGTACAAAAGTCCTTTGAGTGACATCATTGAACAGCTTATTACTGGTAAAATAGTTTACTAAATCAGTGTAACAACAACAAATACTGTTGAAAAAGCAGCATGGATTTTATTTTTTTTTTAATGTCTAGGTATTTAACAAAAACGTGGGTTTTTAGTTGTCTCTTAAAGGCGGCCATTGACTGTTCTGACATTGATAGGAAGTTCATTCCACCATTATGGTGCCAGAACAGAGAACAGTCTTGAGACAGACCTACCTTGTGTCCTAGCGGATGGTGGAACAAGTCCAGCAGTATTTGTAGATCTGAGGAAGCATGATGCTAAGCGAGGAGTGATAAGTGCTTGGAGGTAGGAGGGTGCTGCTCCGTTTTTGACCAATTGAATGTTTGAACACTTTTACCACATTTCAAGTGTTATACTAAAACTATATATATTTATATTTATGTTAGACAAATGACCTATATTTTTTAACCAATAATATCAATGATATACATCCGTTATTACCTATTTCACAACATCCTTGACTGACTAGCTTTATCAGCAGTAAGGATTGTTTGATTGTCTCACAGTGCTTGGTGTGAAGGTGTGTATTCTTACGTCCCCAGAGTGGCCACATTCAGCACGCATGTACTCACTTTCCAAATGTACAGTAATTAAATCAGACATCCTACATCGTTTTATTTTCAGGCTGGTGATTGTATGACCCCATTACAACTAACCTCGTCTTACACACAAAAGAGAGAAAGAGTGAGAGAAAGAGAGAGATTATTTATACTATCATAGTAATTATAGCCAGAAGGGTCTACAATGATATAAGGTCAAACGTATGCGGACACCTGAGCATCGCCCTCGTAATGAATATGTCCACTCTTCTGGCCATGAGAACATATTTAATCAGGGTCATTGCTGAGGGACATGGTTTGATATTGGGGGTCAGTAGGGGATTTTTAACATTGCTGCACCCCCAGCACCCCTGATTCCACTAGATTTTCTTGGTCAGTTTGGGGGATTTGACATATAACAATCAAAGCCAGCAGAACAGGATGACAGCTACACGTACTGTATAAGTTGCCTGAATTGGACATTGATTTTACACTCTTTAGACTTAAACCAAAGGACATATAACAATCAAAGCCAGCAGAACAGGATGACAGCTACACGTACTGTATAGGAAGGTCTTTTCATTCAGGTATGGATGCCAGATTTGCAGAATACCGAGGACAAGCATGTGTACATCATTGATGTGCTGCGCATAATAATTAATGCAGCTTATACAATTCTCGGAAAGGTCATTTAACAAAGTCGGACATGATTGTTAAGTTAAAGAAATAAGCAGAGTTGGGAAATGGTCATGTATTGCATATGTCTTGTTTAGAGCTTCTCTTAAAGAATATGAGCTTTCATAATCTATCACATTTTGGGGGCTTAAACAATAGATGCATTGAGAAAAAAGACAAACAATGGTTGATAATTGAAGTATGTTTTCTTTGTCGTATCTATTAATATATATGCACTAGTAGCTGATTTTGAATCCTTATAAAATATAGTGTGCAAATTGTTAGTTTGGTTACAAAGTTAGAAAGTTAATTACTAAAAGGATCATAAGACTTAGGGTTTCAAAGAACTGCAACTAGGCCCTAAATATATATTAATAAATATAATCATTTGGTATTTGATAATTAATTTTAATCTTTAATTTAAAGAAATATTAATATACAAATACTGAAATGTTCTAGTACAATACGGTCTGAATATGACTACAAGAAAAGCAAAAAAAAACCCTAATCAATGTATGGAATAACACACATTACCAGCAGACCCTTAACTGCGTCTGTGGGGAAAAATAAAAACAAGGGAGTTATTGTTATTTGAAGTACATTTTCTTTGTCATATCTATCAATATAATTGCATCAGACGCTGATTTTGAATCATTATAAAATATAGAGTGCAATTTGTTTGGAACAATCTTTAGAAAGACAGACTCCACAAAATATCAAGCAATTTTACTGTGGACCTTGTTTTATTATTTCAATAACGTAACTTTTATTATTCCGCTCTATGAATGTGTCATATGAACGTTTTATTCATGTACCGCTCATGTTCAACCAAAAAGCTATCAATTTATAATAGTTTTCAGTGATTGTTGCCTGTAAGACTGTACATACATGATCTATCTATAAATCTGTCTGTTTGTCTGTCTGTCTGCCTGTCTTTCTCTGTCTGTCTGTCTGTCTATCTATTGATTTTTAATAGTCTTTAATAATAGTTTCTTATCAGACTGTACAAACATGATCTATCCATCCATCCATCCATGTATCCATCCATCCATCTATCTATCTATCTATCTATCTATCTATCTAGCTATCTATCTATCTATCTATCTGTCTGTCTGTCTGTCTATCTGTCTATCTATCTATCTCTATCTATCTATCCATCTATCTATCTATCTATCTATCTATCTATCTAGCTATCTATCTATCTATCTGTCTGTCTGTCTGTCTGTCTGTCTGTCTATCGATTTGTTGTTTAATTAGTTCAGTAACCTGTGTTGTCTCGATAAACGATAGCTGGCAGCAAACAAACAGCAGCCATGACATGTCAAACAAAAACTCTTTTCCCTCCAAAAATCAATAAGTTCCTCTTCTAGCTGTTTTGTCCACCGGTCTCATATTCACATTTTCCCGAGGAGGTTTGAAGTTGTCAGGTTGATTGCTTCATCAGGTTTGGTGGTCCTATTGGTTCTCGGTTTGACTGTCATAGGAGACGTCACATTGCAGGAAAGTGTCTAAAATTCACTGAAACTGCCGAAATCAAATGTCAGATCAAATGTTTTACAAAGCAAATTTGAAGAAAGAATTCGAATTTAAAACTGGTAAGATGACTTACCGGAGTGACACAAAAACATATGTATTGTTTCATGGTTTGGCTTAAAAAAGGTTACTACTGTATATCCATGCTTATGAAACCAAGTCTTTACCAGTTTAGTTGAAATCCCTGATTTAACCATGCCTTTTTTTTCAATACATGCTAAAATAACATCATGTACTATAGCATAATGCAGTATCAATAAAGTATCCAAGTTTGTTTGAACCCTGCCATGTTGTTAAGAATTACAAACAAAAACAGAGCAACATGAGTGTGCCTTATTATCAAGTAATTAAATGCTTCCATAGACAAAATGTCACTATAAATGGCAAAATCGTTATGGCAAGCAACAATTACAACCCAGTTTATTTAAAAACATGACTTGCGACAGTCACCGCCCCGATTGTTCATGCTCCTGTTGCTTGCATTACCCTTCACTAGGGACTTTTTTCTTGGAACCTCCTTATGGGGGTGTGTATGAATATTTTTAGTGATGAAATAATAGTTTAAAAAGAAGATGATTTAAGTTTTTGAGGTGGCACTAAAAATGAATTGTGAAGCCCATTAGCTTGCTTCAAAGACAAGACTGAATCGGCGTCCGGAAATCCTAACCTTTGACCTTGAATCTGACCTTTTCGAAATTAGAATGAATTGGATATAAATGGTTACCAATTCCACAGGAGTTTAAATCGATAATATTGTGCATGCACAGCCAGCAGTAGCCTTCTCTCAGTCTCTGCATACACTTCTTGGTCATGCCTGGTGCACTAATGTTGCAGCAAATCAATGATGACCCATATGAGACTACTGTTGAATAGGATTGTTGCAGAATCTATTATTAGATGCATTGTGTGTCCTCATTAATCACCATTTGCAAATGCATTTCTATTCATCTACTTGTATTTTTAGACTCGTTGTAAATCATACTACAGCAACCTACATTGCTAACCGGCTGGGAACATGAAAGCATTAAAATCCTTTTGGTAGTTCGGTAATTCGTTATTGTTGTAAATATTTTTTTTAGCAGAATGCAGCATATATTGGGGTCCAAGCAGCCAAACCCGGTGATCTGCATAATTACAGACATGCTTTAGTTGTTGCTTAAGCGACCTGTAATAATGCCGTATTCACAGCGACACTAGAATTCATTTGTGATTTCTGGGTTTATTAAACAAACTTAAAGTCATTCCATTCAAAACAAAAACATGGTCCAATCATACAAATAATTTCAGACGTAAATCCGGAGAATAATTCAATAAACATGCGAAGAGGTGGTCTTGGAGCAGAAACCTAACCCATGACCATGACAGCACCAGTGTGGTCCAGCTCCTAATAACACTGTAAAATGAGATATTTGATGATATTTACTTCTGATCATTTTTTTCTCCTTAATCCAGAGTTTTTGTGTCAGATCTAGATAGTTGTGATGTACACCAAATGTGGTGATGATTGGATAATAGCAAAAGTGGCCGAAAACTTTTCTAAACATATTATTATAAATTTTGACCAGTAAATGATGCAGATATGAAATTTGTTGCATAGCCACAGATCATGGTTTTGAATATGCATATCCAGATTTGGAAATTGCTGAGCTACAGACTCTCATCCTGTTTGACGGATTCGCCATCAGAGGCAGAAAATATATTTTTGGTTAAGAAATTGATTGGCGCTAAAGCAATATTAACATTTTGTATACATTTAAGGAGAATTTTCTTAAGACCCTCTCCAATAACTTAACCAAATTTGACAACGTTTAAACCTGTAAGTTCTTTGTTTTATGGCTCACCAAATAAAATATAGAAGAAAAAGAAGTGGGAGAAAAGGTAGATTAATAATTTTACAATGCTCACTTCTTTGCTGACACAGAACCAGGAACACCACCAATAACATACAATATATTTGTCTATCCTAAGTAAAATGGCATCTACACTAACATAAGTATGTTTCTCTCCAATTCCGAGTTCACTGTCGCCACCAGATTCAGTCTGTATCCAACCCAGTTGGCGGATCAGCAAGGAGACATTAAGCCCCAATGGCAGCTTCCCAGTGATGACCTTGTCTTTTAGATGGCCATCTAGACAGGACCACGGAAACTTTGCTGCCGTATAGAAAAACCTACTGGTTCGTCTGGTTAGAGACGAACTGACCCCCCCGACTGAGCCTGATTTCTCCCAAGGTTTTTTCTCCATTTATCACTGATGGAGTTTTGGTTCCTTTTCACTGTAACCTCTGGCTTGCTTGGTTGAGGACTCTTAATTTACAGATATTAATTAAACTGAGTGTTTTAGCGAGTTTTAATATTATTTCATTTGATTTAATTATTTACTTAAATTTTGTAAAGCTGCTTTGACACAATTTCTATTGTTAAAAAGCACTATAGAAATAAAGGGGACTTGACTTGACTTGACTTGACTTGATGATTGACAGCTGATGACTGATGATTGACTATTTTCTCTTTTAAAGCCTTAATCCATGCTATGATAAATGCAGACAACAATTATCAAATTTTTTTTCATGTTAGCAAAAATGATCAAAGACACTACTGTAGGTAGTTATTTTTAAAGTAAACCCAGAAGTAGCTCAGTGGTTAAAGTGTTGGAGAGCTGATTCGAGGATTGTCAGTTCAGTTCCCCTAAACAAGGCCTTTAACCCCCAACTGCTCAATTAGCTAAATTTATATTACTCTGGATATGGACATCTGTCCAATTCCAAAAATATCAATGTAAAGAATCGGTCATAGTAGGAAACGTTCAGATTCTATGTAACACTCTTACTGTTGAGTTAACTGACACACACACAATGCAGTGAGATCACAGTCTTCCATCTGGGTTATCCACTGTGAATTTCTGCACACTGTGTGAGATTCTTCAGCGATCAGCTCAGGCTCAGCAGTTTCCAGTTCTGTGAAATGAAGTGAATATCTTCAGGGTGTATCAGTCAATGTATCATTTGTTAAGCTGGTACTTTAAGTCTAAAACGATACATGACTCAGCAGTGCTACGGTCAGCATTTCCAGGACTTAAGCCATGTCTCCATAGACCTTCAAGTTAAGGATGAAAAAACCCCCAAAGCAGATTTACATTTACAGCATTTGGCAGACACCCTTATCCAGAGCGACTTTACATTTATCTCTTTTTTACAACTGAGAAATTAGGGGTTAAGGGCCTTAATAAGGGGCCCATGGTGGTGGCTTGGTGGTGCTGGGAATTGAACCCTGGTCTTTCTGGAATTAGTCTAAGACCTTAACCACTAAGCCACCGCTTCCCCCAGATAATAGATACCACTGACACTTGGGTCAAATAAGGTCACAGCACTCTCTTACTAGCCAGTTAAAGTCTGGCAAGTTTCTTAAATTAATTTTCAATTTGATTAATCAAAATTGTTAAAGCAAAACTTTAACAAGCAAACCTGACGTGATAATAAATTAGGATAAAAGAAGCAGTCTGATTAGTTACATGAGCACTATTCACACAGGACTAGTATTATTTGAGGACCTCTTAATGTTTTCTTTCGCTACAGTTTGGCTACATGCTCATATGGGTGTACATATGAACATGCAGGAACATTTCTTATATACATACTGTTAAATACTGTACGTCAGCAGTGCATACTTACATCTATAACATATGGCGATAGACTTTTATACCCACACAAACATGGTCCTAACACTAGTTTTAGAGTCAGCAGTGTGGTCGAGATCAATGACGTATTCACAGGATTTTTTTAATCATTTCCTGTGCTCTCCCGACACATTTACTCTATGACAGGATATTAAATGTTTTATGCCAGACTTCAGGACAAGTTGCCATGTTTGCTATAGTAATTTTTATATACTGTGTTTTTTGCTGTCTTTTGTATTGAGTACAAAAATCTGCGATATGCAGTTAAAAGCTAACCAATGTAAACATTTATAAGTTGCTGATTTATGATTAATTGTTTTAAAACATATATACTGTATATTGTAAATAAGCAGGCAGCTCAAATCTTTGATCCTAAGCTAAGCTTAAATTCACCTTCTTCTTATAGTCTTGTGGAGTTTTCTTCAAAACAATAGCAACAGTTGTCTTCTACACTGCCTTTTATGTCTGAATGTGAAAAGCTGTTGTTAAGGTGTTGAACCACTGATTATGGGTTCGATTCCCAGCTCTAGATAAAAGAATTGTAAATCAAAGGTGGTAGCACAGTGGTTAAGGTGTTGGACTGCTAATTAAAAGATCGGGTGATGACGCATATCAATCAAAAATCACGTAAAAGAACTGTTCACACTGCGGTCGCATCGCAAGACATTTGACCTGTGTCAGATTTCCCATACAGATTGGAAGTAAGACAAATAGAAATTGAAAAGATCACATTTAATGCAGTTTGTGCTGTTTACACTGTCATGAAAAAAAGTTACATGCAGGCAAAAAAAAATCAGATTTGGGCCAAATTTTTCTCAATGAAGTGATCATTTGTGTATTTCTTCATTCATTCATCCATCCATCCATCCATCCATTTCTCCATCCAGCCATAAATCCATCAATCCACCCATCTATCAATCCATTCATTTATCCATGGTTTATACACGTTATTTCTAATCAGGATCACGGGGATCTACTAGAGTCTATCCCAGCTGTCATTGGGTAAAAGGCAGGGGTCACCCTGGACAGATCACCAGTGTACATAAACATAATAACTGCATATCTTTTAATAAACTTTTAGTACAAATAATATTTGGTAAAGTATTGAATAAGAGAATACCAAAAACGAGTCTTTTCCTGGCGTGTTTAAAGGGTTGGAGAAACGTAGAATAATCTTCACTCCTCCACATCAAACTTTTTTCACTTTGTATCTTTTTCTGCCTCTGTATGTTGCTGAATGATTCATCCAAAGTTTAACCTTCTTCCAAAGGCGACCACGTTTTGGATTAAAACACCCGATACGAGTCAAAAACTTCTGAACAGCTCGAGGTTGCCAGTTAATCTGTGCTGTTTGCCCATCGCCTACTTTCTCTACTTGAAAAACTTTTTCTTTCTGGCTTTGTGCCTGATAATTTTTTTATTGTATTTTATCACTTTTTCAGTTTTGCATGTTGTTGCAGTACTATCGGTCCAACACTTCTGCTCTCACCACCAACACTAAATCGATCTTTCTCTTCAACTCTGAACGCTACTGGCAGCTCATGCTATTTTGGACAATCACCAAAGAAAGAAGTGCAATAAATAAATAAATCACTGTTTCGTAAGCACTGAGAGAAGTGTGTTACCTGAGGAGGGATGCTGTGTAAGGATCTATAGAAGGGTCAGAGGTCTGATTCTACCTGCAGCTGTTTAGTATATTGTTTTATCTTGGTTTTTTTTATTGCTTTAGCTGGTTAGGGACATCAGATAAAACTTTGATTATTTAGTACAATCCATTGTCTTATTTGTGGGCCTTGAATAATTTGCTGCTCATGCGGGATTGCCTTTAAAAACATATTCAATTTCCTTTTGTGCATTAAATAACAGTATCCACTTAAATGTGTATATATGTGTGAAAATACAGGCATATTTATTTAAATACTAACTAAGTATATAGTATTTAATAGAATATAGAACATTGCTCTATTTTTTATCTTATTTTGGACTGCTAATTGAAAGATCACAGTTTGATTCCCAACACCACCAAGTTACCACAGCTGGGCCCCTGAATAAGGCCCTTAACCCCCAATTCGTCAGTTGTATTAAAAAAAAGATAAATGTAAGTCGCTCTGGATAAGAACATCTGCCAAATGCTGTAAATGTAAATGATGTAACTTCTATTGCTCAGATTAGATTAGATCAGTATAGCTGTCCACAATTGCTTAGCTGTATAAAGGAGATAAATGTAAATTACTCTAGATAAAAACATCTGCCAAATATTGTAAATGTAAAGTGACAATGTTGAAAAAAAAAGCCTGTGTCACTTTGGAAACAAAATAACAAGCAATATAAATAAATTTGTTCCCAGTTTGTCTTACTTATGTTAAGCGATGTAATCATATCTCATTATGCTGCAACATAAGATTGAAATATTTCTAAGGTTTCAGTTCACGCATTGTTTTCTTCACTTGTTCCAGAGCTGCACAAATGTTGTTTTAGCATGTACATCACAAAATGTGCACATTCATGCCAGTATTATAATTGACTGCACTGCAGTGTGGATTAATTATAAATAGTAATAAAAAAGTGAAAGTTTACCATTTATACATTGTTTTAAGGTCTGCTAGGCAGCATTTACACTGCATATATTAACTAACCAATTCTGATTTTTTTTCTCCAAAGTGGCCAAAGTGGATCTTATATGACTCATGACAATTTAAGCAGGATAAAAAGCACATGGATTCCTTAGGTCTTATTCGTATGTGGAAATAAATGGGATATGAATAGGTTTTTCTCCTGTCAATGTGAGTCGAACATCATTAAATAAGCATTGATGGTGTGTGACATTAACTCAGTACAATTTTCAATTCAATTCAATTTTATTTGTATAGCGCTTTTTACAGTGGTCATTGGCACAAAGCAGCTTTACACAATCAAAGAAATTGTAAGATGAAAATGTAACAGAATTTGATTCAATTTTAATTTATTTGTATTTTTGGTACAACTGTGCAATTTGATATTTATTAATTTTGTTCACTGTAACAAATGTTCTAAACCCAAATCAGAGGCAGTTTTAACAAACCACGGTTAAAGTTTTTTTCTGTACCTCACGCTGCGGCTGATTGGAAACACACACCCACACAAGGCTCTCTTTCTCTCTCAGCGGTTCTGTGCCTAAAGAGTTTATTGTTTTGCCAACCCTTAAACATGATGCGGAAGTAAAATACTGAAAAATCATTTCGTCCTTTGCATCCATTGATTATCGTTTTTACTTCTTTTTCCATTTAGTACGCCTTTGTCGTGTATATGGTAAATGCAAATATCGAATACGGGTCAGTTTTAAAAGATGATGTAAGCGGGTCATCAAAAAAAAAATCGCATATCGTCACAAAATAGAAATTGAGCATCAAGATCTGCAGTGTAAATGCAGCCTTTCTGTGTAAATATTTTAACCAAGTTTAAAGCATTTAGCGGCAACAAAGCTTTAACAAAGATTAATTGTTCTTTAATTTATACGGTGAAGACGATACCATGTGATTTTACATTTGATTATTTAATTTATGTATCTAAATTTTTAGAAAAAACATAAAGCACTTTATTTCATTTGATCTTTGTTCTGTTGTATTTAGACATGCATATAATTTGTGCATGATATTTTACGCAGATGCGCTCACTTACAAAAATCATCCCAATCCCTGTAAAATAATGAGTTCTTTCCAAATAGAGCTATTAAAGTCACCTTGGTAATTATTTTTTTTTTAATCGCACAATATATCGCCAAACAATATCGCGACGTCCGTTTTTTCCAATTTCATCCAGTCCTAACATGTAATATATTTTTGGTCCGAAAATAATCATAGTAAGAAGTCAATCCAAAACCAGATGTTGAGTAGTTAGATTAAAATAAGTTATTTGATGCATTTCAGTAGCAACACACACTTAAGTTGTAAATAAAAAGATAATAAAGCTTACACAAAATGATGCGTTCCTCATCTTCACAATTTTAGGTTAAGGTATCATTTTAATATGCAAAATCTGCTGTTTTATAATTTGTGAATTCAGATGTGGGTAGTAACAAATTACTTTTACTTGATTACACGCGTTAGTTTATCATGCGTTTAGCTGGAAGATGAAGCAGAGGAGTGTGTGTGTCTGTGTGTGTGTGTGTGTTTAGTCTATGTTTTCACTTCAAGTTAAAAAAAAATCATAATGTGATAATTGGTGTGTGCAACATAACCAACTGAAATACAAGAATTCCAGCTAAAAAAAACAACCTGAAAACATGTAGTGGTAAGTGTTAAAATGGAGCCTATTTGAACACTATTAATCTTATCGTAAAACCACATTTCACACACTGTCCCAATATATTTCCTCATATGGGCTCTTGCGCAAGTAACGACAAATATTCCATAAACCTACAAACATGTTTATTCTAAACATCTGTAAACATCATATTTTATATTCAATAAACTAAATAAACTAAACAGCAAACTGAGGCGTCCTCCATTTATACAACAATCTGCACACCTTACTAAAGATTTTTTTGACACCTCACTAAAGTGCAGAACATTCATACAAAATCAGGATTATATTTTATTTTATTTCTACCTAAATAATGCATGTACTTATAAAATGTTAAAATGGAGCTGATCTTAAGAGGTAGAAAAATAAAGGCAGAGGTACTGTTAGTTACAGTTCCTGTTAGAAAAACATCTGAGTGTGTTTGAGATTTGATTGTAATCAGAACAGAGAGACTTTGGAGGAGACAGGATGTAAAAACGCCAAGTAGTTTAAAATTCAGGGTTTTTCTTAGTGTCAGTCAGATCAGAAGTAACTAGTAACTAACTACTTGAGTAGTTTTTTCACCGAATACTGTTTTTACTCTTACTTGAGTAACTTGAGTTACTTGGATCTCATTATGACAGCAAATCTGGAATAGGATGTACCAAATCACATACGGTTTTTATGGTCAGGTCTTTGTCCGTATAGTATATGTAGAGCACGAAATACAGCAGGGACAATCTCAGGAAGGACCAATGCCAAAATAACAAACAGAAAATCTTGTCATAAGTATATATGAATCACGATAAATATACCACTGAATAACCTAATTTTGTCTAAAAAATTTTGTGTAAAAAACAATGCGTGAGATTCATTTAATTATTCTAACAAAAAGTTGATGTCCTTTAGTATTTACTATTAAGTACCTATGTAACTATTACGTTATTGTAGAACAATAATACTTTGTCTCTGACCTCTTCATCATTTATTCTTCTCATAATTTTAGCAATTAAAGCAGCTTTTAAAGCTTTTTTACATCCTGTGTCTATTGTATTTTCTATCTGGCTTCCTGTTGCTTTTAAAAAGAGTCGATTTCCATTCCATCCTCTCTCATTTTCTCCTAATGGACAATATTTTTATTAACAACAAGCTTAAGATCGTCCATTTCTTCTTAGCACTTCCTGTAGGGATGACACATAAGGAAACATGTAGACAGACTTCACGTTATAGTGACCTGGCCACTGCAGTGAGTTTAATGTAGATAATAACATGGGGGCCATCTGTCTTAAAGATAATATGGACACAGCTAAAGCTAAAAAAACTGGACAAGATGAATTTCTCTCTCTCTTTCTCTAAGCAAATTAAGCAACAACTCTTCAAGATCGATTTTAAGACTATGTACATGCATAGAAACTAAAAGGTTGGCCTATATATATAATGTTATTTAATATATATAATATGTAATGATATAAAAACATTACAAATTAATGGTAGATTTATTCTAACAGTGAGAAATAAAATAAAAACAAAAGCATCCAGTAAAAAACATTACCAAAAAAAATATGATTTAATTTTTAATAGGTGAAATACGTTTATGATTGTCTATCAATTAGAAAGATTTCTGGCTCCAAGGTGTATTTTATACAGGTAACAAGTTGACATTAGTAACACTCTCTTAAAGGGATTCTTTTAAAGGGATTGCTTCCAATCTCAGCCTTTTACCTGTGTAAAAGACACCTGTGCACTGAATCCAAATTGGCCAAGACCAAAGAGCTGTCCAAAGATGTCAGGAACAAGATTGTAGACCTACACAAGGCTGGAATTGGCTACAAGACCATCGGCAAGCAGCTCGGTAAGAAGGTGTAATTATTCTCAAATGAAAAACACAAATTTCTGTCAATGATTATGAGAACGGTGGGGATTCATTGCAGGACTACACGGAAGGATCTTTTGATGTTCTCAAGGCAGCTGTGGCCATAGTCACCAAGAAAACGATTGGTAGCACATTATGTTGTGATAGACTGAAATCCTGCAGTGCTGGCAAGGTCCCCCTGCTCAAGAAAGCGCATGTAAAGGCCAATCTGAAGTTTGTCAATGAACTTCTGAATGATTCAAAAGAGAACTGGGTGAAAGTGTTGTGGTCAGATGAGACCAAATTTTAGGCTCGTTGGCATCAACACAGCTTGCAGTGTTTGGAGGAGGAAATGCTTATGCCTATAACCCCAACAACACCATCCCCACTGTCAAATACGGAAGTGGAAACATTATGCTTTAGGGGTGTTTTGCTGCTTAGGGGACAGGACAACTTCACAGCTTTAAAGGGACGATGTAATGTTAAATCTTAAATGAGAACCTCCTTCCCTCAGCCAGAGGATTAAAAATGGATCGTGCATGAATATTCCAGCATGAAAATGACCCAAAACACCGCCAAGACAACAAAGAAATTGCTCAAGAAAATGTTATCTGGAAACATCATTGTCCAAGGAGATTCTTGCCTGACCTCGTCTGTCAACCGATCCATCACCACAGCAAACAAAAAGGGGCTCAGAGCTGATTTCTGATGCAGTCCCACCTCCACTTTGAACTCCTCCGTCTGACCTACTGCACACCTCACCACTGTCTTTCTCCTCTCATACATATCCTGCACCACCCTGACATACTTCCCTGCTATTCCCGACTTCCCATACAATACCACAGCTATTCTCTTGCTACCCTGTCATATGCTTTCTCCAGGTCTACAGAAATACAATGCAGCTTCCTACGACTATCTCTGTACTTCTTTATCAGCATTCTCAGAGCAAAGATTGCATCTGTAGTTCTCTTTCTGGGCATAAAGCCATACCGCTGGTCACAAAAATCTACTACTCTCCATAACCTAGCTTCCACTACCCTTTCCATATCTTCATTGTATGACTCATTAACTTTATGCCTCTGTAGTTGTTGCAACTCTGCACATCACCCTTGTTCTTAAAGACAGGCACCAGTACACTCCTCTTTCATTCCTCAGGCATCTTCTCACTCACTAAAATCCTGTTAAACAATCTATTAAGAAATTTCACTGCTGTCTCTTCTAAACATTTCCACACCTCCACCGGTATCTCATCAGGACCAACCGCCTTTCCTCTTTTCGTCCTTTTTAAAGCCATCCTAACTTCGCATGTACTAATCTTTTGAACTAGCTGCTCCAAATTGTTTACCTCTTCTACCATTTTCTCCCTCTCATTCTCCTCATTCATCAATACTTCAAAGTACTCCTTTCATCTTCTCTGCAAACTTTCCTCACTTGTGAGCACCTTTTCATGTCGATCCTTAATTACCTTAACCTGCTGCACATCCTTCCCATCTTGATCCCTCTGCCTTGCTAAACTGTACAAGACCTTCTCTCCCTCTCTAGTGTCAAACCTAGTGTACAACTCGTCATACGCCTTCTGCTTGGCCTTAGCCACCTCCCTCTTTACTCTGTGCCGCAAATCCTTGTATTCCTGTCTACTTTTCTCAGTCCTTTCCATGTCCCACTTTTTCTTGGCTAACATCTTCCTCTGTATACTATCCTAAACTTTCTCATTCCACCACCAAGTTTCCTTATCTTCTGTCTTCCTTCCATATGACACACCTAGCACATTTCTTCCTGTCTCCCTGATCACTTCTGCTGTGGTTTGCTATTCATCTAGAAACACCAACTGACTGCCCAGAGCCTGTTTTAACTCCTGTCTAAATTCTACACATGTATTCTTCCTTTTTTAGCTTCCACCACTTGGTTTTCTTCTCTACTTTTGATTTCTTTTTCTTCCAGACCAAGATCGTCATCTTCTACACCACCATCCTCTGCTGTCTGGCTACACTCTCTCCCACCACAACTTTACAGTCACCAATCTCTTTCAGAGTGCTTCGTCTACATAAGATGTAATCTACTTGTGTGCTCCTTCCTCCGCTCTTATTAGCCTCCAAAAAAATCCTTCACAAACTCCTCTTTCAGGATCACTTCTACTCCATTTCTCTTCCTATCCACATTATGATAAAACAACTTTAATCCTGATCTAATACTACGAGCCTTGCTACCCTTCCACCTGGTCTCCTGTACACACAATATATGTACCTTCCTTCTCTCTATCATATCCACCAGTTCTTTACTTTCCCTGTCATCGTCCCAACATTCAGCATCCCTATTCTTAGTCCTAAACTTTTGCCTTTTTTCCTCTCTTTCTTTCTGTTCACCTCCTTCTCTCCTCCTCTGACCAATAGTAGCCCAATTTCCGGTGGCGGTTGGTGTAAACCTAGGCCTCGATCGATGCGGTATGAAATTTTGACGGATGATTCGCATATTTAGATTTGGCAAAGTTTTATGTTGGATGCCCTTCCTGACACAAACCTCTCTATTTATTCAGGCTTGGGACTGGCACTGAAGTCACTGGCTTATGACCACTGTGGCTAGATTAAACACCCTTATCCAGAGCAACTTATATTTATCTCTTTTATACAACTGAGCAATTGGAAGTAAAGGGCTTTGCTTAGAGGCCCAACAGTGGCAACTTGGTGGTGCTGGAAATCAAACCCCGATCCTCCAGTTGGCAGACCAACACCTTAACCACTGAGCAAATAATTCTATATATATTTGTAAAAGGGTAGTTGTTTATTAGTATTTACCTGCACAAATAATATGACAAATGTTTTAGCATTTAGTTTTTTTCCTGAAGAGGTTGTACTACTATAACAGTGAAACAGGTGTTCATTCATTCATTCACTTTCTCTAAAAAAAATATCTCTTTTTTTTTGACAGAGCTAGCGTCCATGATCAATTCTATTCTAAAGAAACTGTGATAAAAACCAAGCAAGCTTTTCATCATCCTCATTTTATCTTATGACCATCAGTGAGGTTTGGTAAATCTTCTGTAAAGTGGATCTAGGTGCCGAACATGTCAGGAGATGTTCAAAGCACTGAACGCATATTTCTGTAACCTTGTGTGGAATCAGTTTTTTGACACACACATTAATTAAACATGGGCAGCTTTTACAGAGGGAATGCTTTATCTTTAAAAACAGTGTCAGTATGATTGAAGGACATAGTGAAAGCACTGAATATTTTTAGATTAGTGTAAATTTTTAAGAAGGATTGAACAGATTCCGCCTTCATTTTACAATTATTTTCTTTCTTATTCTTATTTAATGTAACATTCTGTCATTAGCCTCTTTCGAATTCAATTTATTTATGCATATACGTGTGTTGTACATTTCACGCATTTAGCAGACACTTTTATACAGAGTGACTTTCATTTATCCTACATTTTTATCACTTCTTTTCCCTCCATAACTCAGTAAGTTTCTCTTCTTGCTTTTCTGCCCACTGGATTCATTTTCACATTTTCCCAGGGTGGTCCCAAGTTGTCACGTTAATTGCATCATCAGGTTCGGTGATCCTATTGGTTCTCGGTTTGACCGTCATCGTAGGAGAAGTCACGCTGAAGAAAAGAGTCTGAAATCCTTTTAAACTGTCAGAACTTCATCGGAGGAAAAAATGTATCATTATGGCTGTTAATCATCAGTCGGTGATCACAACAAACTGGCCATTAAAGACTAATTAATTTTAGTGTAGGATTATAGGAATCTTTTAGGATTTTAAATATTGTCAGATGAACAAATTGTGGCCAGAATTAAGCCCAACTTTAACCTACTTATTAACATTAAATAGGGTTGCCAGGTTCTGTCAAAATATTCATCCTTCACATTAGGTCATAGTAAGAGAGGACATGTTTTAATCCTTTTGTCTTTTCTTTTCCTTTCTTTTCTTTTCTTTTCTTTTCTAAGCCTTTGTTTCAAAAGAACACCACTCCTTATTTCTTTTGTCCCTTCTGTCAGTCTTTGCAATAAATCTTATAAAAATATTTCTGTGTAGCATAGACACCCAGTCTGTACTTACACTTTGGCTTTGTTTGTAGAAATGCCTTAGATTTCATTTCACGTGTTTGCTCTAAAACAAACTTTTCTCAGTTGAAAAGAAATTTAGCATGGGGCAGCATGTTTTTTAATTTATGTCATCTATTTATATTATGTTTTTGACCTGTTTGCATCACAAGAAAAGATGCACTGTTCATGTTGTTTCTTGCTGGCGCTTTTAACTCTGCTATACTGCTATTAGTAGCCCTATTCTGCCCGGTCGAACATGCTTCTTGGACCTGGTGTCCCTTATAGATGGACATCCTTTCCTGTTACCCGACAGGAGGGACCTTCTCTAGCAAACTAGGAGAACGCTAGTATGAAAGCTCTGGGTGTGGCCCCTGAGAGGGCACAGCTCCTACCAATAGGTCTCTTGACCCAGGTCGTTGAGACTATAGTCCAATCCAAAGCTTCCGCCATGAGAAAAATCTATGCCTAAAAAATGGAAACTGTTGATCACAGCAGGACCCAATTAACTGCCCGATTGTTTCAGTACTGGAATTTCTGCAAGAACATATCTCAACAGATCTAACATTGTCCACTGCAAAGATATACATGGCAGCTATAGCTACTTTTTACACCTCTCTGTGTGGCAAATTGAGGTTTCTTTGTGGCACAAGAAGGCTAAAACTTGCACGGCAACTGAGTTTCTATTATAGGACCGAGCTATAGAATATAGTATGTGCCCAAAGTGCTAAGGGCAGTGCCCGGTCCTATCGAACTGCAGGTCTTCTGTCCTTCACCCTTCTGGGACTCAGACCAGGAAAGTCTTAACCTTTTGTACCCTGTGAAAGCAGTAAATATGTACATCCACAGCCACTGGCTTCCTAGTTCCAGAAGGGCTCAGGGTGCAGTCTATCTAGGGGTATGGTGGCCTTCAAGTCCTTGGCATTGGGGGTACCTCTATCAGACAGGCAGGTTGGGCTTCACAACATACATTTGACTGGTTCTGCAACGTAGACCTAGCTACAAATCCATGATACAGAGTTTTTGCATCACAAAATCCCCACACATAAACCTGGGACGATGACCTGGTGCTATGGTTATGTGGGTATCTTGTTCCCAAAATGTTTTGACACAGCTAGAGTTCCTGAAGTTGAATGTCGCCAGGTTAAATATGCAACCATTGTTCCCTGAGAGAAGGAGACACTGAGGCCCCAGCATCCCTGTTATGCAGACAGGAAGCATAACGAGGCCTGTTGCTTCTTATAGAGCATTACTTTCTGGTCAATGACATCACCTACCCGTGATGTAAGTCTTTCTGATTAGCAGGATTACACACAGGCTTCAGGGCAACAGTTATAAAAGTGCCTTCCCAAAGCATTTCAATACAGCATCTCGTTCCCTCTGGGAAACCATGGTTACATATGTAACCTTGAAGATGTTTTTGCAAAATGATATAAGCATGTGGTTACTAGATCTTGCTGTAGCTATAGTGTTCTTTCTTAAGTTCTTTTATTAGGAACAAAGCACAAGAATTATTACATTTTTTTTCTTTTATCCTATCTTATGCACATATTATGCAATACAATTTTTACATAACAACATTACAGCTATGTTCAGTAATAAATACAAAACATCTCCTGTTTGCTTTTATCCATACAGAAGTGTTCACTATGATTAGGGGAATTTACTGAGTGTTGTAAGACAGCACCCCCTCTTGGTGATTATCTCCACGTGATAAGTTTCTGCATTACTTGTTTTTAAAATCACTATTATTAAATTCTTTATCATTTTAAATATTAGCAACAAATTTAAACAAAGAGCCTGTATTAAGAGTTGTATATGGCCGATACTTTTTATGTGCTCATTTTCTTTTTCTGTTTAGATATAATCTAATTTCTTTGTGGAAAATAATAATTTAATTATTCACTCCGCAGCTTAAGAAAAACAGAAAATGGTATGAAACATGCATTTAATGTGGTAAAAATTGTAGGAATATGTTAAAGCATTACACATAAATAGTAAATAAATTGTGATGATAAATAACAAAAATTTTGACTAACAGTCACAAGAATACGCACACAACAGTTTAACAAAGTGCAAATCAACAAAAAAGTGCACTTGTAGAAAGGGAGGCGGTGGTGGCAAAGAGGTTAAGGTGTTGGCCTGCTAATTGGAAGATCTGGGTTCAATTCCCTGTACCACCATGTTGCCTCTGTTGGTCCCTGAGCAAGGCCCTTAACACTCAATTTCTCAGTTGTATAAAAAAAAAATGAATGTTTCTCTTGATAAGGGGTGTTTGCCAAATTCTGTAAATGTAAAAATGTTTTTGCTTAATATATGGATGAAGGAGCGCACAATGGTCACAAGAGGGGGCACTTCCGACAAAAAAAAAAGGCACCCCCTATGTTGCCTATGCCACGGGACAGCCTTCATTGAGGTTATGAGTTTCTGGAGTTTTGTTTTTGGAATTTGGTCCCATTCTTGTCTGATGCAGGTTTCCAGCTGCTGAAGAGTTTGTGGTCATCTGACGTATTTCTCATTTAATGATGCGCCAAATGTTCTCCTTAAATGTAAGATCTAGACTGCAGGCAGGTTAATTCAGCACCTGGACTCTTCTACTACAAAGCCATGCTATTATAATAGCTGCAGTATGTGGTTTTACATTGTCCAGCTGCAATACACAAGGGCTCCTGCATTCGGGTCATATCACTACTCTGCAGAAATGGAAAACTGGGTGGTGTAGGATTAAAATACCCTTGAAGGAGGATTCGGAGTGAAACTTGGTAATTTAAGAGTTTTTTTTTAAATAACAAAATCTTTTTTGTATAAAGAATAATGCATGAGCTCTTGTTTCTATCCTGATTGTTTCTTTCCATGAGTGCATCACATGAGAATCTGTCTTCATTAAATTGCAAGGCTTTTAAAGCATAAGAGAATATCTGAGTTACAAAAGGAAAAGCATTTCTCTAGGTTACTATTTCAGAATTCCATAATAAATTCCAATTTAATAGCTGTGGCAGAAGGGCAATAGGAGCGCTGGAGCACCAGGTCCCACACCGAAACCACCATGCGAGAAGGAGAGATTTTTTACATGTAAAGTAAGTTAAATATATATCATAACGGATAACAATTTAAAAAAGCCATTTAGTCGTACTGTTTCACTGTTCATATTACCATAGTCATATTATTATCAGGATTAAGCTAGCAGAGGTGGCAATGTGTATAACTAATCAATCAGGAATTCAACTTAAAAATAGTGTACAATTATTTATAAACTCCTTAAAAAAAATACAATGAATTGGGAACATTTTAAACGTAATAAAACAACATGTACAGTATATACACGTCTGTGTATATCACAATGCAAGCTTAAACACATCAAAGCCTTTCCAGTGCAGATTGTTCGCCGATCTACCACTCAACGAATTTCTGCCCAGTAATTAATGTGTAGCTTCTGGATGGCCTTATCACTTTATTCTGCATTTCTGCACACAAACTATATTATTTCTTTTTCTCCACTGGTAAAAAAGTATCCAAGCAGGCAAACCAAGCCTCTAATGCTAAATATCTTTGTTTATGCATTTCAAAAGTATATTTAAATAATGAAATTTAAATATATAATTAAGGTCATTACTCCTCCCTGTGGAAATTGTAGCATACATTAAATGTAAGAAAATTTAGGGAAACGGTTTAATTCGTTTTTCATTTTAAAAAATCTGCCAGTATATTAAAGTCGTCTTCATAGCTGTCTGATTTAAAGAGAACTGGTCAATTAGTAATTTGGAATTATTATCAAATTATACCTCATATTTCTCACGAATGATGAGAAAAACCAAATCTTTCACGGGCAAAGGGAGCACCAGCTGTAATTTCCTCTGTGTCCCAGGTTCCATTCCTGCAGCTGTTCATGATGGTATTATCACCAATACAAGGGTTATAATTAAAAGCGATATCATCACCTGCAGACGACCCCGTTTTAAATGTGATTACAAATCTGTGAAGATAAAACAAACTATCTAAATGTCTCTTCTAAAGAAAAGTGTACAAGATACCAAAAAGCACACACTCACTACTGTAAATGTTCACTTGCTGTTGTTGGAGTATGCATACATTTTAGCCTCCTGAGGAACAGACCCTTGGAAAATAACAGCCAGATCTTTAAGCCCACTTGGTATCTTACCCACATAGGAAAGTGCCTAAAAGAACATTTGAGAGAGAAAAGATTAAGTAAATCAGTTAAACAATTTATCTGCAAATTTGCGGCTCATATGTATATCCTGTGTACTGTTTAACTTACTGGATTAATAATTTGATCTGAAATCTTAAGATTTTTGTGAATGTAATTTTTTTTAAGTTCTTTAAACAACGAAGAAGTTCTCCAGCTCTGTAAACAAAAAATATGTAGGATTTTATTCAAATCTAACAAAGATAATTCATGAATAAAAACTACATCTCTGCAATATATATATAAAAAAAAAAGTTACACATATAACACCATATATAGAGTTTGGAAAGATCTCCATGGTGCTGTAAGTGCAAGTGCTGTAACCTTTTCTATAGGTATGCGGTGCTTGAACACACACACTGCTTTGAAAACCATTCACATAGATCTGCAGAAAGGAAAAATAGGTTAAAGCTGTTCTTTTATTCAAATAAATGTAAGCATTTTGAAATACAAAAACACACCTCATAACCCCTCAGAGTTGATGACTATAATTATTTGGAAAGCTCTTCTCCGTTGGTGAAGGTGTTTTCAGATCATTTCTGCTCTACACCCCAGATATTATTTTCTAAGTAAGCTGTTATATAGATATTCCAATGTTAGGCTTGTAGTGAAAAGCGATGTCATCGCCAGCTTTAAAATCAAATGTAAATGCTTTACATTTTCCGTAAGTTGTAGCATGTTTTTGGTATCCTACATAAAATATTTGTCTTTTTACTTTTCCATATAGGGTGTGATACCTTGACTTTTTTGCTTTTCAGTTGCGAGCTTACAATTCGGCCTGTGAATTGTAATATATTTAAAGTAATAAGAGCAACATGTGGTTTTTCAAGTCAATGCGTGGCAGAAATTCTCAAAACTGTCCAGGTGGTTTTCTTTCGTTAATATCCATCAATGTATTCTCTGAGTAACAGTGTTGTTCGCTAAAGTTACATGTAGTGAATACTATAATTACGAATGCAAAAAGAGTAAATACTACAGTATACTATAGCATTTTTGTTACTGGTTATGTGTTACTTGTCATAAGATCAGTAATCTAGTTACTGAACCCTGACACAGTCACTTCAAACATTTCAAGAATGTGTCCATTACATACACAATTACCAGCTCCCTGAATTAAAAAATCTATATTTTTATTTGTATATTATTAAAATGTGCAGTATTTTCTATGATTTATAAGTAAATAAAACTAACGTTTTCATGTCCTTGTTTTGTTTTTTCTTGTTTCATGTTTATTATTTTGTGTCTAGGCTAAGCTATGTCATGGATACTAGCTAGCTAAGCTAGCCAAGGCAGTCTGTTTTGTTTACCTCCTGTTTTTGTCCTCATTGTCTGGTGTTGTTGTATATAGTCATTGTAAATGAACTGCACATGGGTTCAATAAGTCTCGCCTCAGTGGAGTTGGTTACAATCAGGGTTCGATTCCCAGCACCACCAATTGGCCAGGTCTCCAACCTAAGTCTAGCGGGGCGGTTGGGTGTATGTGAGAGGTGGAATGGTTTGTGAGTAAAAGGGAGATCTTAAGAATGATAGAGGAAAATTAAAATCAACCTGAGGCAAATTGACTCTAATGATGAACTCTATTTCTTCCCACATGTGAGCGAAAGAAGGGGGAGTGGTGGAAAACAAACAAGTCACAAGTGAGGCAAATGAAGCAGCTGATTTTAGTTCTAGTTTAAATTTGTGTTTGTGCTTTTGCATAAGTCCATTCCAGGTGGCAATGAAAGCCGTGTGACAAGTCGCTAAAACTGTCTTGTGACCCTTTTTTTTTTTTTTTTCCCCCACAAAACATCACAACATGTGGATGTTTCGAGGCGCTTAGACTTTTTAAAAGAAATTCTCAATAATAAAATATAGGGAAAATACAGGTCTTTTCTTCAAATAAAAAAATGCAAATGCACAAAATGCATTTAAAATCAACTTGTTAAATTAAACTCCTATTTTTTAAAGAATTATATGCTGTAATTTTTGACATGTCCATTATTAATTTTGTGTGGGGGGGGCAGTTTGTAGCAGTTCTGCTCGGACGTCAATACCGCGACAGCTACGCGTCTCATGTCCAGACTGTGAGGGGAGATTTTAAATTGTGTCAATCTGGTGCCTATTGTTGTAAGTTTAAAGAATTGTGCATGTCAGTCACATAGTGTCTTAAAAGATTTCACATACATTATTTTAGCAGGTAACTTTCTATTTTCATTTTACAGCATTATATATATATATTATATATATATATATATATATATATAATATATATATATATATATATATATATATATAAGAAATGAGTCATCATTTATAAAAAGGATTTATGTCAATAGAAAATATTTCAAAGCTTATATGGAACTTCAACAAAGAGAGAGAGGTCAGGTAGTTAGAGATAGAGGGTAGTTAGAGATAGAGGTAGCGGTATTAAAGCAGCACACTGTATTTTGGCTTTCAGACATCTAAGGCTGATTTACACCTAAAAAGTCTTAAGGAAAATTCTAATTGGCTAATCAATTCTTATTAGCTTGGTGAATTTTTGTCAACACAGTAAACAAGAAGAGAAGGAAGACTGTTGACTTTCTGGCGATGAGAGCTTTATTTTTGCAATAGAACAAAGCCAGGAGTACAATACGTTTCCATGTTTTATTATTAGGCCGTTGCTCTTCTAATAAAAGGTTGTCATTCATGTGCAAATTAGCATTATAGAATTGATTAGTTATTTTAATTTTTTAATTTTAAAAAGCAGAAAAAATTATACTTTTAATAAATTATGGACAGACAGGGTCTAGATCTGCCCCAGGCACTTATCTGACATTTTGCTTTCACTCAAATGTGTTTTAGTGAAAACTACACTATAGACATTTTGACATAACTGTGTGTATTTATGTGCAAGCTGAAAAATAGAACTTTAATCTGGAATCGCCAGGTCCGGCTCAAGTCAGAGCTCAGCAATGATTATATAGACGGCTTATTGTGAATAACTGTGTGTATGTAAGGATTCCTCCCTCCGCCCACCAGAGGGCGCCATCACCTGAGTATTGAATTTTATGCACACACACACACATCCTACTTCCTGTTTGGTTAGCTTTATAATCTAGCTCATTTATTGTACCCATTGCAAAGTATTGTTAAGTTATGCTACATGCATGTTTTCTTTGCATGTTTTTCATGGTTTCTGATCTCTGGCCCGTTCACGTTTACGATTCTCTGTCCAGTGTGTTTGATTTGTTTGCCAAGGTGATTTTGGATTACTGTGTACCGCTAACTTTAATAAAGCCATTACTTGCAACATGGATCCTTTTCCTAGTAATTCATTACAGTGTACAATTATTAATTATAATTATAATTTAAACATAATTTAAAGGTCTTCCAAGAACAATGCTTTTAAGAAAGTTTTCTCTCAATGTTACAAGAATGTTCCAAAACAATATCTTACTAACGTTTTGTGCTGCGATTATTTTATACATCTTTTACCTTGTTACTAGCACCACCAGTTCACATTTAATTTCTGTTATACGTTTGTTCACATCTAGTGTACATTTGTAAATCTGTCTATATCTGTTTATATAACCGACCCACTGCTATTTGCACATTTGTATATCTGTTTATATTCTGACACATTTACTGCTACAGTGAATTTGGCTACACTGCATTCTTTAATTTATTTTGTTTACATTTGTATGTCTGTATGATTAAAGTAATTTTATTTATTTTATTATAAAAGTCTTACATAAGACATCCCTTTTATAGCTAATCATGTGACAGACCTGATGTCAATTAACTTAATTAGTTGCTTAATGTTGTCTTAGCTAAATCTTTTCAAAATTCACTTTGCTTTTTTAGCCCTTTCCTGCCTCATGGCAACCTTTTTTGAGGCCGGTAGCCGGCATCAAATTTTAACTAACTTTCGTGCATAAAATTGTAAAATTTCTCAGATTTGTTATGTTATATATGTTCTGTTGTCGAATTCGGGTTGTAGAACAATGATCCTTTTTGTCTGACTTCTTCATCGTTTTTTACCTCTCATGATTTGTAACGTGCTTTTTAACACCCTGTGTCTATTGGATTGTATATTTCGCTTTCTGATGCCTTTAAAGAAAGTCAATTTCCAATATATCAACTTAGAGTTTCTCCTTCTGGACTAAATTTGCATTAGCAACGAGCTTAAGATCGTCCACTGCGTCTTATTCTCCTGTAGAGATGACGTGAGGGATCATGTAGACAGACATCACATTGTAGTGACTTGACCACTGCAGTGAGTTTAATGTAGATAATAGCATGGGGGCCATCTGTCTTGAAGATAATATAGACACAGCTGAAGCTAAAAAAAATGGACAAGATTACACTCTCTCTCTCTCTCTCTCTCCTCTCCCTCTCTCTCTCTCTCTTTATAAAAGATATCTGTCTGGCCATCACTGTCTGATCAATCTAATACTTTTTAAACACAGCATTAAGGAAAAGGTAATTAACAGTAAACTTGATTATACTGTATATGAACTGTGCACACTTTTAGTCTTACCATACAGTATAAAAAAATTAAATGTTTTAATTATTATTTATTTTAAAATTCACAACAATTGCCAAATGTCAACGCTTATATATATATATATATATATATATATATATATATATATATATATATATATATATATCTATATCTGATATATATATATACTGATAAATTTGGTTGCTTTTTTGATTTTAAGTAATTTTAAGTAATTTTACATTTGTTACAATTATTTTCAAACATTTATACCAGACAGGATTAACCTTATGAATAATATGAGATAAGCATTAGGACTCATTGGTTTAGCGCTGGAAATCCTGCAAGAATGTTTCTTGACAGATCTAACAGTGTCTTCTGTGAAGGTATACGTGGCAGCCATAGCTGCTTTCCACACCCTTCTGGGTGGCAAACTGGTGGGCAAAGACCCACTAGTATTCAGGTTTCTTCATGGCACAAGGAAGCTGAAATCTGCACGACAACTAAGGTTCATATCATGAGGATCAGTAATATTCAGATATTGTCCACCTTCCTTCACCCACAGCCTGGGTATGTGCCCAAAGTTCTAACGGCTCACACCAGAAGTGCTTTGGGACTTAGACCAGAAAAGGCAGGGCGGTTTCTAAGGCCTTGGCATTGGGAATACCACTATCAGCCATTAGTAGGGCGGCGGGTTCTCATGTCACACAGACCCCACACATGACATTGTGGCGATGCAAGCATGAGCTTCATGTAAAAATAATGAAAATTAATTATTAATAATTAATTAATAAAAAAAAATAAAAACTATTTTTTTTAAATCTAAAACAATCAATAAGACCAGGAGTAATAAGGGCTTAAGAAAACTTCATCTTTATTTTACACTGAAATACAAAATTTTGTTCATTTTATTTTAATATCCTACTGTGTAACTGCCTCTATTTTCCCCTCTATAATGTTTAAAACATTTACAAACAGTAAAGAGTGCTGTCCATACTCTGGAGGTCTCCTCCCTTCTTTTTAAATCCACTACCCTCAGCCTAATCTCCATAAAACTCTTCTCTTCTCTTCTGATTTCTCTTTTGGTTACAGTTTCAGAATGGCTTTTTAGAAGCACACACCATACAGAGTAAACATGGGACAAACTCAGCACCTTGAGAAAAGCGAAGACACAGAGATAGATGTCATAACACTTCAGAACATGTATAAGAAGTTTGTGACAGAGTGTCCTAGCGGTCTTTTGTTTCTGCATGAATTTAAGAAGTTCTTTGGAGTGGGGCCTTTTGCGGAAGCATCAGAGTACGCAGAGAGCATGTTTCGTGCCTTTGACAAGAACGGGGTGAGAAACAAATTTTTTTCTGTTTGATGACATAAAAATGCTTATTGCATGTATGATTGTTGGTGCTTTTTGACCAACAAGTCTAAAATTTAAACATTTTATTATTACAATGAAAGTAAGATATTTTATAAATATTAAAAAAAAAAATATTTGGATCTAACAGCTTTACCATCACATATCATATCAAATCATATATCATATCATATCCAGGTAGAGATGAGCAAATCCAGATTCTTCTGGGTTAAATATCCTGATCCATTATATGATTCTGGATTTATGAATTCTTCTCTTGATCTGTTGAGTCCTACATTATCTCAAATAAATACAAACTGAATTACATCAATTAGTTGTTCTAAGTAGTTGTTAGCTAGTAATTGTTTAAACAAGTATCTGACTGAGTTGTTTAGAAAACTTTCTGCATAGACAGAAACATCAGAGACCTGAAATTGCAGGTAGTGATTCACTTAATTCAGGGCCGGTACAAGCCTTTATTTATATATATATATATATATATATATATATATATATATATATATATATATATATATATATATATATATATATATACGTATAAGAGCTTACGATGACATCGGGTTTTTCCATCCTCTGATTGGTTGATCAGAGTTTTCCATCCTCTGATTGGTTAGGAAATGTTAGCCATCATGAGGAGAATTCGGTTAACCCTGAAGCTAACTAGCTTGTCTCATTCCGGAAATGTTTGCTCACCATTTCCAGACCAGCTCCTACGACCGGTAACGCAGACTTACAGCCTTTAAATGTATTATATATTTTATTTTTTATGTTTTTGTGATGTTATATTGATATTAAGCTAAATATTTATTCTAAACTGCTCCAGATGATGTATGTGGTACAGTTGTGGTGGTAGTGTAGAGGTTTGGAGTTGTGTTAACTGGGTTTTCTTGCTTTAATAAAAATGGTTTTTATCCTCAATATGTGAAATGTTTCTCACTTTCTGTAATGACAAGCCGTGCTATATTGTGTTTTTGTATAGTATTGATGGTTTCTATAGTTGCAACGTGATGGTGGTGAGATTAAGAGGTGCATCAGTCAGGTAAAGTCCAGCCCAGGTACCAAATGCACCTCCCGCAACGGAGTATTTAGAGAAATGATGATACATACCAAATTTGCAAAAAAATAGTTGCCTTGATAGTACCAGCCTGAAAATGTGAGGAGGTAGTGTTTGGTACCATGAGTATAAACAACCAAAGACAGACAAATAATCCTATTTCCACACTGCGTGCACAGTCTGCATGTTCTCTCTGTGCTTTGGAGGGTTGTCTTCAGGTATACCTAATTGGTATAAAGCTAAAAAATAGTTTTGTATTGTATTTGAGCTACTACCTTCTATTTTGACACTTGGATCAGTTAAACCAGATTTTTTATAACATTTATAAATAACTTTATTTTATTTGTGACTTGTAATAATGAAAGCAGTTTGTGAAGTTTGACTGAATATCACTGTTGTTTGATGCAAACAAATTCATATGAAATAGTTTGAGTTTCAAACATTACCCATGTGTTACATGAACTCCTTTTTTACTAAAGCAAGAAAAACCTATCTGCTGTCACTTTTTCAGGACAACACTATTGACTTCCTTGAGTTTGTTGCTGCCCTAAATTTGGTGTTCAGGGGAGATTTAGAGCACAAGCTAAGATGGTCGTTCAAAGTGTACGATAAGGACGGCAATGGCTTTATAGACAAAAATGAACTTAGAGCAATTGTTGAAGTAAGTTCCTTTTATTTAATTCTTTCAAATTCTACTATACATTGTTAGCTAAATAAATAATCACAATATTATAAATTATTTAGTCAATAAAAAAGTAACCATAAGAATCACATTGCATGTAAAACTTACTAGATAAGTTACTTTATATAACACAACACTACAAACCAGAGTTGTCATAATTCTATTATTCGGATGTTTTAGCAAGAAACTATTTACTGTCTTACTGCAGATTATATATCATGTCAGAAAAGTAGAAAGAGAAGATCCTATGGTATCCCCTGATGAAATCTGTGACAGAATCTTTAAAATAGTGGATGTGGATGAAGATGGTAAGTTAAACCTACATCTTATGTATTTATGTGAATGAAATTAAGGGGATATTAAATATTTTCAGATCTTAGCTTATAATTAGTATAGGACATTACCTAACCCAAGCCTTCTATGAACATATTATATCCCAGTACCAGTAGCGTGTTTGCCCACCACGCAAAGCATGCAATTGCATGGACCTCCTCGTGCTTGGGGGCCCCCTAGTGGCTGCATGGTTAACTGGATTTGCTAACTGCTTTAATTAATGCGCGGCCCAAATACGTAGAAACATCCATGAAGCGTGCATCATCAAGTGGTGCTCAAAAACATAAGAAAACAGAAGCAGATAAATCAAATACTGAAAGTTGTTTAAAACTTACAATGTTGTTTTCGCCTAAAAAATCAAAATGAAACACCTGAAGAAGGGGAAAAAGTGTAGTGAGTCAGACGATTCCTGAACATGAACGATATAATTGTATCAATGTTTTGCTGAAGCCAGTGTTAAAGGGCTCAATTCAGCTAAAAGGAAAAATGTGGATTTTTGAATATGCAAGACATGTGTACAAGACAAAGTTGACAGATTGAGCTAATGGTTTAAAAACATCCATAAAATAAAAATATCCATTAACCTAACTTGCCCAATCTGGCAACCCTGGCTTATGATGTAAATGAATACGCAAATAGATATGCTAATTAATATACTGACAAACAGGTAGGATAATTTAAATAGATGAACATTTGTTGGTTCTAAGCCTTCCACAGAACTACTTATGAATACATTTAGACCGCTTAATTTAATGATTGCTATTGAGACGTGAAGAAACTTTCAATAAGCAGAATAAAAAATGTTTCTGAAGACAATCACATATGACACTATTTAAAACATTTCATTGCACGGCAGCTGCACAAAAAGATAAAATAAACGCTTGTTTTATCATTTGAATATTTTAAGTGTAGTCCAGTCACTTACACCAGATTTAATTTACAATATATTTATTTAAGTCGAAACCAACATTTGACAACATACTGTATAAAATTGAAATAACATTTTTAACAATTTTATGAATAAAGGTGGAACATTAAAAAGCATGTGTGTAATCCAGGCAATCGGAGAGCGTTACATCATGGGCGGTGACGTTACCGATCAGGAATTAACGCTATATAAACACGAGCGGCAGCGCGAGTCGGCAAGCTCATGTTTAGTGCATCAGGGATGCAGGAGGTATGACAACGTGACGCAACGTCTCCTTCCCCTTAGGGAACTGTGGTTACATATGTAACCTTGAGACGTTTCCCTTCAGAAACTTGAGCTGCGTCGCAATGTTTTGGAAATGAGATGCCTGCTTTTGAGACTGTGCTAGTATTAGCCAGTCATCTATGTAGTTTAAAATGCGGATGCCCTGGAGTCGCATAGGGGCCAGAGCTGCATCCATGCATTTTGTGACAGTACAAGGCGACAGGGAGAGGCCAAATGGAAGAACCCGGTAATGGAATGCTTCGAAAGCAAACCTCAGAAACTTCCTGTGGTGAGAAAGGATGGATATATGTTGGAGTCGTTCAGATCTATGGGATCTGAATGGTGACGCCGCTTGCTTTACAGTCAGCATTTTAAACTGTAACCTTTTCAGTGCTCAATTCAGATGACGCGATCTAGACTAGGACATAGTCCTCCATCCTTCTTCAGAACTGTAAAGTATCGTCTGTAAAAGCTTAACCGCTCTTGGCATGGTGAAATTTTCTCTATTGCGCCTTTTGCCAAGAGTGCCTTTAGTTTCTGTTTCATAAACAAAACCTGCTCGGGGACCACCCTCGAGTGTAACACCCCTGAGAAACACGGCGGGTGCAACCTGAAATGGATTCTGTACCTGATTCGCACTGTGTGCAGGACCCACTCTTAGACACACGAAAGATACTGCCATGCCTTTCTGAAGTCCACTAAGTGGATCAACCTCTCGAGGCTGACTGGTGTACCTAGGGGACCTTCTTTCTGACACACCTCTCAAGATTGGGTAAAAAGGACATCCCCTTTCGGACACTGGAGGGGTTCTGATAATATATGTAGCAGATTGATGTTGTCCCCTGACTCCTTCTTGGGGAGAGTGATTGTCCTCAGACTCGTTTTCCTCCCCCCAAGGCCCCGTTTGCTGTCGCTGCCTCGTCACCTCTATTTTAAGAAGTGTACAGGTGGTGACGCTACCCTTTTGAGCTGCCTGGTATGAGGAGCTCTTAGTGCTGGAGGGATGCTCCCACCCAGCATCCTTCAGGAACTGGAAGTGGGGAGGCAGGTGCCTCTGAAACGCCGCCGATTGCTTTTTAGCCTCCTCGAAACTTTAACAACTGACTGTACAGCGTCTTTGAAAAGGCCCTAGGAGGTAACTGTCTCTGTCGCTCATGTCGGAGAGACTAAACCACAAATGCCACCATTGCTGCCATAGCTCGGCTGATAGCCCAGGCTGTTTGTTTGGTGGCCCTGAGGGTCCAGTCTGCAGCCCGACGCAGTTCTCAAATCTCTCCTTTTTCATCCAGGTCTCTCAGGTAGGCCTGGTACTTTTGGAGCATGCCCAAAGTATGCAGGCATGCCCCGGTTTGACCTGCTGCTCAATAAGCTTTCTCTACCAACCCTGATGATGTTCTTAACGGCATGATGGGAAGCTTTGGGGCCCCCAACGACAATGCCAGTGTAGGAGACAAGTAGCTCGCTAGAGTCTGCTCCACTTTTGGCATCGTCTGATAGGCATACCTGTTTTTCCCAGGACCTTGCCACCTCGGGGGAGGGCCTTCTGTGAGTGTTGCGTCTCGGCAGGCAGGAATCTGTTGGACGAGCTTCCCACCTTTCAGGTGATCAATCTATTTTCAGTTTCACCGTTGCTCTTCCTGCAACCCCTATAAGCTCCTCATACGCTGGGGGACATGGTGCCACTTCCACGCCCCCCCTTTCGACAGACATTCCCCCCTAACCGTGCGTGCTCCTCACCCAGACAGCTGACACATTGCAAGTGTGTGTCTGTGCCTGAAATTAATCTAGGGCACAGATTCTATACACACACTGCCTGAAGCTGTGCTTTGCCCTCCTGTCTGTTTTTCTAAGAGTTTTCTGCATTTTATTTTATTTATTTATTTTATGTTCTTCAATTTCTTTTCTGAATTTTTACCTCTTACCATTTTTTTTAAATTTCGAATACGAAGCTCTTTCTGTTTATACACATACATGCATGCTGGAGAATAAGAGCCGCTTGTGTTTAAATAGCGTTACTTCCTGGTCGATGATGTCATCGCCCTTGACGTAACGCTCTCTGATTAGCTGGATTACACACATGCTTAAGTTAAAGGTTATAAAGGGCGTTTCCAAAGCGTTGCGAAGCAGCTAGAGTTCCCTGAAGGAAAACAAAACTTTAGTCATATCATTTTAAAATTTTCTAGCTGTCGGCAGGGGGCGCTACAGCACTCTCAGCACTTCTAATTCCAGCAGCTTCGATTATCACGACTTCCTAACTCAAGAAACGAACTTGCAGACTCAAAATTTTTAGTGTTACTGATTTGTTTCTGTGATTGTGTGTTCAGGTGTTTAGGTGATTTTGTGTCTCTCGCAGGTCAGATTACGCTGGAGGAGTTTTTAGCAGGGGCTCAGAACGATCCATGGATCCTTAACATGTTGCGTTTAGACATGAATCCTTACAGCTGGGTGGTGGAACAGCGGAGAAAAAGTGCTCATTTCTGAAATGTAAAGGTCTCTACTGGAAATCCACAGGATCAGCTGTATCATTATGTTATACATCAGTTATAAATCACTTGTATTGTACTAGTATAATAAATAAATCAGTATAATGAAATGGTTTTAATGGATTGCCTTATTCTATTACTTACTGTAAATTTAATTATTTATTATTGTTATTTAAATTTAATTATTTATTATTTATTAGTGTTTATTATTGATTAATAATAAATATAATGACAATAATAATAAAACAGAGTCTAGATTTACATTTTTAAGTTACACATTTTAGCCTCAGTGTTTACTAAATTTATAATAATTGATAAAAAAAATCTATTCTTTATATAGTGTCCCCATTTTGACAAATAATATTGACTGTAAGTGTGATCACTTCGACTGAAATGGTTAATCTAACTATAACAAGATAATACATTATTTTAAAGGGATTTCTATTCACTTATAATAGAATGACAAATGAAGTGAGAAAAGAAGCATTAATTTCTTTATTATAGGTATTAATATGAGCTTAATAATATATTATTATTATTATTAAAGCTGCAGGCAGAGTTGAAAGGGCTCTTACACCTGGGCTTACTGCCAAACCAGTGGCTTTTATTATGCAAGTGGTACAAATAGAAGAAATATGTCAAAATCATTTATATGTGCTAACATTCCTGCTGCCACCTGGTGGTATTATGACTAAAACTAAATATTGGCATGCAGATATCTTCGAGCCACCATTTTATATTATTAAACATAAAGAGATTAAACATAGCATGTTTAAGTTAGTGTTAAATAAGCAGTGGCGTGCCGTGCATTTAGTACCTGTGCCTTCAGTGGGAACTTGCCCAACTGATACACCACTTAATACCACCACTATCACGTTGCAATTATGGAGCCATCAATTCTATACAAAATGCAATATAACACGGTGTTGGCATTACAGAGAGAGACATTTTACGTACTAAGGATGAAAAACATTTTTTTAAAGCAAGACACCCTGTTAACACAACTCCAAACCTCTACACTACAACCACAACTGTACCATGTACATCATCTGGAGTAGTTCAGAATCAATATTTATCTTAATATTAATATAATATCACAAAAACATAACAAATTAAATAAAATATATAATACATTTACTTCTCTTATCTCACGATATCTAACTTTTCTGGACATAAAAAGTATGTACATACTTATGTCCATTAAGTATGTCCAATACTAAGTCAATTTCTTGCCCTCTGCCAGGCATTGTGGGCATACAAATTTCTCAGCTGTATTAATGAGTGCAAAACGTGTTTTGCTAGTCGAACTTGGCTGGAACTAAAATACTGATGTCATTGTGCGCCAGCAAGTGGGCTTCGGGAGGCGGGTTTAAAAATCTGATTGGTTAAAAAATCAGTCTTTAATAATATTAACTAATTACCAATCTGCCACTACTGATATAGTTTAGTTACACAGGCAACACTACTGATTCTGAAGGCTTTGGCAGATTGACAAAAAAATCTAACACCCACATACACGTTACTGGAAGCGGTTGCAGCCGAGAGATACACTACGAAAGAAAAGAGAATAAACTGTTGGGAATAAATTAATACAATTTAATGGAACAAATATTAGAATTTAGGTAAATGTTGGTCAGCTTCTGGATAGTGTTTAGGCAGCATAGAAGGACTTACTCACGCTGACTGCACATCACTGAAAAACAAGTCATTTCGTGTTGACAGCAGGTGGCGCCATGATTAAAACATTATATATAGCAGTTAGCATAATGACATATTGGCACTCTTATTGAACATATATAAAGTTTTGCAAATCTCACGAGACTTTGGAGAGGCTGCTGCATGAAAGGCTGCTACAAATCTCCCGCTTAAGTTTAGCGCATGTTTAGCTGGAGGATAATGAATGAAGCAGAGTAAGACATATGTGTGTAGATGTGTGTGAGTTATTGGAGGCAGTTCATCACCGGTGTCCCTAAGTTCAGTCTATATATCACTCCAAGATTTCAAAAAGAAAAGTTTTATAATGCAATCAATGCTGTGTGCAACAAAAACAAACTCATATCACGAACGAACAAAAATTCCAGCGCCAACCTCAAAAAAACACAGAGAGGTAAGTGTCAAAATGATGCCTATTTGAACACTATTAATAATCATTTGGTATCTATGGACACTTAAACCATATTGTAAAGCCACATTTTACACACTGTCCCCAATATTTTCCCTTATATGTGGCTCTTGTGCAAGCAGCGACAAATATCTTTTTAAACTCTTTCATTCTCATCGAAAAAAACATTTTTTTAAAGCAAGACACCCTGTTAACACAACTCCAAACCTCTACACTACAACCACAACTGTACCATGTACATCATCTGGAGTAGTTCAGAATCAATATTTATCTTAATATTAATATAATATCACAAAAACATAACAAATTAAATAAAATATATAATACATTTACTTCTCTTATCTCACGATATCTAACTTTTCTGGACATAAAAAGTATGTACATACTTATGTCCATTAAGTATGTCCAATACTAAGTCAATTTCTTGCCCTCCTCCAGGCATTGTGGGCATACAAATTTCTCAGCTGTATTAATGAGTGCAGATCGCTACAAACGTGTTTTGCTAGTCGAACTTGTCTGGAACTAAAATACTGATGTCATTGTGCGCCAGCTAGTGGGCTTCGGGAGGCGGGTTTAAAAAACTGATTGGTTAAAAAAAGAGTCTTTAATAATATTAACTAATTACCAATCTGCCACTACTGATATAGTTTTGGTTACACAAACTTAGTTTAGTTTAGTTGCATCGTCTGCACTATTTCATATCAATTAAACACAAAACTAAAGAAACTAAACAGCAAACTGGTGTCCTGCGTTTATACAACAATCCGGACATCTCACTAAAGATTTTTTTGACACATTACTTAACAAAATGCATAAAATGTTAAAATAAAGTATGTTTTTTTAAAGGAACGGCCCTTAAAAAGTAGAATATAAACAGTTCACTGTTAGAAAAACATCTGAGTGTGTTAGAGATATTATTGTAAATCACAGGTGATGTTAATGTTAGGACTGAGATTGGCTTTACTTCACTTCAACCTGTTTTTATATATAAAGACAGAGAGATTTTTAGGAAGATGGATGTAAAAACCTGCCAAGTAGTTTAAAATTGAAATAAATGTAATGAAAAATGTCATGGTTTTTGCTTCATGTCAATTGAATCATTAGTAACTGTCAACTAACTACTTGAGTTGTTTTTATATCAAACGCATTTTTACACTTATTGAGAAAATATTACCATAAGTACATTTACTTGAGTAAAGATTTTCATTAAAGTGTAGAACATGCATACATTATATGCATTATAAAGGGATTATATTTTATTTTATTTTCACCTAAATAATGCATGTACTTGCTAAAATGTTAAAATAAAGTAATGGGTTTTGCTTCATATCAATCATAGCAGAAGTAACTAGTAATTAACTACTTGAGTAGTTTTTACCCCTAAGTAACTATTTAGATTGTTACTTTTACTCTCACTTGAGTAAATATTCTTGTACTTTTACAGATTTTGGATACTCTACACACCTCTGGTTACAACTTTTTCCAATTGCAAGACATCTAATGTTGTCAGTGTCTTAACCATTTAAGCCATGGAGTTCTCTGCTTATATAATTGATTATATTCTCTCTCTTTTTCTATCTTTATCTCTCTCTCTCTCTTTATTGATATTGTTCACTGCCATTTAGACCAGCCAGCCTATCTGTGTCTAAATATGTCATCCATGGATTATCCGCATAGGATTAGCCTAGGTGTTAAGATCTCCTTTAGTCAGTGCAATCAAATCGACTTACCGATCAAGACAGGTTAAGACCTTTAGTGAATCTTATGAACTCTTCCACGACTCCTCAAAGGTAAAGCAGATGTAATACTTGAACGAATTTTCTCAAAGCGTCAACTTGCTTACAAATGATACATCACTACACTGAATAGAAAACCGGTTGCTGTAGGTTTAAAATATCCGCAAAGGAGTGGGATTCTGAGTGAGAGCCGTTTATGTAACAGATTTATTTGACTAACAAAATCTAAGGATAATAGGTGGGCTCTTGGTTTTAACCTGATTGTTCCTGTCCATGAGTGTAGCATATGAAAATCTGGTGTCAAAGCCTTAATTAAATTGCAGGGCTTTAGTAGGATAAGGGATACGAGAACATTTTCTTAGTTATACATTATTAGGAAAAGTATTTCTCTATGTTACTGTTTAAAATTTCAAAACATTAATATTTGATAGATGTCAGTGCAGCGGCAGAAGGCTAGTTTTACTTTTAAAAATAAGTTAAATATATATTGCAAAGAGTACTAATAAAAAAACATTTAGTAATATTTAGTTGTGTCATATTATCATAGTCAATCATTACATTATTATATTATTATTATTATTATTATTATTTTATATTAAAGATTTTTTTTGGACCAGCCACTGCTCGGTGGCCTTAAAATAAAATTAATCACTTCCAAAAAAAAAATGATTTTATTTTTTTTCTAGTTTTTGTTGTTCTGGTAACTCATGGTGTCCCTGTTACACGTTTATTAATATTCATTACATTGGGGGTTTTTTTTTTCACATTGTTTTTTGTGCTCTTCATTTAGTGTTTAAAATGCCAACAAGAGACTGCTGTCTGCGAGCATTGTGAACGGCTGCCAATGTGCGTGTTCCGCTCCCGCCTGGCCTTTTTTTAATGACTAGGGTCAATTCAATTCAATTTTATTTTTATAGTGCTTTTTACAATGGCCATTGTCACAAAGCAGCTTTACACAATCCAAGAAATTATGGGATGAAATCAATTTGTCCCTGATGAGTAAGCCAGGGGCAACGGTGGCAAAGAAAAACTCCCTGAGACAGAATCGGAAGAAACAGAACCTTGGGAGAAACCAGACTCAACAGAGAACCCATCCTCATTTGGGTGAGAAAACGGGTAGCGGGAATTATGTAGTCACACTGTGTATGTAAGCAACTTAAATCACAACTTAAATCTCTTCAGCCATAATTAAACCGAAGTATAATGCCAAAAAAAATCCTTTTGCTAAAAACTAATTTTTATTTTCCTTTTATTAATAATTTCCGTTCGTAATATTCTCATTTCTTTTCTTAATCTTTTCTTTTCTTAACCTTTTTTTTTGCTTTGCTGATATATTTTGTTCTCTGAATCTTTTCTTTTTTTCATTTTTCTTAAAGCCTAATACCAGGGCTGAGCCCCCTACCTGGTGCTACCTAAATGGGCCTGATTGGAAACTCTGGGATTAATTCTTCGTGAGTCTGCCTGCCGAGAAGTCTGTGATGTTGCAAGATATCATTTATCTTTCATAGCTCCAAACTATGTGTTTCAGTTTTTTCTAAATTAATTCTATTCTATTAAAGGTATCTGATAAAGTTTCTGATGGAAACAAAGACAGGGCTGCCGAAGGGACAGGGGTGAATTGTCTTTTTTTAAAAATATAAAGTTTAGCAAAAAATTTTAATTTAGCATAATGAAAAAAGGAAATATATTCTATCAAATTAACCTTTACAAACCTGATTGTGTGGTAATTTACATTAGTTACATTAGAGCATGAAGGACTTCAGGACTGCTGGTTAAATGTGAAGCTGACCTGCTGGACATCACTGTTGAGGATGGAGATGCCCAGATTGAGGGTGGAAGACACCATGGCTTACACACAAAATCTTTTAGCCTGTATATTATAATATCGATCTCATTACTGTGCAAGAGTATCTTAAATAGCAAAATTACCTGTTTTCCTTATTAATAATGGGTCAAACTGCAACTGACTAATTGTTTGTGTGTGGATGGTGGTGGTGGATATCTATCTATAACTTTTTTTAAATAGTTCAGTAACCTGTGTTCTTTTCATAAACAATAGCTGGCAGCAAACAAACAGCAGTGATGACATGTCACACAAAAACTTTTTTTCCTCCAAAAATAAATAAGTTCCTCTTCTAGCTGTTTTGTCCACCAGGCTCGTTTTCACATTTGTCCTCAAGTTGTCAGGTTAATTGCTTCATCGGGTTGGTGGTCCTATTGGTTCTCGGTTTGACGGTTGTTGTAGAAGTAGTCACACTGCAGGAAAAGTGTCTGAAACTACCAGAATCTAATGTTAGATCAAATGTTTTAAAAAGTGTAAAATTTGAAGATAGAATTACTAAGATGAGTCACTGGTGTGACACAAAAGCATATGTATTGTTTCATGGTTTAGCATGAAAAAAGGTTACAGCTGTATATTTATGCTTATGTACCAAAGCCTTTACCAGTTCGTAAAATCCCTGATTTAACCATGCCAGTTTTTTTAAGTACATGCTAATATAACATCATGTGCTATAGCATAATGCAGTATGAGTAAAGTATCTAAGGCTCTTTCCTTACTAATCATGTTGTTAAGCATTACAAACGGGAATAGAGCAACATAAGTGTGCCTTATTATTAAGTCATTTAATTCCCATAGACAAAAACTGAACGTACTGTGGTGGAATGAAGCAGGAGATTAAAGGAGATTGAAAGCAACAGTAACTGGGTTTTTCAAAGAAACAAACTACTGGGAAAAAAGAAGATAATCTAGAAATAAAAAGGAAACTAATTTAGCAATTAAAATATTAGCATTTAGCATTCATTATCAATTAGCCTAAGGCGAGAGGAAACACCTAAAACCTTCTGGAAGAAACCATTAACATCATATGCCAGACAAGTTCAGAATGAAACACAGGGGAATTTATAAACACATTGATAGGGGAAAACAAGGCACACCTAAAACAATAAAAAAGCAAGAAACCAATGACAGGACGGGGGCAGACAAAAACAAAGCATATGGCTAGGAAAATAAACAAAAGAACCAACAGTTTTGTTGTTCTCCGGTGGTTTTGTGGGAGAATCTTCACCTGTGAACTTGACAGCACCACTGTGGTTCAGCTCTTGATAACGCTGAAAAAATATTTGATGATATTTAACTTCTGGTAATTTTTTTTCTCTCTAATTCTGTCAGACCTAGATAGTTGTGTTGTACACCAAATGTGGCGACGATTGGATAAAATTTGGAGGACAAATACCAAAAGTGGGCCAAAACTTTTCTAAACATGTTAAAATAAATTTCGACCAGTAAATGATGCCGAAATGACATTTGTTGCATAATCCCAGATTATGGTTTGAACAATATATTTGTCTAGCGTAAGTCAAATGGCATCTACACTTACATAAGTCTTTTTCTTTTTTATTATGAGCCACCAGATACGGTCTGTATTTAGCCCAGTTGGCGGATCGGCAAAGACATATTAAGCCCAAATGGTGGCTTTCCAGTATTGATCTTGTCTTTTAGATGGCCATATATAGCCTGCTGGTTTGTTTGGTCACAAATATTAATTAAACTGAGTGTTTTTAGTGAGTGTTTATTATCATCTTATTTAACGTGATGCTGTAAAGCTGAAAACAATTTCTATTGTTAAAAAGTGCTTTATAAAGCAAGGTGACTTGACTTGATGCTTGACCCTCTAATAACCATCTGTTTCTGGCAAATATTTTCTTTTAAAACCTTAATTAATGCTATTATAAATGTGGAAATGTTTACAAGTCAAAGACACTACTGTAGGTAATCATTTTAAAAGTAAACCCAGAAGTGGTAGCTCGGTGATTAAAGTACTGGACAGCTGATCCGAGGATTGTCAGTTCAACCCTCAATTGCTAAATTAGATAAATTTATGTCACTCTAAATAAGGACACCTGCCAAATTCCATAAATGTCAATGTAAAGAGTCAGTCATAATAGGAAACGTTCAGATTTTATGTAACTTAAACTGACACACACACAATGCAAGTGAGATCACAGTGAATTTCAGGCACATGCTGTGAGATTCTTCAGCTTAGGCTCAGCAGTTTCCGGATAAAGTGAATATCATAAAGGGTGTATCAGTCAGTGTATCATTTGTTAAGTCTAAAACGATGCATGACTCTGCAGTGCTACGGTCAGCATTTAAAGGATTTATGCAATGTCTCCATAGACGGTTCACACACAAATGCTTCCTTTTCAAGTCCTGAATTTTTCTCTGTAGATTACACACTGTGTAAAAAAACCCTTGAAAAACCCTTTTAATCTTACATGTGGGGAAAAAATTTGTCTGCAGTGTAAACGAAGTGATCATTTATGCATAAACATCCATCCATTAATCCATTTTTTCCATCCATCTATCCATCCATCCATCCAAAGATCCCACAATTCATCTATTTATCTACCCATCCATCCGTTCATTCATTTATTTAACTATTGTTTATACCTGTTTGTTCCAAATTAGGATCATGGGGATCTGCTGGAATCTATTGCAGCTGTCATTGGGTGGAAGGCAGGGGTCACCCTGGACAGATCACCAGTGTATATAAACATAATAATTGCATATCTTTTAATAAACCTTTAGTACAAATAATAATTTTTGATACCAAAAACGAGTCTTTTCCTGGGGTTTTTAAAGGGTTGGAGAAACATGTAGAATAATCGTCACTCTTCCACATCAAAATTTTTGGATTAAAAAACCCGATACGAGTCAAAAACTTCTAAACAGCTCGAGGTTGCCGGTTAATCTCTGCTGTTTGCACAGATTAACCAAAAAACCCAAAAAACTTTTTTTGGCTTTGTGTCTGATATTTTTTATTGTATTTTATCACTTTTTTAGTTTTGCATGTTGTTGTAGTCCTGCTCTTACCACCAACACTAAATCGATCTTTCTCTTTAACTCTGATCACTACTAGCAGCTCATGCTATTATGGACAATCGCCAAAGAAAGAAGTGCAATAAATAAATAAATAAACGTTAGCACTAAGAGAAGTGTGTTACCTGAAGGGAAGCTGTGTGAAAATCTATAGAAGGGTCAGAGGTCTGATTCCACCTGCAGCTGTTTGTTATATAGCTTTCTTTGGATTTTTTTTTAATCTTTAGTTGGTTAGGAACATCGTACAATACTTTGATTATTCAGTACAATGAATTGTGATATTTGTGGGCCTTAAATTATTTACTGCTCATGCTAAATAATTGCTTTGATTTAATAACGTAATCAGTTTCCTCTTGTGCATTAAATTACAATATCCACTTAGATGGGTTTATATGTGTCTACATAGCTGCATATTTATTTAAATACTAACTAAGTATATGATATTTAATAGAATATAAACAGTTGCTCTAATTTCATCTCATTTTGTTTCACTGATTTTTATATTAGTACTTAAGCTTTATTATACACAGATAAATTGAAATTTGGAAAGGAAATAAGCAATAAACTGATTTTGTTCCCAGTTTGTCTTAATAAATCTAACGATAAGCGATGTTATCATGTCTAATAATGCATTGTCTTCTTCACTTGTGCTAAAGCTGCACAAAATACCAGTTCACAATGGATATCGCGATGTGTGCATCTGCAGTAGTCACATTGATCTCAGTATTATATTTGACAGCATCACTGACATCCATCCATCCATCCATTCATACATCTATCTATCAATCAACCAACCAACCCACCCATCCATCCATCCATTTAGACGCAGGAAACAGTTACTTTTGTAGCTTTAACAAAGACTAACTGTACTTTAATTGATACGGTGAGTACCATACAGTGTGGTTTTGCATTTGATTATTCCAATTCTGTATCTACCTGCCCAGGGTGACCCCTCCTGCCTTTCGCTCTTTTCAGAGACGGCTGGAATAGACTCCAGCATATTCCCATGACCCTAAATTACGGAATAAGCAGATATGGAAGATGAATGAATTTCTGTATCTGAATGCTGTAGGACTTTTGTCTAAAAAAAATACATGAGAATCATTTCATTGATCTAACGAAGAACAAGTTTATGTCCTATGTTTTTAAGTATTTAGTATTAAGTACTTACGTAAGTATCACATTATTAGAACAATAATACTTTTTGTCTGACCTCAAGTATGTAATGTAGATAATAGCATGGGGGCCATCTGTCTTTAAGATAATATGGACACAGCTGAAGCTTGACAAGGCTGAACGAGATAAATTTCTTTCTCTTTCTCTCTCTCTCTCTCTCTCTCTCTCTCAAACACAGATTTATTTGTATGCAAATAAAACAACAACTTGTTTTGATTGATTTTAAGACAATGTATATGTGAAAAAAACTAAAAGGCTAAGATAATTAGCAGTGGCCTTGCATATTCTGTATATAAACTGTACAAAGTATTGGCCTTCCCACACAGTACAGTTACCAGATGCTCTTATCCAGAGTGACATACAATATTCCTTGTTATACAGCTGGGCAATTGGGGGTTGAGGGCCTTGCTCAGGTGCCCAGTGGTGGTGGTGCTGGTGTTGGGAATTGAACCTGGGTCCTCAGGTTAATAGTCCAACAACTTAACGACTGCGCTACCACGTCCCCCAGAAGTAGAATGAAGGTAATCTTTTGATCTTTCAAGTATGAAAAAGTAAAATGTCCAAATTATACAAACAATGGGCAAAAATATAAAATATATAGCATATATATTTCAAAACAATTTTTGGGCCACATATGAATTTACTACAAAACAATTTTTGGGCCAAATTGAACCCAGGTTTCATAAAATTGAAATTGAACCCAGGTCGGCCAGAGCGCAGTAGCGCCCTAGCGCCCTATATTCGACGATTATTCATATAGCACTTAAATAAAAAATATATAATGTTATTTAAATATATGTAATATTTATTGTTATAGAAACATTACAAATATTATTTATAAACAATGAAGGAAAAATGTTTTGATCCTTGTTGATGTTGGACCACTGACAAAAAAATTATTTGCTCAAGAAAAAACACATGTCCTGGAGTTTCCTAGTCAGTCTTTAGATCTAACTGCACACACGCCCACCTTCGGAAGTATTATTAGCCATACTACATACCAAGCGTTTGTTAATGTCTTTACGGTTTCTGATCTCTGCCTGGTTTATGTTTATAGTTCTTTGTATAGTAATTTTCATCTGTTTGTCCAGTTTCTGTTGGATTACTGTTTACCGACCTCTGCCTGTTTTGTGATTACGATGTTGGATTATCGCAATAAAGCCACTTGTTGCAATATGAATCCTTCTGTGTTTGAGAATTTCACACAGAATACTTTGCCACCACAGGATCCAGTGAGCGTGGCTCATCTTTAAGCCACCGTGGATTACCATGCTCAAGCACTACAATTATTTCAGGCACAACTCGGTTTGCTGCAGAACCAACGCAGTTTATTTCCAACGGAAGGTAGGAAAAGCGCCTTTCTCCTCTCGTTGCTCGCAAGTGGAGCTTATTTGTCGAGATGACTCTGGTTCGTTTTCTCGGTGCGTGGCCATGGCAGAAAGACTAGACAATCTATTACGTAACCCAGACTAGCACCACCAGAGAGCCACCAAGCACAACACCTGTCTTGCCTGGGGAAACTGAGCCCATGCAACTTGGATTTTCTCAGGAATGTCAGCACAGGCTACAATTACAGCTGTGCTTCTACTGTGGGGGTCCCAACCAAGTTTGTGCTGCCTGTCCTGTTAAACTCACACCGCGCATTGCTAAAGTAAGCCACCCTGTATGGGTGCCCGCTTACATCGTGACTTATTCTGTACCCTGTATGTTCCCAGCACTAGTGGATTCAGGGGCAGCACTAAATATTATTGACTCACAGTTACATTTTCTCTCCAAATCATTTCATCACACAAAAATCTTATCATCTTGGGATTCCATTGGTTACAGAAACACACCCCCACTATATCATGATATAGACCCCTCTCCGGAATTATGGGTGTAGCCCCTGAGGAGGCACAGCTCCAACCAATAGGTCTCTGACCAAGGTCTTTGAGACTATATCCAGAGCCCCGCCATGAGGATGTAGCCCCTGAGGGGGCACAGCTCCAACCAATAGGTCTCTGACCAAGGTCTTTAAGACTATATCCAAAGCCGCACCATGAGGCACTCTATGCCTGGAAATTGTTTGCCACAGCATGACCCAATTAACTGCCTAGAGATCTAACACTGTCCACCTTGAAGATATATGTGGCAGCTATAGCTCCTTTTCACTCCTTCTGTGTAGAAAATTGGTGGGCAGAGACCAACTATTAATGAGGTTTCTTTTTGACACAAAAAGACTTAGGCTTTCACAGCAACTTAGGTTCCTATTATGGGATCTAGCTATGGTATCAGGGAGACTGTCACTAAAGACAGTGTTTCCTTTAGCTATTTCCTCCATTAAGAGGATAAGCGATATCCAGGTGTTGTCTACCTTTCTTTCACCAACATGTTCCCAAAGTGTTAACGGCAGTGCTCCAGCCTATTGAATTGCAGGTCTTCTGTCCTCCTCCTTTCTGGGAGAAAAGGCTGAACCTTTGTACCCTGTGCGAGCAGTGAGCAGCCACTGGCCCTCTAGTTCCGGAAGGGCTCAGGGTGCAGTCTATCAGGGGTTGGCTGCCTCTAAGGCCTTGGCATTGTACCACTATCGGACATTTGTAGAGCAGCAGGTTAGGCTACCAGTATACATATACAGCATGGATCTAGCTACAAATCCATGTTCCACAGTTTTCGTATTACACAGTCCCCATACATAACACTGGGACAATGACCTGGTGCTATGGTGATGTGGGTCTCTTGTTTCCAGAAAGTTTTGACACAGCTAGAGTTCCTGAAAAAAAATGTCTCTAGGTTACATATGTGACCATTGTTCCCTTAGCGAGCAAGAAACTGAGGCCCACGGCATACCTGTCATGATGAATGTGAGGTCAATAAGGCCTGCTGCTTCACATGTTGATGACATCACCTGCCTGTGATGTAATGCTTTGTGACTGGCAGGATTACACACATGCTTCAGGGCAACAGTTATAAAACGGGTTCCCAAAGCGTTTCGGTGCAGCATGTTGTTCCTTCAAGGAACCATGGTTACATACATAACCTTGAAGATGTTTTTGCAGAATTATATAAACATGTATTACTAGTTCTTTTACTGTAAACAAAGCACAAAAATATTAATTTTAATTATTTTTTTCTTCTATCTTATATTTCACACACATATCATGCAATACAGGTTTTACATAACAAAATTACAGCTATGTTCAGTATCCACACAGGCTGGAGTGTGTATGATAATGTGTGAATTTACTGAGCGTTGTAAGACGGCACCACCTATTGGTGATTATCTACACATTTTTACTTTTTTTTTACTGATTTTTATAATCACTATTATTCAATTATTTATAATTTTGAAATAAATATTAGCAATATCTTTACACAATTAGCCTGTAAACTCATTTTCTTTTTCTGTTTGGATATTATAGAATTTCTTTGTGGATAATAATATTTTACTTTATTGAAATACTTTTTTCTATATGAGTTTTATTTCTAAATCAAGCTAAATGAATAATGTGAAAAAAAAAATTATCTGAAAATAAAAATGCAAGCGCCAATATTTTTAAAAATTTTACAAGTGAATCTTAACACCCACACTGTGGTTCATTTATTCGTTTACTTATTCACTTATTTATGCTGCTCTCTTACAGACCTATTAAAGGAAATATGTAATTTTATTTTCAGCTCTAATTCTGTCCTGGTGTTTTTCAATAATTAGTTAGCTGATCATTTTTTTGTAGTCCAGAGACAAAGCATTTGCCCATAGTAGTGAGAGTGTGTGTGTGTGGCCCTGTGATAGACTGGTGACCTGTCCAGGTTGTGCCCCCCCCATCTTTCACCATTTCAGAGAAGCCTGGGATAGACTCCAGCAGTTCCCCGTGACCCCAAATTAGGGAATAAGTGGGTATAGAAGATGAATGAATGAACACTGGAGCTAAAACATCAGTAGACTGAACCTTTAGATTTCCTTCTTTATTGAGACTCAAAAGAGAAATTTAGCAGTTAAACAGATTTTAGCACTAATGAAGCCATAAGACAGAAGAAGGTAAAAGGGTTAACAAATAATAAAAATACTATTTCAATACTTCCCAAAAAGCTACTCTTAAATTTAAAACAGATAAGTATCAATTAAGCAACCACCTTTTAGCCCATAACACAAGATGTGAGTTCCTATAGTAAGAATAACAATGCAAGCTTAAACACATCAAAGCCTTTCTGGTGTAGATTGTTCGCCGCTCTACCTCTCAACGAATTTCTGCCCAGTAGTTAATTTTTAGCTTCTGGACGGCCTTATCACTTTATTCTGCATTTCTGCACACAAACTATAATATTTTTTTGTGTCCATTGGCAAAAAAAAGTATCCAAGCAGGCAAACCAAACCTGTTATAACTCGAATACAAAATATTTTCATTCATGCATTTCAAAAATAGATTTAAATGCTGAAATTTAAATATAGATTTTTATGTTTTAGATGTCATTTTAAACCCTCCGTAAGAAATCTTCGGAAAAAGGAATGATTAGTCTTTGAAATATCTACCGCAAAACTTGGGTGTACTTTTTAGCCTTTGGAACGTCCTCCACATGCGCCTCTTTGATTATTTTAATTTAACCAGATTTCCAAGTCTGAAAAAAAGAAAAGAAAGCACGCTACTGTATAGATAGCCTAGATCTAACGTTTTCAAGAGGCAAAAATATTTTACTTACCACATCAAAACCGAGAAGTTTAATAATAACATCTCCATCAACAGAGATTGTGGAAACTTTCGCAAAAGGAATGCGATGTTTAAATGAGCAGTGACTCAAGCCATTCACATAAACCTATGAATTCATAAAAATGTTTTAGGGTATACAGTATATTAAAGTCGTCTTCATAGCTGTCTGATTTAAAGAGAACTGGTCAATTAGTAATTTGGAATTATTATTAAATTATACCTCATATTTCTCACGATTGATGAGAAAAAACAATTGGAATTCTTTTTCACGGGCAAAGGGAGCACCAGCTGTAATTTCCTCTGAGTCCCAGGTTCCATTTCTGCAGCTGTTCATAGTGGTATTATTACCAATACAAGGATTGTAATTAAAAGCGATATCATCACCTGCAGACGACCCCGTTTTAAATGTGATTACAAATCTGTGAAGATAAAAAAAAAAAAAAATTCTACATGTTTATTTTAAAGTGTACAAGATACCAAAAAGCACACACTCACTACTGTAACTTTGCTATTGTTGGAGTATGCATACCTTTTAGCCTTCTGAGGAACAGACCCTTGGAAAATAACAACAAGGTCTTTAAGCCCACTTGGTATCTTACCCACATAGGGAAGTGCCTGAAAGAACATTGACTCAGAAGTCAGTTGACTTTACATTTTCCTGCTATTTTGCAGCTCATATGTATATCCTATATACTGTTTAACTTACTGGATTAATGATTTGATCTGAAATCATAAAAGATTTTGTAAATATAATTTTTTGAAGTTCTTCAAACAATGAAGAAGTTCTCCAGCTCTGTAGACAAAAAATATATAGAATCTTATTAAAATTTACCTTTGAAAAAAGATAAATTCATGAATTAAAACTGCATCTATGCAATATGAAGTACAAAAAAAGTTAAACGTACATATATAACACCATATAAGAGTTTGGAAAGATCTCCGTGGATTTCAAGTGCTGTAACCTTTTCCATAGGTATGCGGTGCTTGAACACACACTGCTTTGAACCATTCACATAGATCTGCAGAAAGGAAAAATAGGTTAAAGCTGTTCTTTTATTCAAATGTAGGAATAAAAAAAAACAAACAAAAAACCCCCACCTCAATAGCCTCAGGGTTGATGACTATAATTATTTGGAAGGCTTCTCCCTTGTTGAAGGTGTTTTTAGATAATCTCTGCTCTGCACCCCAGACATTATTTTTTAAGCTGTTCATTGAGGTATAGCTTCCAATGTTAGGCTTGTAGTGAAAAGCGATGTCATTGCCAGCTTTGAAATCAAAGGTAAAGCTGTGAAGACAAACAAAAGTAGATTACATATTTATATATGCTTAGCATGTTTCATAGGTTATAGCATGTTTTCAGAATCCTGCATTATTTGTCTTTTTAAATTTTCCATGTACAGTGGTACCTCGACATACGAGTTTCCCAACTAACGAGTTTTTTGAAATACGGGCTGTCTCTCAAATAAATTTTTGCTTTGAGTTGCGAGCTAAAATTTAGGTTACCAGCCAGCTTCGGACACCCAATTGCTAGTTGGCGTAGCGAACGCCACAGTAAACGCTGTAACATCCACCCAGCATCCCGCACCTCACTTGATAGGTAGTCAGACATGCACATCAAGGTAAATGCTGTACATTATACTTGTTACAGACTAAGCTGTTTATTGGGTTTAAACATGGTCATTTTTTTTCAGCACTTATTCTGTGTGTGTGGGTGAATGCATTTTCCTCCTTGCGGCTTGCCGTAGTTTTGGTAAGAGTGCTGCTCGCAAAAAAGTGCGAGATGGGAAAAAAGTTGCAAACACATGTCTAACAAACACATATGACTCCTGCCCGAATGTAACTTGCTATAGGGCATTTTTCAGAAGAAGAAACAAACGTCTAGATGACCTAAAGATTTTAGCATTTCAGACGTATGAAGCTAAGTATTGGAAAAGCTTTCGGTAGAAAATGTAATTATTCTACCTTTACATATGTTGGATGGTGTGTCTATAATCATTTCTATCTTTTTTTCAATTAAAGAGAAATTAAAACTTACCTTTTGGCATCTGAAGAAACAGACCCTTGACAGAAAACAGCCATGTTTTTTTTAATCCCTCCTGGTATGTTAAAACTTAAGGGAAATGTCTGAAGGGAAAACAGAAAGAATTAGATTTTTTGTTTTTTTCCTCACCAATATGCATTTATGTTTATTTTTCACATTTCAATCCACTAATTCTTCACAGTCTTCTAACCTTCTAACCTGCTCAGAACCAGCAAAGAGAATATAGAGGAAATCACAAAAACCCTTGCAAGCTCAACTGTTTTGTTATTGTTACTCAGCCCCCCCTAGCTTCCTTTGCTTCAGTCTTTCTGTCCACAGGAGAATTTGCTATTTTTTATAATGAGAAAAAAAAAAAATCACCGCTTATCTGACTAATACTACACTGCCCCCCAGGACTCACCTCCTCCTTCACTTTCAAGCAAGAAGTTATTCTGTCCTGCAATCCTACCACCTGCCCACCGAATCCAGTTTCTTCTACAATGTTTCAGACATTCAGATCTTCTGTCTTATTTCTCTATAATTGTTATTGGTTTCTTATCTTTTGATCAAGTACCAACATTCAAGTATGAAAGAGCACGGGTCACTCAATCAAAGAGCACGGGAACAACTAGAGACTGGTATCACTTTTCTTTTAAAAATTATTGAATGCTCTGTCTATAAGGATCTATTTTTACCTGTCAAAAAACAACCTTTAAGATCCCAACTAGTCTGGTTTTAAAGTTACACACTCTTTACAGACTGTCCTATTGCTGCTGCCAAATTATCCAAACTGTTATCTGTATTTATGCTTTTGGGCCTTTTATCTGCATTTGATTCGGTCAGTCATTGAAGACCAACCTTTTTCTTAAATACGTAGCATTTGACATTCAAAATCTAGTTTGAAAAAACAATGTTTCACTTTCTTTGCTGTTTTTTTAACAGATCTTGTGTGTTGTTACACTTTGTTTTGTGTTGTTTTCTTATCAATGGGCTGTTCAATGATAAGACTCAGAGCACTTTTGTACACCAATCTGCTTAATGATGTACATAAAATATTTAACTTACCTCGCTTCTGATTGGATGTGAAATATGAAATTTCTTTAATTCTGAGACTGGGGAATAACTCTCTGTGAATACAACTTTCTGAAGTTCCGTAAAGAACAAAGAAGTGCTCCAGTTCTGTAGAAGAAAATAAAACATAAAAAACTGTTTAGAAAACAGCTTTAACTGTAAATAATAAAAAAAAAGACTTACTATATAATTCATTTCCATCCATGCAATTTAAAATGCAAAAATGTTAGACATACATCTATGAACCCCAAAATCAATTGGGAAAGATCTCTCCGAATTTCAAGTGTTGAAACTTTCTCTAGAGGAATGCGGTGCTTGAACACACAATGCTTTGAACCATTCACATACACCTGCATAAAGAAAGACAAAGCAATTAATGATCTTCTTTTATTTGAATGAATTTCTGAGCAAGATCATGAAAACACACCTCATAGCCTTCAGAATTGATGGCAACAATCATTTGGAAGGCTTCTCCCATAGTAAAAGGTTTATCAGATACAGCTTCCTGTGTCTCAAAGGTTCCATTTCTGAAGCTGTTCAGGGAGGTAAACTTACCAATGCAAGGGTTGTATTGAAAAGCGATGTCATCAGTATTGGCTGGCCCCGTTTTTAAATTCACAGTAAAGCTTTAAAGAAAAAAGATAAATTACAAATGTTTACTGATCTTGTTTCCATGGCCAGAATTTGCATTTAGTACCTTTTAGCAGAAGGACACGACGACTATGATTTCAAACAGGAATGTCAAATTTGGACTCATCTAAACATAGAGCACTATTTCACTTTAAATCAGTCCATTTTAAATGACCCGTGATAGAGGCACGGCGAATTGTGTTTATCGACAGTAGTTTCTGGAAATATTCCTGGGCCAATTAACTACTGTAAACTTCAGAATCATACAGATAAGTAATGCAGTCGTGTCGTCTGAGATCCCGAAGACTACGGGCATCCAACAAAGGTCTTTGGACCTGTTCCTTACGATTTATCCAGTTTCTCTGAATCTTTTGATGAAGTTATGCACTGTAGTTAATGAGATTTGCAGTTTGACAATGGGAAATGTTGATTTTAAAGTAATCCACAATCTTTTAACGCACTTTAACAGATTGAAGAGCCTCTGACCATCTTTACTTATGAGAGATTCTGCCTTATTGACCTGGTGACAATTAACTTAATTAGTTTGTTAAATTTGCTAAATGATCTATATTTTATGCTAAATAACATATTGGCTTATGCCAGGATGGGCTCACCCCTGGCTCACTTTTGGCTCACCAAAAGTGTTCATGTGATTTAAAAGTTTTTATAGTTTGTATTTTATTTAAATAAAAAAAAATGTCTGCTTATGTTTGTATTGATGACTATTTGTTTTCCAACATCAAATATTTTGTACATTCAAATGTGTAATTTAATTTAAATTAGATGTAAAACATTCAGGCTGGAGAGACTAACTAGACTAACTAAACGAGACTAACACTAAAATAACACTGTATTTAATTGCTGTAAGTGAATTCTATGTGTGTATAAACATACCCTGTTGCATTTACTGGAACCATGCCTTGAATAAATATGGCCTTGTTTTGATGGCTCTCTCCTGGGAGTTTAGTGGCATGGGGAAGTACTTGCTAACAGAACAGGTGAACAGTCAGAAAACAAAAATAATCAAGTTTTAAAAGCCCCTTCTGACATGTTAGGGCTTTTCTATCAATGGAATACACTTTTTTACTTACAGGGTAAACGACTAGATTTGAAATCTCTTGAGGTGGAAATTGAAAACTCGAGGTCGAGCTCTGTTGGCTTTGAATTCTTTTTAGTTCCCTAAATGTTAAAGTAGTACTCCAGTTCTATAAAGAAAAGTAAAAAAAGTATTTAAATGCAGTGTCAACATATTAATAAAAAATTGAAATAAAGATACTTTTGAAATATATTAGATTATAAAACTAAAATTAAAACAATTTTTTTTTAACATACATAAATAATTCCCCAGAGAAAAAGGGAAACATCTCCACGAACATCAACTGTGAAAACTTTGTCCGAAGGAATGCGATGCGTGAACGTGCAGTGTTTTACACCATCTACAAAAACCTGCAGAAAGAAAACGTATTAGTTTCATTAAGACCATTTTAAATTAATTACAATGATCCTCTGTTATATTTAAAGGAACACACCTCATAGCCTGTGGAACTATTGACTACAAGAATTGTGAAGGCTTGTCCTTCAGTAAAGGGAGTATAAGGGATCTTTTCTTCCTTTTCATATCTTCCGTTTCTGAAGCTGTTCAGGGTCGTAAATTTACCGATCGAAATGTTGTAATGAAAAGCGATGTCATCACCATCATCTGGCCCCGTTTTTAAATTGATTATAAACCTAATAATAAAAAATTTAAATGTTGAACATGAAATGTGTATACAAAAAGGGGTAATTGTAGCATATTTGTATTTAGTGTTTACTCCTTTGAAAAGTTTTAGGTTAAGATACCCTTTCGAATCTGCAGGAAGAGTCCCTTGAAATACTAGAGCTTTTTCTGGGTTTAGTCCTACACTAATATAACCCACATAGGGAATTGCCTTGAGAAAAAAAAAGAAAATACAAAGTACAAATTAATGATTTGTTTGAGGATTTAATACTAAAATTAAGATAGTTTATTCAGTTATTTATTAACATTTTTGACAAAACCTACTTTTATACAATTTTTTATTTTTTTAAACTTACTGGTTTGCTGATCAAATGAAAAATCTCTAACGGTATAAATGTCGAGCCTCCACTTCTCATTAGTAAAGGTTTTTTTTCATTAGTTAACAAAAGAGGATCCATCCGTTTCTGTTTAATGAAATATAAAATATAAAGCATGATGTTTTAAGAAAGGAAAAGTCATTTTTTTTCATACTTTAAAAGTACAATATATATGTGACCAATTTTAGTGAGTGGAATATAAATTAGAAATAGTGTCTTAATATGTAACACTGAAACAAATCTGACAAATTATAAAATTAAGATAAATCAACAGTTTTACTTACGTCAAAACCTAACCAGTCTATTGTAACATCTCCTGCTATCTCAAGCCATAGAACGCTTTCTAAAGGTATGCGGTGATTGAATGTGTAGAGATGTTTTCCATTCACATGGACCTGTAGAGAAGTTGTGTTGTTAACACATTTTAAATACTTTTTTAAAATTAAAATTCAAACATTTACAGTATTTAATTAACCCACCAAATAAGAATCCTTAGTAAGGATGAACAGTAGTTTAAAAGATGCTTCTTTCACAAAAGGCTTAATAGGACCAAATTCCTTTTTCTGCCATTTCCCATTTTGTATACTGTCCATGCAAACAGTGCTATTGATACAGGGGTTGAAATTAAAGGCAACATCACCAATCTTTGCCATTTTTCGGAAGTTTACGCAAAACCTGCAAAAGAATAAAAGCTGTTTAAATTAAAGAATTTAGGTTTTACATTGTCATCTATTCATATAACATTAGTACATTGCTAAATTGTTAAATGACCTATTATTAAAACTTTTAGCACAGAAAAGAAAAACATGATGTGGCTAAAACCCTGTTTATGCTAAATATTCCTTATCCAGTACTCTGTCTCTTACATATAGTGAATTAAAATCAAAGCAAAAAAGATAACAGATTCACTGCCCTAAGAACTTTTTAAATAGAAATATTTAGAATAGAAATAAAGAGAAGATTTCACTACATATAAAAATGCTATTGTGTTGTAGGGTTAAGTTTCATATAGCAAAAGTATTTTTTATGGTAAATACTGCAGTGTTTGGAACCTTACTGTAGTAAATATATGAAAGTAAATTTTAACGATGTGGTAATTAGTTGTAATAATTTTATCAAACTTTTTAGATTAACTATATCATAGTTACATTTAAATAAAAATAATAACATCAATCACTAAAGTACATTTTCTGCAACGATATTATAATCACTACAGGACAGATCAGAATACACAAAAAGAACATACAAAACCCAGAAAACTAATAAAACTAAATATGTTAATAAAATGTTCATTTTTTTATTACGAATTGTCGTTAAAATCTTTGCTGCATTGTTTAACAAACGATCTGACGTTGCTGTCCAATGGAAATAGGAATCTGGTATTTCACACTAAAACACACTGTTCCCCATTACCAACTCTGTTGCAACAGAGCAACTAAATATTGTTGATAAGTTCACTACAGTTCTTTCTATAGTATAGCACAAACAATAACCAAATGTAAATACTATAACAAACTAAATCCTCTAGTAAATATTATAATATAACACGGTTTACCACAGTCTTATTTACTACATTTGATCCATTTACTAGAATTTATACTATAGTACACCACAGTATTTTTTCATTTGTAATTTCACGTCATGTCAGAAACAATGGCTATATTAATGGCATTTATAAGACATTTCAATATATTAAGTTATTGCAACTTTTAAAAAACATATAGTAAAATATTTTAAAGTAATAAAAGCACCATAAGTCAATGCGCGACAGAAATCTCAAAACTGTCCCAGGCGGATTCCTTTTAAAAATGTCCATCAATATATTCTCTGTAGAATAGTTTTGTACGCCACAGTAAAATGTAGTAAATACTATGATTAAGTATAGAATAAATAGAATAAAAGAGTAAATACTATAGTATACTATAGTATTTTTGCTACTGGTTTTGTGTTACTGGTTATAAGATCAGTAATCTAATTACCGAACCCTGACAAAGTCACTTTAAAAATTCCAAAAATGTGTCCATTACATTCACTTACACTCCCTGAGCTGAAAATCTAAATTTTTATTTGTATATTATTAAAATGTGCAGTATTTTCTATGATTTTTTTTTAACAGACAAAAATAACATACTGAGTGGCTGTAAGCGGTATACTTCCTTCAACATGCAGTCGCATTCCAGGTTTTAAACCTCCAGGTATTTGCTTGGTATAGGGAATTATCTGTGGCACAGTCAATTAATTAGGATTATAAGGATGCACATTGTCACCACAATCAAACAAATTATTATCTATTATTATTATTGTTGCTGTATTTAAAATAATTATAATTTTAAACTTACAGGCTGAATGACAGGGTTTGAAACCTCAGATGGGATGGTCGAGGTGGTACTGACTGACTGGGTCAAGCCCTAATAAAAAAATAAAGAGATAAAAATAACTATTCGATAACATGGCTGATGTGTGCAGTTGAGATTTCAAGATTCTTTTTAAAATTTCTAAATGTACATACTTAATTTTATGGCACAATAAATACAAATAAATACAAACATGCAGAATTACACTTATCTTATATTGCATTATGCTGTAGTTTATGCTGTTTAACTTACATTATTGGTAGCTGTAGCTCCGGAGCTCATGTTGGCAGCAAACAGGGTGAGAAGATTCACACAACAGACAAAGTTTAGAGAACCACAGTCTTTTATAGTGTACCACTAATGGGTTGAAGCTGTCAGGACATTTTAGGTTTTGAACTTGTTCAAACCTGTTAGTCGGTTGGCAAAGAGTCACAAAACCTGATAAAACCTGATAAACTTAATTGCGAAACTAATTTACAAATTCATTTGTCTGTCAAATTATGAATTTAATTTACTTTTACATAGTTGGCTTTTGGTGGCTCAAATGGTTAAAGTGCTGAGTTGTTGACCTAAAGACCAGTAAGACCTGGGTTCAACCCCACCCCTGATCTAAAGATCACCAACCAGCCACCGTTGGGTCCTTGAGGATAACGCTTCCTGCTCCAGGGGCGCTGTATCATAGCCAACCCTGCACTGTGACTCTAACTCTCTGAGATGGAATATGCAAAGAATGAATTTCACTGTGCTGTAAAAAAGAATATGTGACAACATTACATTACATACACAACCACCAGTTCCCTCAGCTGAGAATCTACCTTTTTATTTGTATATTAATAAAATGTGCAGTATGCAATAACCATACTGTTTGGCTTTGAGAGAAACACTTCCTCTTACGTACAGTCACATTTCGGGTTTTATACCTCCAAGTATTTGCTCAACAGGAAATTATCTGTGGCACGGTAAAGAAATTAGGATTATAAAGATGCATAAATATACACATCACAATACACATTACAACACACATACAATAAAGATGATTTAATTCAGCAATTGTTACAATACAACAAACTATATTGGTCACAAAAATGATTTCATGTTTGAAATATGTATTTTGTAAAAAAAAATATTTTGAGCATTTTTTAAAATATAAAAAATCTATCTATCTATCCACTTGCCTATGGAAGCTTGGGGTAGAAAAGTACAAAAATTACATAAAATGTGTAAAAGATACGATAAAAATTAAACTTGCATGTTATCACAATCCTGTGTTTAGAAGAAAACTGGAATAGAAAATAATATTAGCTATTGCTAGAGAATCACTTTACTGCATCATGTTTGACCTACTTATGCATGTAAGATTTAAAGTAATATTGAATTTAAAAAGTTCTTACTAACGTATATTTACCCTAGATTGAATTGGTGTTGTGTTATTTCGGTTGTGGTAAAACTAAAAAAAAAATAATTATTTCATAAACATCATAAAGTGTATCCTAGTCAACTAGATCAGACCCCTGACTTAAAGACAGTTATGCACTGATGTGAAAGAATGGGAAGCTACAGTAAGAACCTTAGATATTGACATACAATATGTAACATGCCCCAATACAAGTTGTTATTGTTTTGATCCATCATGGTGTTCCTTGAGATAATTAACCCCTTATGCTTCCAAACCACTTTGCTCAATATCAAAAGACAAAACAACAAACAACTCCATATCTCCTTTCCCTTGGCTACAGATACATAACCAAACTATCTCCTGGACCAAAGTTATTACTCAGTGGTTGGACTTTTGTCTAAAGAACTGTTTGTTCACAGAACATGTCAAGACATGCCCTCAACACCCAGTTTGTGAAAGCTCTACCTAGCTTGACCGAGAACAGATTCCTATGGATCATGATCTCAGGGAGACATTAAGATTTGGATATGAAAATATCTAGTTTGTCTTTATTAATATTAATAAAAGGTCTGATTAAAAAAAAAAAAAAAAACAAATTAGAAAAAAAACAAATAAGAATTCACAATTTGCCTGCAACTGGTTCCTGCACCCGACCCAACACAAAAAAAAATCCACAGATTTCTGCCCAAAAATGTGTGGCTTTCTAGTGGTTTGGTGGGAAGGTGTATTGTAAGCGAAAATAACCCAAGACAAACATGCAGCCCATTCTCTTTTCTAAAAGATGACAGAATGTGCAATGAATTTTGCAAAGTATGGTTTTAGTGTAAAAACAAAAAAAAAAAAAAATAATAATAATAAATAAAACCACCCTCATAACCTTTTGATATAAAAGCCATAATACTTATTGAGTTAAGTTATTAAAAAACAGCCTCCTCCTTTCCCCAGACACCATTTTTAAATATTTTTAAAGGCAGTAAAACATTCCATTTATGGGTTGAAGTGGAATGCAATCATCTTTGTTTCCTTGCCCCTGTTTAAAACAAAATTCAAATAAATGGAATACAAGACAAAGAAATAAACTCAAACTCAAACTCAAAGAAACATGTTTACCCTGTAGTACATTATACAATCATATTAAGGAGGAAAAAAGGACTAAATGTATAAAGTAAGAATAATGCCGTGTGTGAACAGTTAGCATTGCACATTATTTACAATGACCTGCAGAACGAAAAATTCTATACATTAAATACTCAATAAGATATATATATATATATATATATATATATATATATATATATATATATATATATATATACAGTCAAGCCCGAAATTATTCATACCCCTGGAAAATTCTGACTTAAAGTTACTTTTATTCAACCAGCAAGTTTTTTTTGACCGAAATGACACAGGCTTCTCCCAAAAGATAATAAGACAATGTACAAGAGGCATCATTGTGGAAAAAATATTTTCTCAGCTTTTGTTTGAATTTGAACACAAAAAGTGGCATGTCCAAAATTATTCCTACCCTTTCTCAATAATCAATAGAAAAGCCTTTATTGGCTATTACAGCAATCAAACTTTCCTATAATTGCTGACCAGCTTTTTTTGCATGTCTCCACTGGTATTTTTGCCCATTCATCTTTAGCGATGAGCTCCAACTCTTTCAGGTTGGAGGGTCTCCTTGCCATCACCCTGATCTTTAGCTCCCTCCACAGATTCTCAATTGGATTTAAATCAGGACTATGGCTGGGCCAATAAAAACGTTAATGGTTTTGTCTGCTAACCATTTCTTCACCACTTTTGCTGTGTTTTGGGTCTTTATCATGCTGGGATGTCCACTGGTGCCCAGAGCAAGTTTCTCTGCAGACTGCCTGATGTTGTTGATGAGAATTTTAATGGTATTGCTCCTTTTTCATGGTGCCGTTTACTGTGATTAGGTTCCCTGGTCACCGGCTGAAAAACACCCCAAAACATTAGGTTCCCACCACCATGTTTGACAGTGGGGATGGTGTTCTTAGGGTTGAAGGCTTCTCCTTTTTTACGCCAAATGAAGGCTACATCATTGTGGCCAAACAATTCAATTTTGTTTCAATCATCTGACCATAAAACAGAAGACCAGAAGTCTGGAGAAGTGGTGTCCTCCTTGGTCTGTGTCCATGGAACCCAGCTGTGTGCAGTGTCCGTTGGACTGTCTGCCTTGAGATGTTGCCACAGCAGAGCCCAGATTCATCAGGATGGCCTTGGTGGTGATTTTTTTTACCTCTCTCACTATCCTCCTGACTAGCACAGGTGTCACTTTTGGCTTCCGACCACATTCTCTGACATTTTTCACAGTGTGGAACATATTTCACGTATTTTTTAATAATACTTTGCACTGTAGCCACTGGAACTTCAAAACATTTAGATATGGTCTTACAGCCCTTTCCCAACTTGTGAACAGCCACATTGTGCAGCCGCAAGTCCTCAGTTAGCTTCTTTGTCTTAGCAGAATTTGCCAGGGGTATGAATAATTTCGGGCTTGACTGTAAATATATGTATGTATATTCTTACTTGTTATGATGTCATTATTTTGCAAAAGATATCTGTATTAAAAAAAACCCTCTTTTCAAAGGGTGAGTCCTTTGACTTCCACCTTCCGTTGCTAAAAGGTGTTTAGGTAAACGTTTTGCCAGTCTTGAAGCACCTTGGTTGGCATGGGTGGTAAGACATCTCCCCAAGGACACTGATGGGGCCTCGGGTAACATAATAATGTGATTTTACCCACAGATAGGTGTTTTATTAAAGGCGCTGGGACCTTTTTAAGGAGAGGGCGGTCCTCCTTAGCGCCCCAGTTGCTGTCGCTGCCTTGGCACCTTTATTCTCAGTGAGGTGCAGGTAGCGACACTGCACTTTTGCACTAGGCGATACAAGGAACTTGATTTTTCTGGGTGCCCCTCCAGCATCCCCATGTACCTGAAAGCAGCAAGGTACCCCTGAAATTACACTGACTGTCTTTCTGCTCCTGGAACCTCTCGAATACAGATTGTACTGCATTGCCGAAGAGGTCTGAAGAGGCCGCTAGGGCAGTCATGAGGTAGGTCTTTTCTCTCCCTGCTATGTGTATTACCACAGATGCCTCTCAAGTTTTTCCCCCTTGTCTAGGTCTATCAGCAGGTCTATATTCAGTTTAGAGGTGGCCCTCTTTGTATAGAAGCATAGTGATGACTGACTACTACCCTCTAAGCTCATAGCTTTTGCCTCCTAAAAGGCTTGAGCTTCTCTCCAAGGAAAAAAAAACTGCAGTGCAGTGTTCCTTACTAGCAGTTGGGAGTTAAATCAAAGTTTTTTCTGTACACTTTTAAAATAACATTGTTTATTAAGTTGTATGAAAAATTGCAATTTGAATGTGCGAAATATATCGAATTATGATAAAAATTAATCTATGCAATATGATAAAAATTTATAATTGCAAATGATTTTCTAATGGATAGACTTTTCATTTAAAAGCTAAGAAAAAGAAAGTGACTGGACATATGTTTAAATAGGGGAATTCACTTGTATTTGCTTTAAAAGAATAAATGGATTAAAACATAGAGAATGTTGTATTCTACTTATTATAATAACTTCTGTTAAGTTAAATATTTTTAATTATGTAAAAATTCTAAATTCATCAGGACATAATGAAAAGCTGTAGTTACTTATTTATTTCCTGTAGAAATAATAATGCTGTAAAAAACACTATTTAATACTGTAAATGTACAGTACGCTATTGTATTTGATAATTACATTACTCGGCTGTTAATATGGTTTACAGTAGTAGTCCTGGAGAAATTTTGCCAACTTAACTGCTGGTATTTTACGGTGAATTTACAGCAAAACTTTACAGTATAAACTGGATTCCTTCGGTTCCAATTTATTGAAAGCCTATAACGAATAAACAACTAAACAGAATTATTAGGTTCTTAGTTTTAGTAGAACATCTGAACATACTTTTAAAAGTTAGGGTTGTAATAAAACATGTAATTTATCAATAATTTCATAAATTATTTATTATTATTATTAGACTCGTTAATAATTTGAGCAGGGAGTGGTAGCACGGTGGTTAAGGTGTTGGACTGCTAATTAGAAGATTAGGGTTCGATTCCCAGCACCACTAATTTGCCACTGAGCCCTGAGCAAGGCGACAGCCAGGTCCCCGACATGATTCTAGCGGTGGGTGTATGTGGGAAGGGGTATGTGAAAGGTGGCATGGTTTGTAAATGAAAGGGAGAGCTTGGGAATGACACCAGGAAAATTAAGATCACCTGAGGCAAATTGAGACTGATCATGAAATCCATTTCTTCCCACAGTGAGCAAAAGAAACAAACGAGTCACAAGTGAGGCAAATTAAGCGGCTGATCTTTGTCTGTGCTTTTGCATAAGGCCATTCCAGGAGACAATATAAATTGTGTGACAAGCCGCTAAACTGCCTCCGTCCTCTGATTCTTTCCCACAAAACATCACACATAGGGATGTTTTGAGACAGTTAGACTTTCTAAAAGAAATCCTCAATGATAAAATACTGGTAAACTTTTATTTAACTAAAAAACACAAGAAAAAAGAAAATGCACAAAATGCATTTTAAATCGACTTGTACTTTATGAAATTAAACTTCTATTTTAATGATTTATATGCGGTTATTTTTGCCACGTCCGTTATAAATTTGTGTGGGGGCAGTTGTAGCAACTTCTGCTCGGACCACAATACCGCGACAGCTATGCATCTCATATCAAGCCTGTGTGGGGAGATTTATTGTGTGTGCGAAGCATTTGATGTGCGGTTTAAATCCTACCTTGTGCACAGTCACATCCATATTACGCGCACTGTCTGTTACAATAGCGATGCAGATCCTGTTAGCAGAGGTGTACGGTATTAATTTCCTACAATGTTTGCATATTGTCTTTGTCTTGTCTATCATTCTTTCGTCGTTCCTTATTTCCACCAGGAAACCGAAAAGGTGCCACACAAACGATTTAAATGTTGCAGGGCATCTTCTATTGTCACTTTCTCACGAGACCAGCCGGGTCTCGCAAGACGCATTGGATCTCGCAAAATCTCGTGCCCCAAGATCTCGTCATGATTCTAATTAGACACATGATTTTTTTTTTTTTATTTAGGTGCACTTGTCAGCCTGATACCCATTGTTGTATGTTTAATAGTTGTGCATGTCAGTGACATACTGTCTTAAAAGATTTCGCATACATTATTTTAGCAGGTAACTTTCTATTTTCATATTACAGCATTTGGCATTTCCCCTTAAAAGTGCTTTTTGTGCTTTTATAGATTTGTACTGGTTGTGCAGGTAGCAAAGTAACTGTAACATCACCCCACATTCCCATAGAAGCTTGCATCCAATCATTACTGCATCATTTATGACCTGTTTTGTTACAATTAAATATAAAACTATTCATGTATAGAGCTAAATAAAAGTGATATTGTTTGTTACACTATATGATCTTGTGTTTATTTCTAATAAACTAAGGCATTCCACAACATTAACTCAATAATATGCTTCTATTAATTACTATTGCTTTCCTAACTGTCCACAATTCAGAATTATTATATGCATATACAGCAATTTATGCATCAACCATTAAAAATTAAATCAAAGTCTACTGAAATCTTCTAATTATGTAAACTTGAAAAAAATAAAACATATATTTATACATATATGTTAAAATAATACAGATTAAGAGCAAAGAGTCATAAATTATAAAGAGGATTTATGTCAATAGGAAATATTTTAAAGCTTATATGGACCTTTTGCAAAAAAGGGAGAGGTCAGGTAGGTGAGATAGAGACAGATTAAAGCAGCACACTGTATTTGGCTCTCAGACATCTAGACTGATTTGCACCTGATTTGCACCTCTCCTGGCTTTCTGACCATGAGAGCTTTATTTTTACAATAGAGCAAAGCAAAGTGGTAAAATAAGATGTTGCTCTGCTAATGAAAGGTTGTCATGCATGTGCAAATTAGCATATAGAATTGATGAATTATTTTCATTTTCATTTTAAAAAGCAAAAAAATAAAAATACTTTAAATAAACTATGGTAGTTTGATAGTTAATTTAGAAGGGCTGAAATGACAGACAGGTTCTGAAGCTGGCCCAGGCACTCATCTGACATTTTGCTTTTACCCATGTGTTTAAGTAAAAACACTACACTATAGACATTTTAACATAACTGTGAAATAGAACTTTAATTTGAGATCACCAGGCCTGCCTTATCTGTCAGTCAGAGCACAGCACCGGCTTATTGTGAATAATTGTGCTAAATAAGCTTTGTTTTCTCTAATGCTGACAAGTTAATCGTTGTTATAACATTGTAATACCACCTGGTTAAATTCCTTATAATAATATTCACAGTATTAAAAATATCTACACAACCAATCAATTGTCACATTATGAAAATTAGCTACACAGCTAATCTCAAATTTATATAACGCCTCAGGAAATGGTGCCAAAATGAGTTCACAGGAGGGGACCAATCTAATTTTTTTATTGACAACTATTTCCATCTAAAATATTTGAATATACAGGAACAACAAAACATTGATAAAATCTAATATAATTTAAAACCAACTGGACCTATCATTTAGTGATAAAACCACCATAAACTATAACAAAATGGCATTTTTTTTATTTCTAAAAGATTCTCAGTTTTACTAGGTGGATTATAATCATTTATTATAATTGTTTCTGAAACATCTTTAAATTATGTTTAAATTACAATGTTCTAAGAAAGTTTTCTCTGAACATTACAAGAACATTCCAAAACATTCTTAAATTCATTCTGTTTACATTTGTATGTCTGTATGATTGTGATACTTTTACAATTAAAGTATTTCATCTATTTTAATATAAAAGACTTACATAAGACATCCCTTTTTAAGATAATCATGTTACAGACCTGATGTTGATTAACTTAGTTAGTTGCTAAATGTTATCTGGCATGGCATGACAATATCCTCATCGGACGTGGCAGGGCTTAATGTGGGCATCAAGCTCTCGGCTTGGTGCTGGCTCCGGATCTGGCTCTTGGGCAGGCTTGGGAGCGCTGGCTGAGCAGTATGTGGCCCCAAACACAGAGGGATAGCTATCCCCATTACAGGCAGTGCTGTGGATATAAGCAAATCCTCTTTGCGGGCCTCAGCTGTGACCCTTGAGAGTCCCACAGTCCTAGGCATCCCCATTTGAGGATCACCTACACTGTATACCAGTCTTGGCGACGGAGCGGCGGCCATCTTGGAGCTTGGCTGGGGTGCGGCGGCCAGCTTGGAGCGCGGCTGGGGTGCAGTGTCCATCTTGGAGCTTGGCTGGGGCAAAGAGGGTCTTTTTAGTGTGAAGCGAAAAAAGTCCTTTAAAGCAACATCATTAAATCCTGTAAGGTTACAAAAGTCCACAAAAACTCCTCAACATAATCCTCTATGTAGGAATTGCCTTGCCGCAGGCGAAGCAGACAGTTAACTGCTGGGTTTCATCTCTGTGGTTGTTTGTTCTGTAACAGACTCCACTGAGGCGAGACGTATTAGAACCCAAGTGCAGTTTATTTATAAGTAAAAACCAATAAACAGAAACACTACAAATACTTGGCAAGACAACAAACTTAACTACTTTGGAATAACATGACCATTAGCATAACCAAGAACTCACCGCAATGGTACAGGGAACAACAAACCACTAAGACAGGATAATAATACAAGGGGGTATGTAAGCACAAGACAGAACAAGGAACCATATTCAACCAGGTCACATATCAGCTGCAACGCCCAAAACACTAGAAAATACACCCCACCTTCCATGTCTCCTTATTAAAACCTATTTATTTCAGATTTCAGTTTCTATGTGCTGCCATGTGGCTGTATTTTGTATTTGTAGTTGGTATTCCTATTTGTATTCATATTAGGTTTAAGGTTTATATTTGTGGCTAATTATTCTTTTTATTTTTTATATAGCCAGTTTCAGCTGTTTGAAGGTATTTTAAAAGATTGAGTAGAAAGTGGTCTGTAGGATCAATCATGCCTTTTGATAAACAGATAGCTGTCAACGAAAATATGGAAAACACAAGTCCTGTACCAAAGATCATTGTTTTTATTTTATTTGTTTTTTTTCTTTTATTGTCTTGCTTTCTTTGTAAATGTCATACCTGTAAAAGTAAACCTACATTTCTTTTCGTATATATTATCTTTTATATTTACTAGAAATTAAATAAACACACAAAATTAAACCCCTCAATGTGTTCTTGGTGGTAACATTTAAATCCCCGGGTCATACATTTTGGTACCAGGAGTGGGTTGTTGTTTTTATTTGGTTTTATTTATTGGCCACAAGTGAAATAGTTAGATTAGGCAATGGTGAATAATTTGCAAAGACGGAGAATGTGAAGTGTGTGGAGGCTCATACTGGCAGATGAGGTGGTCAACTAGGACTGATCGTGTTTCCAGTGGGCTCAACAGTTGCTAAAGATAACTGTTTCTGCTTGAAGAGAGTCTTTTTTGTCTACACGGGAGCTCTGGGATTTTTTCTAGTTTTTGTTGTTCTGGTGACTCATGGTGCTTTATTTAATATATACATTACATTGTTTGTTTTTTTCCTGCACATTTTATTTTGCACTTTTTATTTGTGTTCTCCACTCCTGCCTGGCCTTTTTAATAAGGAGAGTCAAACACGAAGTTACCTAGACTCTGAGGCACAGCGCAGGCTAATGCCCTAGGGCTTTCAGGCAGACTTAGTGGCGGAGCTAAAGATGGGCCTAGCTTTATGGCACTCTCCAAACCGATAGCTTTGCGCACCTTGAACTGGCTGAAGAAGCCTGCTCTAGAGAACCTTTCCCTCAGGCAGATATCCAATCGCAGCGCTTATGCGAATAAGGCTATGTTGGAGGTTAATTACCAGGGCCACCATTAAACCTAAGATAGGCTGGGCGGCTGAAAAAAAAAAAAAACTCGTCCACGTAGTAGGTTTGACCCAGAAGTGATGAAGCTCCTATAGAAACCATTTGGCTGAGTGGACGTAGACCTGTTTTTGCGCCTCAAGAAACAACACACACTGCATGTTTTGGTTCTTGCTGGGCCTGGATGCCATAGTTTAGACATGGCCAAAGCAGCGACTGTATGACAGTTCTATAGCAAGTAAGACAGGAAGGGGTAGCTGTATTTCTATTTTGGACAGGTCAAGCATGGTTCTTGAATCTGGTGTCCCCTTTTAGACGGTCAACCTTTTCAGATCCAAATCAGGAGGGACCTACTGTTGTAAGTGGGGTGGTGGTGGGGGGGGGGGGGGGGTCCTAGTACACCCGTATCCATAACTGTAAAAGGGGTGGCTGTGGCCTCTAAGAGGGCAGCTTTAAGCAGAGGGTCTCTCGGCTGAGGTCATGGCAATCATACTACACTTTACAGCTTCTGCCAGGAGGAAATCCAGTTTCCCGCCCAATCAGCCCAGTGCTGGAATTTAAATGTTTTTTTGCATGTTCAACATTCTCCACACTGAAGGTATACATAGTGGCCATATCTGCCTTTTATGGCCCTCTGGGTGGCAAATCAGTGGACAGGAAGAAATTAGTGTTAAAGTTCCTTTGTGGCACTAGGATAAGTCCTACATGACAACTAAGGTTTCCATCATAGGACTTGGCTATGGTGTTGGGAAGTCTCACTGAGCTCCCCCTACGAACCATTAGAGGCCTCCGACCAGGCACCTGATTATAAAAACTGAGAATTGGCGATATTCAGACATTGCCCATCTTGCCATTGTGCCTGTATTTTTTTTTTTAACCATAACTAGTTAGGGCGTTTCTCCACCCATGGCCAGGGTTTGTACCTAAAGTACCAAACTTCGATACCAAGTGCAATCGAACTGCAGGCCTTCTTCCCTCCACCCTTTTGGGATTTAGATCAGAAAAAGGCTGAGCCTTCTGTGCCCAGTGTAAGCACTGTGTGCATACATCCACAGAGCTGCCCAGTAGCAAAGATCAGGCCAACTGTTTGTCTGTTTCGGCTCACACAATAGAGGAGCAGCTCCCATGAAACAGACAGTAAGCAGGTGGGATGGTCAAGACATCACTCTCGCTTATAATGCCTCTGGCCACCTGGTCCCAGAAGGGCTTAGGGCACACTCTACTGGAGGTGTGGCAGCCTTTGGCACTAGGGGTACCACTGCTGGGACATCTGTAGGGCAGTGGGGTGGGCTATAACACATACATTTTACAATTTTACAACCTGGATGCAGTCCCCACACATAACACAGAGGCAGTGACTTTGTGCTATGGAGGCATAGGTATTTTATTTCCAAAGCATTTAAACCGTATTACCTATAGTTCCTTAAATATTTTATTTCATTTTTAGCCCTAATTCTGTTTAATCCTCGTGTCTTTTGTTTTTCAATGATTAATTAGCAAATCTTCTTTTATAGTCCAGAGACAAAGAAACCTTTTTTTTCTACATGTGAAAGTAAAATTGTAAAGCAAATAAAAATTCTATACAAGCCTAAACACATCAAAGCCTTTCTGGTGTAGATCTTCCTGTCAACTTATTTCTGCCTAGTAGTTGGTGTGTAGCTTCTGGACGCCCTCATAACTTTCTTCTGCATTTCTGCACACAGATATTATTTCTTTGTCTCTATTGGTAAGTACACAGATTGACTTACTTAAGAGGGGCGAGATGACACTTTAGCTGGGCAGGTACCACTGAAGTGGTTCAAAACCTCCACAGTAAAAATAAAGACAAGCAGGCAAACCAAACGTGTTATAATTTAAATACAAAAATATTTATATTCATGCGGGAAATTTGTGAAATTTACAAAAAAGGTTAATGGAAAAAAGTCTTTTTTAGATTTTTTAAAAAATGTACAAGCAAAACTGGGGTGTACTTTGGAACATCTTCACCACGTGCAGGGTTGCACATTTTAATACTATTTTTACTTTTATAAGTCAAAATGTTTTTTTAATGCTGAAAAAGTATAAATTTAAAAATTTGCTCAAAAGCCTTGCCAAATTTGCAATAATATATTAATTATTTATTAATAATATATTAATAATATATTTCTTTGTCTTCATTGGGAAGAAAAGTATCCAAGCAGGAAAACCAAACCTGTTATAACTTAAATACAAAATATTTTCATTTACGCATTTTAAAAGTATGTTTGAATGATGAAATTTATGTGGAAATTGTTGCATTCATTACATGTGAAAATTTACAGAAACTGCTTAAATAGTCTTTGATTTTCAAAAATCTGCTGCAAAACTTAAAAGTACTTTTCAGCCTCTGGAACGTCCTTCCCATAAGCATCTTTGCTTATTTAAATTTAACCAGATTTCCAAGTCTAAAAATAAGAAAAGAAAGCACACTACTGTATAGAATTTCTAGATCCAAAATATTCAAGAGGCAGAAAAGTTTTACTTACCACAATAAACCGAGAGGTTTAATTATTTTAGTTTTTCACCCAAATGAGGATGGGTTCTCTGTTGAGTCTGGTTGTTCTCAAGGTTTCTTCCTATTTCCATCTCCAGGCTTGCTCATCAGGGACAAACTGATTTCTGTTTTATTTTATCTCATAATTTCTTTGATTGTGTAAAGCTGCTTTGTGACAATCATCATTGTAAAAAACATTATACAAAAAAAATTAATTTAATTGAATTAATAATAACATCTCCATCAACAGAGATTGTGGAAACTTTCTCAAAAGGAATGCAATGTTTAAATGAGCAGTGACTCAAGCCATTCACATAAACATGTAAAACCATAGATATGTTTTAGGGTATACAGTATATTAAAGTGATTTTCATAGCTGTCTGATTTAAAGAAAACTGGTCAATTAGTCATTTGTAATTATCATCAAATTATACCTCATATTTCTCACGATTGATGAGAAAAAACAATTGGAAATCTTTTCTACGGGCAAAGGGAGCACCAGCTATAATTTCCTCTGTGTCCCAGGTTCCATCCCTGCAGCTGTTCATGATGGTATTATCACTAATACGAGGGTTGTAATTAAAAGCGATATCATCACCTGCAGACGGCCCTGTTTTAAATGTGATTACAAATCTTTATTGAAAGCCACCTACATTTATCTCCTCTATACAACTACGAAATTGGGATTTAGGGCCTAGTTCAGGGGCCTACAGTGGTGGCTTGGTGGGAATCAAACCCTGGTCTTTCTGGTATCAGTCCAGCACCTGGAGTGCTAACGGCTTAGACCAAAAGTTCTTTCAAAACTTAGACCAGGAAAAGTAGGGCAGTCTCTAAGGCCCTGGCATTGGGAGTACAACTAACAGCCATTACTAGGTCGGCGGTTCTCACGTCACACAGACCCCACACAACACTGTGACAGTGGCTTGGTGCTATGGCGATGTGGCTAGTTTCTAAAGGGGAATGTCTCTAGGTTACATAGGTAACCATTGTTTGTCAGTGTGTCACGTCATACCCGCAGCATCCTTGTCACGCTTTTTCTTTTTATTCCATATCTCACGCACATATTATGCTATACAGTTTATACATCAGAACAACATTACAGCTTTGTTCAGTAATAAAGACAAAACATCTCCTGCTTTCCAAATGTTTGCTTTTTATCCATACAAGCTGAAATGTGCCCAATGATCTGTGAATTTAGTGTTGTAAGACAACACCCATTTTTGGTGATTATCTCCACATGTGCTCAGATTATTAATTTTTTCGAGAAAAAACCACTATTATTTCATTACTTAATATGTAGTAATAAAATAATAGCAATAACTTTAATAAAAATAACTTTCTCTTTAGGTTTTTGTTTTAGAATGGGTTTTAGAAACACACACCATACAGAGTAAACATGGGAAAAACTCAGCATCTCGATCTCGAAAAGGTTATTTTCTGATTTGTCTAAAAATCTTAAAACGGGGCCCACAACATACCTGGGGCTCAAGTCCTTGCTTTTTACCACACCGGTGGTAAGTGAAGGCGAAAGTCCCTTGTGGAAAGCCACACCGGTTGCCCAGGCTGATACTACTCAAGGTGTGTGAATGTCGGTGCTGATTGGCCTGACCCTGAATGCACTGAACGATTGAACGGATTACCCTCTGCAACCTTACATAACCATCTCCTAGACTTGGGTTAGTTACATCTCATCCACTTCTTCACCAACCCAGTACGCTGGATGGTTCTCCTGACCATGGGAACATGGGGTTCGAACCCTAAAACATTAAAGGGGTGTCAGGCCAGTAAGATAATGGTTCTGCTATTCAAGCCCTGGGGGTAGAATCACTGTGCATATTCAGCTCAGTTTCTCATCATGCACCAATATAAAAATCAAACCTCACTCAGCTCCTGGTTGTGCCTCACAGCTGGGATAGAACAGCCCCACCCTGGAGCATCAACTTCCACACGAATGGGTAATGTGGCAGCCCCCACCCTGTTGCAGCATCACTGGGACGCATCAAACTTGGTTTTGAACAAGGCATCACACTGTGGAATGCAGAGCAGTAGTAAACTTGGTTTTGAACAAGGCATAGGCCCTGGTGGCTGCCTCTGTCCAGTGTAACTTTAAAGGCTCGCACCCAAGAAGAGATGTAAGGCAGGGCACTGCTGTAACTGTGGATGAAGCAATGGTAGAAGTTGGCAAACCCCAAGAATCAAGTTTATTGAATGTTTTGGGCATTAGCCAACCTGTACCCGCGGCCTTGTCCAGACCCACCCAAAAAACTTGACATGGACTATAGTAAAACTTTTTCACCCCTGTAGGAGTGTGAGTATACTACTAAAATGTCATCAGTTTTAAAGTAATCAAACAATATTGTATGCCTGAAACACTTACCCCTGTGGGGGTGTTAGCGAGCATTACGTGGTATTCATAGTGGCTCCGTGTGGTAATGAATGCAGTTTTTCCCTAATATCCCCTAATTACCCCTATGAGGGATTCAAGTTGTAAGGTCGATAACTTGCACTATGCTGTTTGCAGAGCTAACTTGGCTTTGCATAAGGGCCTAGCGGTAAAACTAGGACGGGGTGCTATGACTGCTTCAAGGCCCTGGTAATTAATTTTAGGGGCGTAACTGCCATCCTTCTTCTCCACAAAAAAAAACCCTGCTGCAGCTGGAGACGACGTGGCGGGGCGGATGAAAACCAGAGCTTAGGGTCTCAGGGTAGACCTTCATGACTTGATATAGGCCTTCATGGACTTGTGTTTATGGCTGTGACAGTGGGTATACCTGGCCACATTGGGAAATGGTATTGGGAAGCAGTTCAATGGTCACAGTCTCCTGTCTATGAGGGGGTAACTCTGAGGTCTTATCCTTGTTAAAGTCCTCCTTGAGATCATAGTACTCTTGAGGGATCTGCTTGAGGCTGTGCAGGTCAGGGCTTGAATGAACAGGGTACAAACTGTTCTTAGATAAGATCTCTCAACAGGATACACCTTACTGCCCATGATATCCTTACTAGCCCATGAAATGGTGGGATTGTAGGTTTCAAACAAGGAAACCCCAAAATGATGGGGTTTTGGGGGTGATGAGATGATGTGTAACGAAATATGTTCCAGATAATAAGGCTCTACTTTAAGGAATACTGTACTGATAATATCAGAGCCGATGTAATAGGGACTGTACCGATGAGTAGCGAGCCGATTGAAATGCCGATGAATCTACAGCTAACATTTAGAGTGAAGAGATGCATGGGACCGTGCTGAGTTTAAGTTGGAAAACTACTTGCTTATCAATTAGGTTGAGCACTTCCCCTTGTGAATAGGCACTGAGAGACGCATGGTACACAGTGTACACAGAGTGACCTACTTTAGGGGGGCGAGATGACGCTTTAGCTGGGCAGGTAGCACTGAAGTGGTTGAAACCTCCAGTATAAAAATTAAGACAAGATTGCAAACGCTCATGTTGGCACTTCATGCTCCTGAGAAAGAGAGTGCTTCATGAACTCACCTGAGGGTTTAGCAATTTATTGTGCATGGGTTTTACGGCAGTGCTCATTGAGCAGAACAAAAAACCTTTAATGAATAAAAACCTAACGGCCATGGAAAAAGCAGCAGAACAAAACCTTCTTAATTTGTTCAACAGTTTGTCATATATGATGACAGATTTGTGGTATATCATTTGCAATGTTAATATTCATCTGAAATAAATCCTATTTGAAAAATGTTAAAAGAATTTTTTAAGACATGATGAATATAGGTGGGAACTGTAGCTTTACAGAAATTGACATATTTTTTACTTAGTGAACGCCTTAGATCATATCTTTTGGGGTTTTTTTTAGGAAATAATGTAACATTATAAACATTTTTTAAACCATCCCCTAGGACACAAGGTAGGTCTGCCTTAAGACTTTTATCTGTTCTGGCACCAAAATGGTGGAAAGAACTTCCCATCAATGTCAGAACACCAAAGTCACTGGCCCTCTTTCACTGGCACTTTATGTATGTTGCTCTGGACAACAGCGTCTGCTAAATTCTGTAAATATAAATGTAAATTTTTAAACAATTTAATAATGTCTTTTGTATAGTTAATCATTATCAATTTTATCCAGTCCATATAAATTTAAATTAAAGCAATAGGCTGAACTATTATGGAAAATATGTTGTGTTCAACTACAAAATTTTCTTTTATTTTAATAGTAGATTAATCTGTAAAGGTTTGTCTTGAAAAAGGGACCTTAAAGATGCCTGTATATTACAATGTGGTCATTAAGCTTCTACCTTTGTGAAGGGTCTATGCAGCTTTCTACCTTAAACAACCTACTGATAATATTATAACAATAAAAATAATAATAATAATGCATATGTTATAGATTTTTCTGTTAGAGGCAACATGATATTAGATGCTACTTCTATGCTGAAAAACCCAGAATACAGACCTCAGTTTGCCTTAATATAAAAAGTTGTTTGTCTATATCTCTTCGTTTTAAGGTTCTGAGAATGGGGTATGTTTTCCTGGTTCAGTCAGAGTTAAATACTTTTAAGGCCCCTCTCTTTTTTTTTTATCTTTGCTTGACCTGACCTGATCATACTTTCCAGATAATACACCCCCTACAGCCACCCTCATGCATTCAGCTCCTCTGTGGCACAATGCCCTGGTACATTACACCATTTGCTCTACTCACAAGTTCCAGACAGTGTTGGTCAAAGTGGGTTAAGGCTACTCTTGGTAGTACTGGCAGGACTTCTTGACTCAGACCAGAATTATGGAAGCTGTGTGTCTGGCCTCTGAGACACACCAACCCCTTAGCTCAGATCCCTTGGTCAAGATTGTTGAGACATTTCTAAACTCTAGAATGTCTGCCATAAGATAGATGCTGTCCTCAACCATGTAAAAGTGATGGGGTTGAGGCTGAATGCCAATAAAAGTGTGCTTCCTGCAACTCAGAGTACCATCAATCTTAGAATGGTATAGGGATTCAACAACAATGCAGGTGTTGTGCAGGGCTGTCTCTTGATTATGTAAAATTGAATATCACAGCCACAGATGGTGTAAAAGAAAGTTATTCACTCAATGCCAAACAGTTGTAAAGACTGTTAGATCTAATAGCAGGTGCATTATATGTGGTAGCATTTGGCCTGCTGTACATGAGTCCTTCTTTAAGGGGCAACCTCTTCACTTGATCAAGATTACGCAGCAAAAATTATGTGCCTAGTCATGAGTTGACACTCTTTCTGTGCCTACATAAACCACTGGGGGTCTAGGCTTATGCCAGCTAAACCAACAGATCCTCTTTTAGACACAGAGAAAACTCCTCTCACTTGCAGTTTATATTTCTGGGCATCTGAATTATAAAGCAGACATCCTGTTGAGACAGAGCTGAGGCGCAGGAAATAGATGCCCCACTCTGATGCAGTGGAACTCATCTGTATGTTTACCCAGACTAGAGTCCTGGGTTTATAGATGGTCAGGGTTTTAAATTCAAGGCACCCATTCAAGGAAAAAAATGAACATACCAAGACATGGCCAGCAAATGGTAGCCTGGGGTTTCTGTGCCTTTATCCATTAGTAGTGAGAACTGCAGATAATACACATGGAGGCTATAAAATCTGTTAGGCAAATGTAGTAGGTGCCACCAAGCCTGCAGACCTAAAAGCTTCTGTTTACTAGTGCTCAGGGAATGCAACACTCCTGGCAGAATGAGCTCACACCTATCCAGTAAACCATTTAAAACGGCCTTTATTTTTGACTGGTTTCTGTGCAAACAAAGATCTGCCTAAAGCTTTGCTTCTGGTCCACTTACACTCTAAAGCTAGGGCTGGGTTTGCAAAACAATGTGCAATGGTTCTAGAGTTCTGGCCTGGCCTATAATTAAATTATATTGCTGTGTTATTGAAACACATACTATATTTGGGATTAAATACAACAGACTGATAAATAAATAAATAAACAAAAATAAATCCTGGTTGTAGTGTCTGCATTGTTCAGTATTAAAAAGACCAAACAGGTTGTTGGTTTAAACTTTATATACTGTATGAATAGTAGCAGGGTACCAAGAGAAGAGCTGTGGTATTGTATGAGGAAGTCATAATTATCAGAGAAGTATGTTAGGTTGGTGCAGGATATGTATAAGAGGAGCAGGACAGTGATGAGGTGTGCAGTAGGTCAGACAGAGGAGTTCAAAGTGGTGGTGGGACTGCATCAGGGATCAGCTCAGAGCCCCTTCTTGTTTACTGTGGTGATCAGTTAACAGACGAGGACAGGCAAGCATCTCCTTGGACAATGAAGTTTGCAGATGACATTGTGATCTGTGGTGAGAGCAGGGAGCAGGTGGAGGAAAACCTGGAGCAGTGAAGGTTTGCTCTAGAGAAAACAGGAATGAAATTCAGTCGAAGTACATGCATTTGAATGAAAGGAAGGGAAGTGGAACAGTAAGATTACAGAGTAAAAAGGTAAAGAAGGTACAGGAGTGGGAGGCAGATGATTCACTCTGGTGACCCCTAAAAAGGAAACAGTTGAAAGGAGAAAAAGATAAGTAGCAGCAGTAAAATATGTCAAAGCAAAAGTTAAGTGAGATTATAGAATTTCAGGTAGTTTTGCATAATTTAACATTCTGACTGATAACAGAAGGTCTGTATTTTATAACAGCATGTAAAGCAACCAAAATCAGTTTATTTTGTTCCACATCATGCTTAGTGATGTAAAAAAATTACAGTCAGTGTTCCTACAAAAATCATTCATTTAACCCTTAGATGCAAGAGTGACTCGACCCTACACTATTTCAGAACTGGTTTAAAATAAAACAATGTCATCATCCAATTTGTGTGTGTATGTGTTTGTGTGTGTGTATGAGAGAGAGAGAGAGAGAGAGAGAGAAAGATGTCTATCTATTTCAGATGGACCACTTCCTGCCCAAGATATACTGTAACATAAACCAGCCTTGAGAATGAGTCCTGCATACTTTACAGAGTGACTACAGATTCTAGTTCGGATCTTACCTGTCATGGTTTAATGGTGGTCCTCCACTCAAATGTGGCCCACAAGCAGGCATCAGTCATGGAACAAGAGGTAAAACATATACTGGGTAAGAAAAGGTCCCTCCTCACCAAATGCAGTCTGGCTTTTACAGATGATACTTCATAGTTCCAAACAAGTCTAGGGAATTGTGAGATACTTCAAGATGTTGACTGTCAAGCAAATCACATTACAAATCAAGCTGGAGGAAGTTCTATCCTTGAACACAGGAAGTGCCCAAAAGATTGCTTTAAAAGACAAAGCCTTCCAATTTCTTCCTTTTGACTCCCTCTGTTACCTCATACATTCACAAAATGCATGGATGCACATTCTGAACTACATATACAACTGACTAATATTGTCTCAGTCGCAATAGCAGGCTGTTCTCGTGGCACATAAATTTCTCTAAGATCATAACTGAATTTTGAGCGCTAAAACACTTCCTACCGGATCATGGGCTACCATGTGCTAGTGTGCAAAGACAGTATGTTGGTGGTCGTGTATATTAATCACCAGTAGGGTCTGCGTTTACGCCAGCTTGAAAATCCAATCCTTCAGCAGGAAATGGCGGTTCTTTATGACCGTGGCACAGATACGTCAAATATTTAAAGATATATTTTATTGGGCATTTTGCCTTTTATTGATAGGAAAGATCAGAGATGGAATGGGGGAAGGGGAGGGATGGGACCAGGGTCGGGGTGGAGCCCAGGTTGCCAAGGTGCAGCAGCGCATGGTGTGCCAGCGCTTAATCCACTACACCACAAAGCCGGCCTATATAACCCATATTGATGTGATTTTTAGGTGATCCAATACTTTAATTCTTTAATAAACATTCATGTTTAACAGCAGGAACAAGTAAAACATTTTACATGTAAAAAATAGGCATGAATCAGAGGTGCTCCTAAAATATTTTTTTATTGAAACACAGTGAGATTTAAAGAAAAGAAAATCTCTATTCTTCACACACTGCACAAACTCTATCATACTTCCCATATACATTGAAAGTAAGTATGTTTGTATGTCGTTTGTGTTTCTAGGTTTTTTCCAGCTTATTTTCTGAAACCAATATATAGATATAATATCTTTAATTTGGCTATTGTGGAGAAAGTATATGATATTGACTTAAAAGTAATACCAAACGTGTGCTGGCAAAATCACAGATCATATCTGTTCGCAACCTGGATGCACATTTCATCCTTTTTTTTATCACTAAAATCATTATCAGTACCTTTTTTAATAATTGAAATAAAGTACTCAATACATATTTATTTAAAACTAAACGATGGAGAAAAACTGTTCTATTCCAATGCTCCATCAAAAAATATATATATATTTATATATGTATTTATACAGTTATATATTTTTTTAATAAGTTAATTCATTCTATTGTATGTAAAGTTCTTCTTGTCAAAGCCGTACATGACAGGATGAAAACAGAGATGCAAAAAAAAATATTCTCAAAAGGTAGCATTTGTTGTTCTTTGTCTACAAAGATTAAAGAAACTAAAAATTTCCTCTCTGGTAAAGATTGTATCGTACAGTGTATCTCATCTCCTAAGACTTTTCAGTGCTGAACAGGTCATTTAAGAATTATACAAAGGTCAGGTCAGTTACCGTAAGTCATATAAAATTGTCCCAAGAAATAAATAGTGAGAAAAGGCCTTTGGTTAGGTTCCTCTTGAAGGATCACGGCGTAAGGCTTTTCTACTTCACAGAGCATGACTTTAGCAGTGGTATGGCTAATTTTCTTGCTCTTTTACGCGTGTTAATATACAAGAAACCTCAGCCATAACATACAGCACATAGACAAAAACAGCATTTAAAATTTAGTCTGAAATATTTTTCTAATTAAACTATGCAATCTTATAAAAAAAAACAAAAGATCTATTCTGACATCCTAAAAAGCAGTGTCACTATACCTGCAATCATTATAGTTCATTCAGTATTAGGCACTGTAATGTTTTAAGATTCACAGAAACATACAGACAGACTGAGAGATGGCAGGCTTCAGCTTGCTTCTTGTTCTTTTTGGTCTGCTATAACCATTTAAATTTTACCACAATTAAATAACCTTTATTTCAAAATCAGGTTGTTATTATTCCTCTCTCAGTCTATTACTGTCTCTCTCTCTCACACAAACAATAACACACACACACACACGCATTGCATATTTATCTTTCTCCTCTGCTGACAATAATGTAAGTAAATGAAAGGCTTGGGGTGTAAATGTGTGCTTAGGTTTGTTTTTCAATCGAAACACTGTAACAATGATATTTTCTCTCTATCAGTATTTTCCAACCGCACACACGCCCCAGTGCACCGACTAGCCAAGCTGATCCTCGTATTGCTTTCTGAAACAGTCACCAGCTGGGAAGAAGTCCCAGCATCGTTCCTGGTACATTTTCCACACATAGGATTCCTACAAGAAGAGAAAATAAGGATAGCATAAATAAGACAGAAAAGACGAGAACAAAATAGGGATGGGGGTGGAGGATAGAAGTGATTGAAGAGGTTTACTATAATGGCACATCCTGAATTGTTCATAATAACACAGATTTTCTTAATTCATTGACAAAGTTCTTTCAGCAAACATTCAGTAATGTAAGAACCTACAAACTGCCTCAATCAGAATCCACTCCAAGATGTGTGTAAAAGCATAACAACACTAACCTGTCCAGTATGTTCCGTTTCGTCTTTATTTATTAGATACATCAGGAAGAACCTGTTGGGGCAGAGAAAAAGATGAGGAAATGTGCCCTATATTAAATGTATTACATTCGAGAAAAAAACATTTTAAACCATTAAAAAGACGTAGTTGTTGTAGAGTATATCAACACCACTAGTAACTTAAAGGTTTACCATAATGGCACATTCTGAATTGTTTACACTAACAGAGATTTTCTTAATTTATTGACAAATGAAGTTCTTTCAGCAAACATTCTTTAATGTAAGAAACTACAAACTGCCTCAATCAGAATCCACTCCAAGATGTGTGTAAAAGCAAGTTTATTCCCAATGTGATTTAGGATTATAATAGTAAAACTTGGTATCGAATTAAATAAATATTTATCAGTTATAGTATAGAAGCAACAGTAGGACATCTAGGACCATTGTTAATCCATGATGCATGTTGCGAACAAGTTATCATTTAAATTGTGTGGGTATTTTTTTATGCAATTTACAGTAAATTTGTTTTTTTTTTACTATGTGAACGGTTAATAGCCTTGCTCAAGGCAGTTTGGTTGCTCTAAGGTTTAAAGTCACAACCTTCGGATCGGTAGTCTAAAGTTTTATAGTCCATAATACACCCACCCACCTATATATCCATCCATCTATTCACCTGTCCATTCATCCACCTGTCCACACAAAAAGCCCAATCCATCCATACACCCACACACCCACACACTCTTCCATCCATCCATCCATCCATCCAATTTGACTATGTTCTTAATCTCAAAATATTGGGTATTTTACACAATTAAAAAATGCTATTAACTATTTAATTCTAAATCTACTGGAAAAGTTACTCAAAAGGTATGCTGTGTTTTGAAAGCACCACCACCTCCAACACCAACTTGCTGCTTTGAAATAAGCCTTGAAACTGTTTTACTCACATGTAGTTGGCTAAGTTGTGCTCCTCCATGGTATGCGTCTCGAAACCATGCGGAGTCGTATCGAAGTAGTCACTTCCGATTCCACAAATGAAGCACTTTGTCTGAAGAGGTGCAGTAATTCAGTAAGATGATAATTACAATACAATCAACTCAATAGAATCGCTTAACTTATATAAAAATACATAGAATAAAGAATAGTGAGCAGGTTTAAAAGGAAAACATACCTCCATGTCCTCTCTGACCTGTTCCTGTTGATCTCTCAGCTCACCAAAGGCATCAATGATCAGACCTATACAATCGATACCACAGTTAACATGGGTATCTAACTGGTTTGTTGAAAGTCATGATGATAATCATACAGACCAAGCTCAAGAGCAATTTCCATATTTTATTTTTACATGCATGATAAACAGTAACAGTGCAAGTATTTAAGTAATCGGTCAGAACATTCTAAAAAATATGGCCAGAAAGACACATATGACGAGTTGTCTCTCCTGCAGCCTTATGGGACAGTAAAGTGTACATTGTATGTGTAAATCTGGGTAGAAATAGTAGATTGTCCGGCAACTTTCCTCATACTGTATTTCACATACTAAGGATTTAAACACACTACTCACATCGCATACAATATGTACATAGTATAAAAGTATGCGATTTTGTATGAAGCCAGAAATCTCCACAGCCACGATCCAAAATCTATTCCCAGCACTAAATCTCTAAAGAAATATTCAAAATTATGGTTATGATACCAAAGCTGATTTGTTTAGTTTTATTTACTTTACTTCACAACTATTTAATTGCTGTCAACAAACATTACTCTCCTAAATCTTACCCTGAATGATGGCCAAAAGAATGACAATGACGAAAAAGAAGAAAGTGATGTCAAAGACCACACGGTACAACTCGTATTCATCTCCAGCTGGATCCTCGATCTCATCACCTATACCACCACCGGCTCTGACACCCACATACATGTGGAACAGGTAGCACTGAAAAGCAGAGATAGATAGTCAACTAGCAGATATATCATCTTTGTCATAGCCTTAAAATTTAAATTGAAGTACTTACAGTCATCATGTCATCGCACTTCATGTCTGGCTCATCCTCATCCTCGCTCATGTTGTAAAATTTGCGAAAGAAGTTGAAGGCCACGACAGTGTACAAGTACACAACTACAGCTAGCAAGCCCACCGTCATCACCAGCTGTACCAAGAACATCACATATGTTATAAAAATTCAATTTACAGAGTATATTGAACTTTTATTTAAAATTCTCTAACTTAAATAGAGTCACACACTATCTAGACAAAAGTACTGGAACATATAAGTTAGTATTAATACACTTATTAGTAGTAAAGCCAGGTGCACACAGTGCGATTTGAAATAGCCCTTTGCGAATGTTGCTTGTCCTAACATGATCATGATGTCACACTGTAGGATCTCAGTTGTCAATATTAGACTCTTATTAGACAAAAACGGGCACACACAAGAAGACTTGTCCAGATTTTTTATGTCAACTGCTAAAAGGTAACTAGCAGCTGAAAAACTGCAGCGATATCATGTCATGCAAACTTTTCCCTTCATAATTTAATAGGTTTCTCTTGTTTTTTTGTCCACCGGATTTGTTAATTGCGTCATCTCGTTTGGCGCTCCTATTGGTTCTTGGTTTGACAGTCGTCGTAAAAGTAGTCACACTGCAGCAAGGCGTCTGAAATCTTCTCAAACTGTCAGAATTTTATCAAAGATCAAAAAATTTGAACGCAACAGCTATTAACCATCTGTCAGTAAACACGCCAAACTAGCTACAGATTTTACCGTAGGATTATAGATATCTCTTAAACCACAAAATCGTGGCCAAAAATTGCAGTGTTTTATGTTTAAATTAAGTCATCTTTTTGTGCAGGACTAATAATTTACTGTTATTCTGAAGTGTTAATCTGTATACTAGACTGTAGAAATTTTAAAAACCTCAACCACAAATATAATTTATCATCATTGCAGTTCTATTTTTATGACATTAACATTTATGGCATTCATCCACAGCTACTTACATTCATCTACTTTATACAACTGAGCAATTGGAGGTTAAAGGTCTTGCTCAAGGGCCCAACAGTGGCAACTCTGGAAATCGGTGCTGGAAATCGAACCCTGATCTACTGGGTAGCAGTCCAACATCTTAACCACTGAGCTACCACTTCTACCTACCACTTTTTTCCAAATTTAAAATTTTGTTCTTAAATATCCAATAAAACCATTATTCTGTCACACCTGTTTGCCGTTGTGTGTAACAGAGGACAGGATGGTGCGCAGCGTTTTGACGCCCATAGCGATATCCAGCAGGTGGCAAGCAAAGAAGAAGTTGTTGTAGTGACCAAGCAAGGACATGACCGTGTACCACACCAGGTAAAGAAAAGTCTGGAACAGGATTTAATAAAAAAAATTATTAAAATAAATTTCGATTTAAAATAATCCAAAACAAATAGTAACACGCAGGTTAACATAAACTTACATTATCTGTGAACACGACTCCAAACTTCCAAATCTGGTACTTGATGTCAATCGAAGTTAACCTAAAGACACAAGATTTATTTTTTTACCAAATCATTTTGAGGTCATATGTGTTTGTGTGAGTGTGTGTGTGGGGAATTGTGTACCAGGTGAACATGGAGGTGTCAGGTTCAGGCTTTTTCTCATGCGTCATTGCACTGACATCCAGTGATGCCAAATCCATTCCCAGCAGCTCAGCGATCCTCTCTCTGCCGTAGATATCTCCATATTTCTCCAACACCTGTATGAATGTGTAACAAAGGTTGTGTTTTTAGGTTATCATGCATTTGTCTGGCTTTACACACTTTACACACTCTGCAAATTTTCATATGTATATAAAGAAGCAGTGGTTTACTGCATGCAAGGACTACACCATGACTGATAGAACTTTCCACATAAGCTCACCTTTCTCTTGACAAACTTGTCCCAGTAGTTGTTTGGGAAGGTCCTGTGTAAGGAAAAATATTATTTTAAAATGCCATATAGTTACAGCACTTAATATAAGTTTGATACTTTATGCTAAAGCACATTTGCCAGTATCTATAAAATGAACTCTACAGTATCTTACGGTGTATTTAGCACCAGTCTGTCCCATTGGCCCTTGATATCATCATCTTCTGGCTGTTCAGTCACATAAACACCATCAAACTCCAACTTACGGGCGAGCTCCTTTTCTCTTTTGAAAATAACCAGGGGAACCTACACCATACATCAAGCACAAAAAAAATATGATTATGTTTGTGCGTTATACAAATCTTGAATTCAGACAAATAAGATTAAATTTATTTTTTTAAAAACAGTCATCATCCTGATTGATATTGTTTATAATATATGATATATTCATATAACAATTTATTTATGACTAACATGCCTATGCCATAATCATTTTCAAACCCTAGTTCCCAGGATGCTTTACAGCATATTTACCTGCCTATCTACAATACCTAAGATGCCTCCTAGTCAGCTTATTTGTAAAGTACTATGCTCTAAAAGTGTAGTAAAAGAGAACACCATTTTCTAGTTAGGCACTCTACTGGAAGCAATTTGGGATGCAGGGTCAGACTATATCTCCTGTCATGTTTCCATCCACCAATAAATGATTACGCATTCCTTGTCTCACACACTCCAGTCTATAGATGTAATGTTGTTTATCACTTGTTATTATTCTTCCTAAACATGTTTTGTATTCTGACTATGTATTCCGATTATCGCTTTTACCGATATTTCACACAATATTTATGATACCGATATCAATTTTGTAATTTCGGCTCCACCTATATTCGGCCATCCTGTGCAAGACCACCAAGACAACCACAACGCAAGCCATAAAAGAAACTTTGTTTGCTTAGTAACTTCCTTAATTACCACATCAAAGATTTGCACAGTTATTGGTCAACACAAGCGGTGTTGGTATTAACTCTGTAACACCAATATCGGTTGATATCTAATTTGTTCCCATAAATTTGCTATAAAATTACAAATATAAAAGATTTTATCTGCATGAATACACCTACAAAACGTATTGTGACTCACTGACCTTAAGGCAGTTGTAGCCAATAATGCAAAGGAAAGATATAATAGTGTGTAAAATGCCAAAAAAGGCCATCGCAGGCTCCATGTAACCGGTGCTCTCCTCCAGAAAGTAATAAAGAGGCCCTTCTTCATCATCATCCTCTCCATTCCCATTGTCTTCCATTCCAGACCCCTCAGGTTCACCACCAGATCCCTCAGCTATTCCAGAACCTTCAAACATTCCTGAGCCTTCAAACTCCTCACCTGGAGGGCTACTGGACACCTGACAAGATCAAAGCAAGAGAGTAGGGGGAAAGATGTAGAGAGAAAGTTTACCAAGGAACAGTACACCCGATTCAGCAAAGATTCTCGACTATTTGTACTGACCTTGTAAAAGAGCAGGATGAAGTTCAGAGCAAAGGCGATGAACAGAGCCAGGAAGCGAAGGTTGTAGAAGTTGCGAGACAGGTAGTTCTAAAATTGACATGACCATTACAGCATACTACTAATTAAAGCCTTCTTTAAAAAAATCTGTAAATGAAAACAAATCCTTACCATAAACTTGATCCTCTGCACCTCCAACTCATTCCAGAGCTCATAGCCCCCTCCAGCAGAATGCTTTTCCTTTTTGGCTTTGGCTTTGGTTTTTTTCTCCTCTTCCTCCTCTTCCTCTACAGCTGCTTTTTCCTCTGGCATGGCCGCTGTCTCTTTTTCAGCTTTCTCTCCATTTTCAGCACTTTGATAGATTTTTTAGGACAATATGTTCTCAATTATGTACCACAATATTTTATAAACTTTTATCAACTGACACACACACACACACACACACACATATACTTAATACAATTCGATGTTTACAGCAACATGTAAACACAAAAATACATTGTTAATCACAGAAACTTTAAATGCAGTTTGCACATTAACCTTGCTTTTTTAATTGCACATTTCTATTTGCACATTTTTATAATCTGGTCGGCGCTGTTTAATTTACAGCATTTTGCTTTTTGTACTGTATAGTCTGTTGTAATACACTGTCTGTCTTGCACTGTTTTCACAGGTTGCACACATGCACTTTATGTTGCTAAGACAATTTACTTCTAGTCTTTAGCTCTGTGTTGTTCTTTTAAGTGGCAGCTTGTTGTTCTTGTTTTGTGTAATTGTGCTGTGTTGTTTAGCACCATTGGGTCTGGAGAACCATTGTTTCATTTCACTGTGTACTGTGTCTGCTATATATGGTTGAAATGACAATAAAGCTTCCTGAATCTGAAATAAATACATGAATTTAAACAGACACACTTTTCACAACTTTTTCCTCTTCAGAAACTCACTCTGCCTTTTCAGGTTCTGGGGTTGGCTCTTCCTTTGGTGGCTCTTCTCCTGACAATTCCTCTCCCTCCGCTCCTTCATCCAGCTAAAAAAGCATGAGACAAAAAGATAGTTAATAAATCTCTGTTGATTAATAGCACAGATTAACAAAATAAAACTTGTTGGGCCTTACAAGTTTTCTCTTTAGCAGTGGGGAACCCTCAGGTGTTGGTGGCTCCTCAGGCTCTGTTTCTCCCATATCTCCTAGACCTCCAGGCGTATCAAATCCAGGTCTGCCTCCGCCTTCTGCCTCCTCACCATCTTCATCTTCAACCTCTCCACCACCTGCTTCCTCTCCATCTCCTGTTCCACCTGCTTCTTGATCTTTTCTAGCCCCAGTTTCAGCTGGATGCTCACCGTGCACCTCGTCCTGAGTTGGATCTGGCATGTTAGTAAGAATTTCTGTTAACGTTATCTTTTTGGCTCCCTCAACAAGGCCGCCTCCAAACAACGTTTTCCATATCAGCATGAAAAAGCCTTTGCATACGCTGTAAATAAAGTGAAGGATTCCTAAGATGATGGTATAGAAAAAGGTGGCAAGACCTATGATCATTTCCTTTATAGTCATTTTCCGAAGTCTGCGATAGCGACGGCGAAGGTTGCGGAAGGTAAACAAATTGAAGAAATTCACCATGCTTTTTATAAAGTCGGCGAATGCAGAACTGGACTCAACTGGGGCTTCTTCTCCATTCCCTTCCTCTCCTTCTCCACCATCTACATTTGCCCCTGCACTGCTTTCCTCCTCTTCTTCATCATCCTCATCTCCAATTACTTCTTCCTCTTGCTCAGAGATTTGTGAGGCAATGTTCATCTCAAAGATGGTGTCTTCACAGAAGTTGACAAATAACTCCATCTTCTCAGACTCACCACCTTCATTAACCACATCGAATATAAACTGCCTCTTGGATTCTCTGACCTGAGGCATTTCCCACTGGTTCCTGTTGGCCTCACTGATCTCAAAGTAAATACGCTCAATTCTCCGACTGGCGCCCATGATTTCAATGCGCCCCAGGAAGGGGCGGAAATAGTTCAGGACACTTTCGGCTTGCTCTAGGAAGTTCTGTAAACGTGTATCATGGGGCACATGCTCTGAAAGGTTGGTGAGCAGAACAGCGATGTTGAAGCCAATGTCCTTAGCCGGCTCCTGGAAACGATCGGCAAACTCTTCGAAGTTAATCATCTCATTCTCATCAGCCTCCGAGCAGGACAGAAGGAACTGTATCTCAGATGGCGTGTACTGCTTTTGGCTGTCCATGGCTTTGGAAAAGTCCTTCTTAGAGATCAGCCCACGTGGGTCGGTCACATAGTTCCGGAACGCATCCGATGCCACGATGTCTTTCAGCTTAAGGAACATGTCAAAGAATTTAAGAATCATCTCTACGTTGCTAGACGACTCCACCAACATGTCCACCATCTGACGAGCAATGGTGCCATTCACAACGTTACCTGATAAGAAACAGCATGCAATCCATAAATGCGGTAGCAATAAATTGTTACTATTGAAACAGTCACATTATAACAAACTAAAAAAAATATTTATTAATATAGTTATAATATCTATTCTGAGAAAATTGCTGCAAACTATACTGTACAAATATGTCCTACCCTCCAGAAGAGAAAGCAGCATAACCACCATATCTTTTTGGAGATCTAGAAGTTCTTTCAGAAGACCAATCTGACTGGAATCCTAGCAAGAAACAAAGACAAACACACATCAATTTGTATTAATTAGACCTTGCACACTTTTATCCCTGCATCTCTTTCCCCATTGGGAAGAGTTAAATAGAAGATTAGTCGAGAACAGATAAACTTTGAACAATATTTTATCAACTTTTTATAGACGAACTGGAGCGATACGACTGGAGCCTTACCTCTGGATGCGTTTTACTCAAGAAATCATCCTGTGTTAGCATTTATTAACAACAAACAGAAATAATGTTTTAAGTGTTATATATTAAAGGAATGTTTAATTGTAAGTTTAAATTTGATTGGGTCATGGAGAAAAACACACAGGCAAAACTAAAAAAATAAGAAGCAGTTGTTACAATAGTAGTGCTCAAAAGGAACTAGCAGTTGAGTTGAGTTACTCTGTGCACCATAGCTACAGTAGCGCTTATGACTTCTGACGTCTGATACCATGACATTTATTTTCTTTCCTTGATATAAATGGAGAGATATCTTTATCTACATTGATTACAAACATTGCTATCTTTCCATCACTTTTTGGTAATGTGCATTCTAAAGTTTCGCATTAGAAACGAGTGATAGAAACTGCAAATTTGGAATAAAAAAGTTTTTAAGGTGGTTTTTGCATTTGTTGAATAAATTCTGACGTATCATATATATTTCACTCATATGATTAATTTAAATTCCTGCTGTTGTTGTCTTTTCCACATGTATGAGGCTCAACTTCTAATGTTATTGCTGCTAGTGCTAATGCTGTTACGTTTCCTCATTTATTTTGTTGATTGCAAGCTGCACTGCTAGGAAGTTTATTACTTGCCCATTGGTTAATAATTAAAGTTGTGTCACTAATACTATCAAGGTTACCAATACAATTTTTTTGGGGGGAACTTCGAAAACATTTCACTCATGTTAGGATAAAAACCCGGCTACTATATGCCAGGAAGTCTTCATGGTGTCTAATATTTTTTTTTAATGAAAAACAATTTCCCAAGAAAAATGAAATTTCTGCTATTTTTTTTTTTTTTTTTTTTTTTTCTATGTTCAGACTTGAGTGTGTCTGTCATGTCAGACTCCACAATGATGAAGCTCATTTGAAAGCAGACAATCCGAGCTTCAAATATTTACAGTGTATGTCAGTTTTATCTAGAATACTGGGGGCAACACATTTATAGAATTTCCAGAAAAAATATTTATATCTCTAAAGTAACTGCTATCTGCTTGCACTGCCACAGATGTCTTGTGGCTATACAATCATTTATAACAGATTGTGAGTGTACTGGTAAAAGGGTTAAAAAAGAACTATGGCACACAGAAATCAATGTAATCAATAGGGGTGTGAAATGGTTTTTTGTGTTTTTTTCATATGAAATATAAGAAGCAGGGCTAATGTGTGAGGTTAGCAAATATGCACATAAAAAAGCTAAACACTGCACAGGTAATTAACTAAATCTTCTTATTCGATTTGAATTGATTTGAATTGTAGATTGTAAAACAAAGATTTAGTTAATGCACATTAACTGAACAGCAGTGTTTTGATTGTCGATTGAACAATTTGAGGAAAAACCTGAATACAGGGAAAATATCTGATCTCTATTTTCAAGTGGAAATAAATACAAATATGAGAGTAGATCAGTAACAAAACATAAGAGCTTGCTGATTTGATGTTAAAAGTTAGCATATTAATATTCGTATTTCTAAGTAAAAATTTACACTCACAGCTGTGAGATTCGAACACAGACTCTTACAAGGCTTACCTGTGTTAAAAATGACAAAATAACAGACAAATGTGTGAGAGATATTTACTTTTACACTTTACTTCAGTTTCACTGTATAACCACAACCTCTCAGATCTAAAGTACAAATTCAAATCCTAGCACTTCAACGTTTTGTGTGTAAAAAAAACATTTTTTTATGGATAAGTATGAGTTATTGGTATTTTTTTAAACTCTTGGCAAACTATTTTAATTAAATGTCGGTGTTGACAGTTTGGGCTTTTTTTAATCATAGCTGACCAAAAATGTGCGCTGTCTCTTTATACAACTGGCTGGTGTTTAGTTTTAACTGCAAACATATGATTTTATCTAAATTTACAATAAATACTATATGTATAATATGTAAAATATAATGGTGTTGATGTGTCAATAAAATAGTTCATTTTAACCAATAAGGTTCAGGGTGTCCTGTACAATCATTTATCGATTCCACAGGATTTTTTGCTTTTTTTTTTTTTACTAAAATTCGGGATACGAGCCAGCATCAGACACCCAACTGCTAGTTGGTCTAACGAATGACACAGTGTTTTCTCTTCCGTTCCGGCAATGCTACACACTCCAGCCTAGTTGGTGGCGTAATACACCTTAAGTTGGCTTGTCAAGTGCCAATAAACCACACAAGAAAAAGAAGAAGAAGAAGAAGAAGAAGAAGAAGAAGTAGAAGAAAAACACCACAGTGAACATCGTAACATCTGCCCAGCATCCCGTGTGTCACTCGATAGCTAGTCAGACATGCGCGTTAGCAAGTGGAGTCGTCTGATCTCCAAGGTAAATGCTGTACATTATATTCAATAAAACCAGTTTATTGCAGTACATCCTATTGTATTGTTCTTATTCAATATTTGTTATTTATAAGTTTATTTTTCTTATTTAAAAACATGTAACAAAAAATATTACAGTGTTTCTTTGCGGACCCGGAACGGATTAATGGCATTTCAATTCATTTCAATGAGGGGAAAATTGGTTTGATTATATATTGCAGTTTAAACACTATACATTTTGTTTATTGTTTATTCTAGGTTATTGTTTAAAAAACTTTTTCATTTATGTCTTTATGTGTTTTTGTGTATGTGTATATGTGCAGTCAGGGAGCCGGGCAAAGTACGAATTTCATTGTACTGTTTAAACTGGTGTTTTTACTGTGCACATGACAATAAACCTAAAACTTAAACAGTGAAACTGAAAAAAGTGCAAAACTAAATATCTCCTACACATTTGTGTGTGTCATTTTGTTTATGTTACTTTACACACATTTGTAACTGTTAATCTGCACTCAAATTTACTTTTAAATTACTTTTACAGTTGTTTTGATTATTGTTCGGGTGAGCAAATAAAAAAGATTCAACATACAAATCTGAATATCAATATGACAAGTTCTTACATTCAAATCCGAAAGCTCTCGACTTTTGCTACTGATTTATCTTCATACACAAACAATCACAATACACTTCAGAAAATGCAGTCAGTACAATGCAACAAAATACTGCCAGAAAATGGGTGGGATTGTGTTTGTGTGCTATAAGCAATTTACAGGTGAAATCAAAACAAAGGTGAAAAACAATTCCTTACACCGTCTCGGAGTCCTGGGTCAGGGTGCATCTGGCGAGGTTACACATTAAAATAAAAAATGTTATTCAACATTTTTCATTCATTTTTGTATTCAAGTTTTCTCTCCTTTGGCAATGTGCTCTAAAGTTATTACGGGTCTATTAATCTAAAATTGATCAGAAGTTAGAATTTAGAATCTCTGGCAAGATGCAATTTTAATAATTATTTTATCGAAAACTGGAAACATGGCGCAGAATTAACTGGGTCTGGTTTGTATTTAATTTCCAACACATCTGCCAGATGCTTGATACAATATTACTAAATCCACAAAAATATTTTGTCAAAAATACTTTAAAATACATTAAAACAAATCTTGTTTGTGTAAAATTATCTAAATACGTTTAGGAGAGAAAATAATACAAAAATGCAGTAAAGTAAGATGTGTAGCACACAATGGGTTAGAAAGGTTAAAAGAAACACAAATAAGTAAAAATTAAATACTACAGACTATGTTTTAATCGTATCAGTATGCAAAAGCAATTCATTACAATTATTACATTCATTACAACCAAGGCAACACACTATCCATGTTATTCTCTACTAAAAAGCAGGAAGCAAAACATCTGGATTACCAAATAAAGAAAACTATAAATAAACAGAAAGGATACAGGAAAATATTAAAGGGTATAAGAGAAGAAATGAATAAATATACATACTTTACTCTGCAGTCACCATGTGAAAAGAATTTATATAATCGTTAAAAAGGCATTTGAAATTAAAAATAAACAATAAGAAATACTAAAAATGCCAGAAAACCATATTCAGAAGAGACAGATGAGGTTCAGCATAACACTCACACGCTGAGATACACTGACTCACTGCGCACATGCAGTCATTTTGTATCTCAAAACAGTGTCATCAAATTTTTCTGTTTTATTCATTAATTTTGTTATTTTTTTATTCACAGAGGCAAAATAGCAGGTGTGGCAGATTTGGATACAAACAATGTATTCATCTATTAATCTATCTTTTCCTCCATCCATCCATCTTTAGCTAAATACAATTTAAGTATAAATTTAGATAGACAGATAGACAGATAGACAGATAGACAGATAGATAGATAGATAGATAGATAGATAGATAGATAGATAGATAGATAGATCAGATTTACTTTCAGCTGAAAAAAGAAATTGGCTAGATACAATTTCATTTTCAGCTGAAAAAAGAAATTGTATCTAGCCAACAACCTATCTAGCCATCCATCCATCCATCTAACCATCCATTTATCCATCTATAAATAGGTATTTATATAATTATATTTGATGTGTATTTTTAACTGTGTAAATCTGTTTCATCTATCTATCTATCTATCTATCTATCTATCTATCTATCTATCTATCTATCTATCTATCTATCTATCTATCTATCTATCTATCTATCTATCTATCTATTATAAAAGATGATAGAAAAAAAAATTCCTTGCAGTTAAAAATACTCACTTTAAGCAATCTAAAGTTTTCTTACAGTTTTTTTAATAAACACTGCTAAACCGTATGATATTACAGATTCGAATAAAAATTTAGAGACATTTTAATGAAATGTTTACATCAGTACCAGTACCAATCACTACTCTAAACGTTCAATAAGTAAAAATGAATGTTTGTGTCTGTGTGTGTGTGTGCGTGTGTGTGAGTGTGCGCTCATGTGCATTCCTGTTGTTTTTTGGCTTCATACCTGTGCCAGTTTCATCATCATATGTGCAAACACATGGAGGAATCCCACCACGGCATCCCACAACCTGCTGTGAGCCAGAGACTGCTGGTTCCCGGTGCACGGCCCCTGAAGAACGGAAAAAAATAAGAGATTCATGGGCACATGACTTTTGCACGGTAAACACAGATTCTTTAAACAGGGTAAAAATCCTACCTGGATGTATTCTGTGAGACTGTTAAAGACCTGCTTGGCCACTGTCATCGCTTTGGAGAAGTTTCTCTTGCCTGGTTCATCGATAATTTCTTTTCCAGAATAGTACCAGTAGAAGTCGCTGATAGATTCCTTTTTTTTTTTTAAATAAAAATGGGAGTCAGAAAAACCAAGGTTGAGTGTGTAAGTGTGTGAGCATAGCAGGTTAATGTCACAGATTTAGCAAAGGGGCGACGTGAACATATGAACTAACTGGTACAATTATTTAAACAGCTCCAATCTTTCTATCATTAATCAATATATCAATAAATAATAATAAACTCATAAAATAATATGTGATTCATTCAAATTAAGCAAAATTACAGCCATTTTATAGAGTTTTTGTAAATTATACCTGGAGTCTTAGCAGATAGTCCACAGTACAGATAATGATGTTTATGGTGGTGGTGCTGCCAGTCTGGGTGCGCAGATAGTTCTGAAAATCTAAATTTAAAAATGTATATACATATAAATGAGATGTTAATTTGTGTTCTTTAACTATATTGTCAAGTAGGTTTATTTAACTTGCCGTTATTGTGGCCCTCGCAAAGCAGCTGCAGAAAACGGAAGAGGTCGCACGTAAATTCATCATCCGCCATCACTTTCTCATCTACATGGACACACACACACACATGTACACGCACAAAAAGTAAAAGCCGTCAGATAGAGTTTGTGTGTAAAAGCGAGCCTGGCGTAAGAGGTGAGTTATATGCTATAAGCAAAAAAATATAGCTTGTCCATGTGGTACAATTTCTATTTGAACTAAAACTAATAAACGAAGCAATTAAAGCAACGAAGAAATGTGTGTTGTCTATAATTCACTATATGGCCAAAAGTTTAAATCACATGATGGTCTAAAATGTCTTTGAGTTCTTTACACTAACACACTCAAACCCTGTTCGAGCATGACAACTGGACTGAAGTTTCTGATCATGAAAACATGCTGTGTTTTGATTGGAGTGGAAGAATCTTGCACAGATTCTGACTCAACCCCTTTAAACTGAACACCTTTTGGATGAACTGGAACCCCAACTAAACCCTAGACCTCCTTACCATCAGTGTCTGATCTCACTATTACTATTGTGACTGAATGAACAAATCCTTACAGTCACATGATCCAATCTAGTGGACTGTCTTTCCAGAAAGGTGGAGGTTATTATAGGACAAACATATGCTGTAAGTTAGGGTCAGTTGTCCTAATACTTTTGCCCATATAGTGTATTTTAGAACTTTTTTTAAGGCAAAATATATATAGTAATTATATAATATGTGATGTGTAGAAATGTACATACACACACAAACATAAAACATAGGCCAAGACACGGACAGAACATTGACAAACACGTATATTCCACACGGACAGACTCTGGAAAATTGACACTACATAAATATGAACTTGGTTCGTAAGGGTGGCATGCGCATGAAATGAACAGAGGAAACATTATACACACAATCATGCAAGACAGATCTACTGCAACTCTGGAATATATACTGGAGTAACACTGAAGAAAAAAAGAGTGATAGTATAGAATGGAGGAGAGCTAGAGAGAGACACAACTTGAGAATGAATACTGGTGTGAAAAACAATCGTACAATATTTTATTTGGGCTTTTCTTTGACAAATGGCTGAATTGGCTCATTATTCAGTGTACAGACGTATAGTTGTACTTGTATCTAAAATTGATATGAACCACAAAGTGAAATAAACATGGAGAGAAATTATATTAATGAGTTTTGTTAATTGTTGTGTAAATGATCAATACAGTAATTACACATTTAAACCTGGGCTCACACTGTGCTATTTTGGCCACCCTTTGTTCGTCTGAGACAAATTCTAAAAAATCGTCAGTCGATTAACGATCGATGAGATCAGATTTTTTTCCTCCAATAAATTTCTAGCAGTTTCCGAAGATTTTAGACTCTTTCCTGATGGCGCAGTTAGCACGACAACGTTAAACCACCTCAGGGAAATGTAGAAACAAGTCTGGTGGACAGAACAGCAGGAAAAAAAAACTTATTTAATTCACGTCATAAGGAAAATTAACATTACAGATTGTCTCCATTTGCTGTTAGCTACCATTAAGCGAGCGAACACGGGCTTCTGAACGTGTCAAAAACGAACAACTCCAGACGAGTCTTCTTGCATTTTTTAAGCATCTTGACTGTTGTACAGTCTGACTTGTATCATGTTTGTACAGTCTGACAAGCAACAATCGCAGAGTGTGAGTCCGGCTTTAGACAAAATTTATAGCACAAACAAACACACAAAGCAACGTTAAAAATGGAATCTAGTTATACACCACATTTAGAAAGAGAAACAGTTTGGTATTAGCAAAGTTATGGTTATATTCTTGAACCTTTAGATTTAGAAAACTAGACCTAAGTACACATGGACATATATAAAATATACATTATATATTCAAGAATTTCAGGTAATCTACAATACACTAATAAATTGTTAGAATAGTCTTCCAGATTTTTCTGCATGCCAAGGACAGACAGGAAAAGCTGAAATGTTTTACTGCTCTGTTTTAAAATCAGCATTATTAAGACTATGTAGGTTCATATTGGATTAAAACAAGGGGCAAAAAAAAGAAATCTATCAAAAGATACTGTAAAATTATTTTGCCGCTCTCTTAAAGCAGACATTGCGATGGATAAACTAATTACCATATACTGATGTGGCATTTCTTATCAGTAATCATCCCAAGTTGTTTGGGAAAGTGGTAGATCACTGGTTAAGGTGTTGTACTGCTAATTGGAAAATCAGGGTTTAATTCCCAGCACCACCAAATTGCCACCGCTGAGCCCCTGAGCAAGGTCCTTAACCCCCAATTTATTTTTAATCCCCAACTGTAAATTGCTCTAGATAAGGGCGTCTGCCAAATGCTGTAAAGATAAATGTCCAAGTTGTCAGTACACAGTTGTTCATCTGCAGATATTACACATATGTCTCAAAACTTAATAAATAAAGAGCTTAAATCTTTTCTGGAGTCCTTAGGACATACAGTGTACTTGTGTTAACATATGACATCAGTGGTCCATGAATTATTAAACTAAATAACTCAGTGCTAATATATTCACAGTTTAAACAGCGTCTTATTTTGGTCACCCAACCTTAAACTATTATCTCAAATGTCTTCTTCCTGGACAATAGATTCCTGGACTCCAGATCCTAACTAACTAACTTTGGAATAATTTACCCTGCACTGTTCGGGAGGCAGACACACTCTGTCAGTTTAAAACTAGATTAAAGACACATCTCTTTAACTTGACCTACACATACACACATTTTTACTATTTAAATCCGTTAAAGGATTATCAGGCTGCAATAATCAGGTCAACCGGAAACGGGAAACACCACCAATAACACACAATATATTTGTTTATCGCAAGTCGAAATTGCCTCTACGCTGATATATGTCTGCTCTTTGTTATTCCGAGCTCACTGTCGCCACCATCACTTGGAGACAATAAGGCAGTTTCTCAGTGATCTCTTGTCTTCTAAGCGGCCATCCGGACAAGACCACGGAAACGTTACTGCAGCATGAGTAACCTGCTGGTTTATCTGGTCAGAGGCGAACTGCCCCCCCTGACTGAGCCTGGTTCTCCCAAGGTTTTTTTTCTCCATTTTGTCACCGATGGAGTTTTGGTTTCTTGCCGCCGTCTGGGACTCTAAATTTATAGATATTAATCAAATTGAGTGTTTTAATGAATGTTTAATATTGTATTGCTGTAAAGCTGCTTTAAAACAATCCCGATTGGTAAAAGCGCTATATAAGTAAGGGTTACTTGACTTAACTTGACTAACACCGCTATTCATCTAGACAAGCTCAAATCATTTCAAGCCGACAGTATTGCACCTCTGTGCGGTAAGGTTGTCGGCGGTGGGGTGTGCGTTTACATTAACACAGAATGGTGCAAGAAATAGTCTTGAGCTAGTGTCCAATTATTAATTATTGCTAGTAAAATTCTATTTCCCCTTTCCATTTCTGGCATTTGGCAGACCCTTTTATTTACTTACATTTATCTAATTTTTAAACAAAATCTAACTGAGCAGTTAAACGTTAAGTGCCTTGCTCAGGGGTCCAGCAGTGGCAGTTTGGTTTGCAGGTTGTTGAACCCACAATTTTCTGATCTAAAACTTACTTTAGTTTTTTTTTAGTTTAATACTACTATATGCATAACAATAAATAATAACGCATTTACCACACACTTACATGCTATGCGGAATGGGCTGCAAGTTAGACTAAAGAGTGCCATCTCCTACGCTGAATTTACAATGCAGGTCTTGATACCCAATTCCGATTCTGTGACTATATTTTCCTTCTTTTAATACTGACCCCTATCTGATATCTGCATTTACACTATAAACGGCAAAACAACCCAATGTAGACGTAGTGACTGGAAAAGGAAGTAAAAATGGCGCGATAATCAGTTGACGCAAAGGGTGAAGACGAATTGATTATTTAATATTTTGCTTTATGCACCATATTTAAATGTTGGCAAAACAACACTCTCTTTAGGGGAAAAGGAAAGCCCTTGTTGTAGCCTGGAGGAATGTAGCCTTGATTGAAACATAATCAAAAAACCTAGTTAAATGTAAGGTATAAAAATCTGTCTGTTAACATGGCAGGTGCCAATACATTTATCCGAATTATATCCAATCTATTAACACATATGAATAAAGCCTAAAATATGATTACATGTTCCTGAAAATATCGGAATCCATGTGCATTTTTCCTGCTTACATCATCGTGGGTCATATCCCATCTATGTCACATTGGAGGAAAAAAAATCGGTATTGGGTTACTTAATACATGCAGTGTAAATTTGACTTTAGTTAAGCGTAATTCCAATCTTGACTTTAAGCCTACTGTGTGTGCAATTAGCTCAAGCTAGGAGCAGTATTACAATCCTTCCTCACTAATGTAACAGTTTGAAGCAACCGTACAGTAATAAGTCAGACTGAGGCTAGGAATACACTTCAAAAAAAAATGTGATCAAACAAGGCTTGATGTAAAAAGTGAAACTATATCTGAATAAATGCAGTAGCAAGTCTTAGTCAGCATTGTCTATCCTATGTTATTCGAGGGTTAAATACATGTGCTTGTGTTTTATATAAGTCTAGACTTAGATAATAGTCTAGACTCATAGTGTGGTGCGTGGGCCCTTGTCCTATTTGTCCCATCCTTAGCGGTGCACCTGGTCTAAAAAATCTGGCAACCCCAGGATTAGCCTTGGTCTTTAATACCTGGGAAATTTCTTAATTCCCAATAGCTGCAATTCATTTCATAATTTTAGAAACTGTTGGTTACCACAGCTCTCTGTGTTCTCCTAAGGTAAAAAAAAACTGATCAGAAAAGAGAGGCTAGGAGTCTTTCTTTCCTTACAGCCGCTCAAAGAGCGTTGGAGTTACAGCAGATCTGTGACGAAGCACTCAAGGGACAAAATGAGCAAAGAAATAATCCAGCCATCGCGAGCATGTTAATGTTAATAACTCGAAGGACTTTCCATAGAAAGAAAAGCATTTTCATGGAATAGCTACACTGAAATCTTGTTTAAGCCTTTATGGATGATTTATGAATGACATGATTCGGTTAATGGTGTAGAATTTCAGACAATACACGCATTAGACGCCGTGCCGATGACTGGAGTTCTTTTCTATTTTCCCTTGAATGCGAAATGAAATGCAGTCCAAACTACACGCCACAAAGGAGACGTGTACGTGTGTAAAATATAGAGAGAAGACAGAAGAAAAAGGGACAGATGGAAAGAAAGAAGGGCAAAAAAATGGACAAGAATTATTTACCCCGCTCTAGCTTGATATCTGAGAACCGAAAAAGTGGGCAAAAAGGAGAGGAGAGACATTGTTATATAAAAAAGATACAGTGCAGAGGATCTGTAGGGGAAAAAAGCTATACACCTTCTGCAGGTTAAAACATGGTCATGAGTAAATATCAAAAATATAATGTAACATAAAAACATGATGATAATATAATGGTGTGTTTATGTGGTTAATACATTTTATTAATGGTACACAGTATGTTACTCTAGTTCAGTGTACAGGCCTGTGACTCACTTGTGCCCTCTTCTGAAACCATTCCAAGCCCTTCAGCTTTATTCTGCCTTTCAAATGCATTCAAGTCTAGAACACTGCAACACACACACACACACACAAACAAAAATTATTGCAATCTTCTTAATCAACTATTTTTACATGATTAATAACAATAATAACATATAAATATAGAGAATAGAGAACTTTACATCATCAATCCAGCATGTCAAATAAAGAACAGAATGCAAGTATTAGTTATTAATTTGTTTTTAGAACTATGGAGCGAGATAGATTTAATAAATTAGTCTACTTAAGTATAATTAAGTAAAAAAGTGTGTAAAGCTAAACTCTATGAGGCGGGTTATAATTGGTTGATAACCAGAGCAAAGACTTGGCTCACTATAGAAAAGGAAGCCTAAATAATAAGATGGATGAGCGCTTTCAAGCAGCTACAGAGCATCATACACCCACATAGCAGATGCTTTTGGCTTACTGCATATGAGCCCGCTATGGTGGTGGCTAAAAACCAAGAGATTTTTCCGGACGGGCAATCTACCCCACAAGGTCTTGTAGCGACATCTTTGAACCTTAGATATATAGAGAGACCCTTGGTTTTTGGTGCTTACGGCAGATGCCTCCCTAATATGCTGGGGAACAGTCATAAGTGGCATCTACGCCCAAGAGCTGTGGGACGATACTCATCTCTTATGGCACATAAATTGTCTGGAGATGCTAACGGCGTTTTGAGCACTGAAACACTTCCCAACAGACCTGTGACCAATATGCTCCAATATGCTAGTATGCACAGACAACGTCACTTACATTAACCAATAGGAAAGTCTGATCTAGCTTTACAAGATCACGTGCCAAATCCTTTAGTGGACTTCAGGGAATCTTTTCTCTGTCTATATAAATGCCCTTAAATGGAACCTATTTGTTTTATGGTGCAGACCCAGTTAACTACCTGGTAGGTTCAGTGCTGGAATTTCTGCTAGCTATGGTGCCTTGTTTGTGTATGTACCCAAAGTGCCTTTGACGATTCCAGGAATTTCTTAGCTAGCTTTGTGCGTGTTCATACACAGAGCATCACCATGATTCAGATTAACTATTTGTCTATTTGGGGGCACCCTATATATGGGTGGCGGCCACCAAACAGACAATAAGCAGATTGCTTTTGAGACTATCTCTCTAGTTTATAAGGCCTCTGACCTCCCCATCTCGGAGAAGATCAGGTTATGAATGTGATTGCTAAATTTTTTAAAGTGCAAAACTGTTATCCAAATCATAGCAGTGAGACAACAATCCGCCACGCCTAATCAAACAGAGTGTTCCGATAAAGGGGTTAAAAACAGGACAGAAAATAGATGATTACTTCTAAATTATGTTTGGACCTTAGAGAATAGCACAAAAAAACCCATTTAAATCGAATCAGGTGTGATCAAGCGTTTAATTCATTTGTGGCAGAAAAACATCAAATTGAGGGTCAAATAAGTTTTAAAAGAGATGTCACCTACCTGCAGGTCTGCATCAAAGCCTGCAAGCTCAGGAAGAATCCAACGTCTTTCTTATCCTTAAGGTAATCCAACATTCTCTGTGACAGATCAGTACACAAAGCGGTAAAAAAAAACCCTTAAATCAGTTTGATGTTTTTCAACACCAGTTTCACATTAACCTTAATTAGAATATCAATCTGGGTTACAGTGGAGAGTGGGATTATAAATCACAAATATCTTCGAACTATATGTTCTAGTTTTTACATTAATTCTATTCTATTCGATGTATCTTATAACATTACTGATGGAAACAAGTGCAAAGATGTTGCAATTTTAGTCTGAAATAAAACTGGCATTTGACCAGAAACTATTTCAAGTGATACCTAAGCACCTGAGGCAATAAAAGCAGGTCTTACATGGTTGAAAAAGCCAATCAAAACTTTTAGTTCAGGTACATATGGGTTGAATTAGTTTTGCGGCTATGTCTAGCGGCTTAGGAGGAAGGACTTTAGGACTGCATTGTAAATGTGAAGCTGACCTGCTGGACATCACAGTTGCCTCCGTTGAGGATAGAAATGCCCAGCTTGAGGGTGGAAGACACCATGGCTCCAGGCTCACCTGGTACCAAACACACACTCTCTTTTAGCATGTATAATAAAATATAAATCTAATTATATTAAAGTAATTTTAATAATGTTTTAAAAGAGAGCGCACGTGTGTGTGTGTGTGTATGTACCTTTGCAGGCGCTTATCATCTGCAGTACCATCTCAGCAGCTCCGCGGTCATGAAGTCGAGACTGCTGGTACAGGAGCCTCTGCTTCTCCATTTCCTTCTCCTATTGATCAGAGAATAGAAAAGTGAAGAAGGAGAAGAGAGCTATGTCCCATTACCACACACAGACACATACACACACACACTTCATTTCATATAGTCGGGGCAAAAATCTATATTATATGGTTTTCTGTAATTTTCTGCTTTGGCTTAATTTGCATCTACTGTTGTAGTTTGGTGGTTATGGGAATTGAAACCATAATCTTCCTATCAGAAGGCCAAGTCAGCTACCACTTTTACCATATATGTCTACCACTTTCACCCTTTTTTTTTTTTTTAAATTAGAGCCTTTATAAATAATTCAAAGAGTTTCTTTACTTTAATAAAAGATAGATATTTAAAATAAATCTTTCTATGTTTGGTTTTCTGGTACTATAACCAAAAAATTTCACGTACACACATACACACATGCAAACTCTTGCACACATAAACACACACCACCATAAAATTGAGTGGTGTTAGTGAGGATAATGGAGCAGACCACATCCGATGAGGTTTGATGATGCACAAACGTCTGACTACAGCAAACAGCCCTGGTCACGCCTGTCAAATATCTAACCTGTCATTTAAAAATAGATTCTATATCAAATAAATATAATATAAAGAAACAAAAAATAATCAATACCACCCACTAAAGACTGTTCTAACCTTGACTCTTGAAGAGAGGCTTTGAGTATTGTGTGTTGTGTGGGAAAAAATAGAGATAGAGAGAGAGAAAAAGAGAGAGAGAGGAAGAAAGACAAAGGGAGGCGAAAGCGTGTAGCGGAGACAGGGTGTCTGATTGACTGTGCCGGCTTTTACTGTAGTTCATGGTGAGTACAGAGAGGAAGATATGAGAATGACACATGGAGTAACACAACGAATCTCAATCCAGAGAAATCATTCAACATATATATATATATATATATATATATATATATATATATATATATATATATATATATGTTAAAAAATAGGGAGGGATTCTTAATCCACTCCCACAAAAAAAAATGCTGCCCAAGAGTACAATAGTACTATTACGATAGTATGATAGTATTATTACGATTGTATAAGTTTTATTATTATGGTATGATAGTGTTATTATGATAGTGTTTATGATGGTGCGATAGTGTTATTACGCTAGTGTTATAATGATGGTATGATAGTGTTATTACGATGTATGATAAGGATTATGATGGTATGATAGTGTTATTACAATAGTATGATAGTAATTATGATAGCGTTATTACAATAGCATAATAGTGTTATTGCAATGGTATGATAGCGTTATTACCATTACCATAGTGTAAATAGTGTTGATTATTTCGTTTCACAGTCCCAAACACTCTCACTGACATTTTTTTTGTGTCTCCATACCAATCACATGACTAATAATAATGATGTTTCCAATCCTGTGAGAATCCCAAAAAAAATGTCAGCTTCTAATCTGGGATCTGTCAATCCGAGTAACATCTGATTTCCTGGATTAGAGTTAAAACATGTTTTTAAGATTTTAGGTGGGTAGGTAAAAGTGTTAGAGACAAAAAAGATGATGCAGAAACAGACAGACAGCAAGCAACAGACAGCGAGACAGACAGCGAGACAGACAGCGAGACAGACAGCGAGACAGACAGCGAGACAGACAGCGAGACAGACACACACAAAGAAGGCATAGTCTGGAGAGGTAGGACTGCAACTGTATTAGGGGAAAAGTTAAGGAATTTTGTGTGAGTTGCAGTTCGTGTGTATAAGAGTGCGCAATGTGACGCACTAACTCACACACCCAAACTCTAGCACATACACACAGGGATTTAAAGGACAAAAATGCAAAATGTCTGAAAATGATTTGGAGATTGATTTTGTCTGGAAGGTGTAAACGTGTATCAGAAGTATGCATTTGAGTCCTAAAAGCAATGCTGAACACATCGCAGGCTGGTTGATTTAGATGGATTTGTGTTGATCTGTGTCTCGTTTTGGTGTCCATCTCTCTGCACTCGCTCTGGACAGACAAGAAAAGCAAAACGCAAAATCTCCAAAGAGCAAAAACCCAGCGAAGGTGCGCACAAGTCATTCCACGGCATGAAGACAAAACAGTTGCAGGCACAAAGAATCCAACAGAAAGACAGAGAGAGAGAGATAGAGAGAGAGAGAGAGAGAGAGAGAGAGAGAGAAAAATAGAAAAGAAGAGGGAAAGAGAGAGAAAGACAGGGGTGCAGGGTGAGGGGCTGTGCAGGTGCAGTGTTTTTCTGGTTGTGTTCACTCAGTGCGTGGTTTAACAGCTCTCTCCGGTGGCGTGAGAACCCCTTGGACCCCCCATACCATCTCATTCTGCCGCACCTCAAACGATGGCTCCTCGCCCCCCTCCTCCTCCTCCTCCTCTCCCCCTCTGGCCTCCTCACCAATGTGACAACTCTGAAGAGAGACAACAGACCAATCAAATTCAGTGCTAAGGAGACACCAGAACCAAACTCACAGTACAGCTGGACATCCAAAGTCAAAAATTTTAAATAAAATAAGCAAACAAACAATAATAATTAATTAAATAATGAATTATAACAAAACACACATATTCAAACAAAAAAATTATTAAACATACAACAAATAACTAAATAAATAAATAAATGAATCAGAACAACAAATAAAACAACCAAACAAACAGGCAGACAGGCAGACAGATAGATAGACAGACAAATTAGTAAAGAAATAAGGGAAAATAACTAATAAATAAAGTAATGATTGAATGAATAAATGAATGAATGAATGAATGAATGAACGAATGAATAAATGAATGAATAAATGAATGAAAAATCTAGAACATATTGAACAGCCAGCCAAATAGACAGAAAGTCAGACAGAAAAATAAAACAAAAAGAAACAAATATCATAAAACAAACAAATTAATTAATTTATACATACATACATAAATAAGAACAAATAATTAAACAACCGGCCAGGATTGGACAGACTGGCCGATAAAAGGACAGACAGGCAGACATACAAATTAGTAAAGAAATAAAATAAAAATAATTATTAAATAAATTAATGAACAAAGATGAAAATATACAACAATTCGAACAACTGGCCGAATAGACAGACAGACAGACGAAAAGAGAAAAGTATGGAAAATATTGAACTATTGTTCAAAAGTGGAGTCTGTTATTTATATAATTATTGATTGATTGATTTTGTCCATGCCTACCTTTGCCATAATGTCAGCATATGCCATGTACAAGTGATCTACATCGAGTTTTCTGCAGTAAAAACACAATCGTGTATAATTAACAGACAGAACTCCATGATTCAGCATCGGTGTGATAATGAAGTGACTCTCGCTTACGTTTTCTCAGTGAGAGCCGTACGGCTAAAATGCAGGATGAGCTGGTGCAGAGGATCCGGCTTAGCCTCAGTCTCTTCTTCTTCCTCTTCTTCTTCCTCTAAAGTTTTCTGTAAAACAAAAAAAAACCCCATGGAAATCATAGTTAACCTGATGTTACCGATGTGTGATGAAAAATCAGACAAATAAACAAAGACACACTCACAGACAAATCATCAATCATCTTATCCTCGAAGGAGTAGCCCTCGTTCTCCAGCCAGTTGCGTTTGTAACCATCTAGAAACATGTTGGACCCCCGGTGCCTTTAGAAGGACAGGAGTAATAAAGAGACTGTTGGATACTGCAGTAATGCTTTGCAGTTAGAAGATGATATAAAAGATCTGTGAAGATACCTCGGGATATTATACAGTGGAGTCATCCTGAAACATGCCACCACAGCCCGACGACGCTGCTTCGACAGCAGCTTGTGCCAAACCATCTTCTTGGATTTGAAGGGGTGTTCAGTCTGAAAAAAGAGACTGAATATTAAATATCCACACACTCGCACACATTAACAATTCTCAAATATTTTAGTATAATCGTCATCGTCACCACCAGAGAATACGCCATTTTTTGCTATATTTCAAAATAGAAAAAAATTGGCTAGCAACTATTAACAGAATTTACTTCACTCTAAAAGTAAAACAAAAGAAAAAAACATCTAAAACAGACTCAAAGAAGAACTCGCCCCAATATAATTGGGTAATTATGTTGTCTGTAATTGTCAGGTTATAAGAAAGCCAGTATCAGAGGCCGCATTTACACTCCACTCATCAATTAACCCAATTTCTCCAATGTGGCACAGATGGGATTTGACTCATAACAGTGTAAGCAGGAAAAAGCACATGGATTCCGATATTTTAGGATCGGATTCAGGCCTCATTTGTATGTGGTTAAATCAGATATGAATCGAATACGTGCATTAGCCTCTGCAGTGTAAAAAGGCAGATCAGATTTTCACCTGTTAATGCGAGTCGAGCATCACTGAATAAGCGACGATGGCGCATGATATTACAACAACTGTGTATTTTGATATTTATTAAATTGTTCACTGTAACAAATATTCAATACCCAAATCAGAGTTTTAACAATCCACAGTTTAGGGGTTTTTTTTGTACCATTTGCTGCGGCTGATCGGAAACACACACACACCAGGCTCTTTTTCTCTCTCTTTTCGGTTTTCAGGCTAGAGATAGCGTTTAGCCGACCCTTAAACATGATGCGGAAGTAACATACTGAATAATTATTTCATCTTCGTTTATTGCTTTTACTGATTATGACGCTGTTTTACTTCCTTTTCCGATCAGTACATCTGCATTGGGTTGTTTTGCTGTCTATAGTGTAAACACAGGTATTGGATACAGGTCAGTTTTTAAAGATGATGTAGGCGAGTCACTAAAAAAAACCCTGGCTATAATCACAAAATCGGAATTGGGCATCAAGTAATGTAAATTCAGCCAAAATGGGGTGTTTTTAAATGTGTACTGGCTTTTTACTGTCATTTTTAATTCACAATTCTGCAAACTGTGTATTAGGAGCGAAAGTAGAGATTTTACTCTGTTATTTTTAAGTGACTTTTTAGATCTGTTGCTCACCTGTTTCTCCTTCATTGTTCAGTCATCACTATCCTCACGTGACTAGTAAAATTTCGCACAGCAAGCTTTAACGTCATACAATATACACGCATTCGCAGTGGAAAGAGTTGTAATTTGATTGTTTTATAGTCATATTTACATTTACAACATTTTTCAGAAATGTACCATTCGTTTCTCTGCCACAAGTCTAAAAAACTGGACTATGGGAATATTTGTGTCCGTATGTTTGTGTGTCCTGCTTACCACTTCGATGTGATAAAGCACCGCAGAAACTTCCTGCACTCTCTTCACTACTTTCTCTGGATTCTCCGCGTCTTCAGCCTTGCCTGAGGTTTCTTTATACAGAGCCATCTGCCAGCGCATGGAGGGATCCTCCACCTACATCCCCACATAGAGAGAATGAGATACTGCCCCCCCATACACCCCTAACCACCCCTACACACTCTGTCTCCATCCTCACCTTGCCTTGCAGATGAAGGTTATTCTGCAGGAACTCTCTTACTTCCTCATCTGTGTCTTTCTGTAAAATAAACACTTGTTAATAATACATTGAAAAAAACCTCAAAATGTTGATACAGATTTTTTTAATATGATGTATAAGATAAACATAAAACTGAAAATTCTGTAAACTGATTTATAATTATTATCATTAGCATCATATACAGGTCTATAATTAATATTTATTTACATTACTTATTTATAATGATGACATATTTAAACTCAAATTCTTAAACAAAGCAACTAATCACTAATATGTACTTACATTTTCTATATTATTTATATATTTATGAATGTTATGGAATGTTATGTTATGTCATTGATTTATTGTTTTCCTACTGTTTCCAGGTGTTTCTTCTTGTGGAAAATGCTAATCATTAACGCTAGATCGCGAATGCTAATTGCTACTGCTACATTGCTAATGCTTAATGGTTTGCTATTTTCTTTTCTTCTTTTTCCCTAAAATAGTTCTCAGACCTTCCATTGTTTTCTTTGAGTTCCCTATTTCAGTTCTAGGTTGCTATTTTGTTTGTTTCCTGTAGTTTTTTCTAAATAAAGTACTGCTGCATCCAACCTCCCCATCCTCTACCTCCACTCCATCCCAGAACGTGACAGTTTAGAGGTCATTTTTTGACAACAGCACATTCCCAGGTGTATTATTTCTTACTGAGACATTGCTACTGGTAAGTCTGCGTTTACCAGAGAATAACGGATCTTTGCCAGGTTGATGAGCTCTTGATCAGCAGGAGAACACATATTCAGACCAATGGGCAGGAGTTTCTTCAGAGCAGCTACAATCAGCGAGGTTTGAACAGAGTAGCGATCGCCACGGCGCTTCTTTTTTGTACGCTCAGCATCAGCACCGCCACCCTGTAAACATCTTTTGCAATTAGACGCCAACCTGGAATATTCGTATTTATTCAACCCGAGGGACTGTGTGCAAAAGAAAGGGTTATAAAATTAAAAAATATCTGAGATATATAAATATATATATAGATATATATATATATCTATATATATCTATATATATATATCTATATATATATATATATATATATATATATATATATATAGATATATCATTTTTTTAAATGACATTTAAATTATTATATATTACATTATCATAAAATTTTTTTCAAAATAAACCATTACTATTTACAAACCATTGTAAAAAAATTGCAGACAAAAAAAATTAAAAAAAAGTTTTGTATTCATGTACTTACTATTTTTATTTATTTAAAAAAAGAAAATAAAAATGCACAAATTTAAAGCATGTGGCATTTTTCGTTTGTTTAATTTTTCCTTTTGTTTTAATTTAAAAAAAAATTAAATGGGGGTGATTTGTGTTTTGGGGTAAATGATCAGTGTTACTGAGCTAATTTACTGAGTAACACCATGCTACAAACATACAGTCACATGTTAAACAAGAAACCCAACTACAGCTTGATGCACTAATCCATATCTTGCAGTTGCAGGAGTGCTGAAGTGAAAGAACAGCTGAAAAAAGGTGGTGAATTAAAAACACACACACACACACACACACACACACACACACACATATTACCAAGTGTTAGTTATCCATTGTCTGGCACAGCATCCTCAAACAACAAAAAACAAGCTATAGGAACCTTCTGTGCCACACCAAACCCTCATAATCAACACACACACACACACACATGCATTCCAGCGCTGCAGGTGCAGGACACAGGTGCTGGCTGTTATCTGCTGCTGTGTGAGTGTGTGCCTGTGAGAATGTGCTCATGTGTGTTAGAGGCACCAGAGATGATTAAGGCAGGAAACGCTTTACTATTGACCGTCCTGCAGTGTGTGATTCCTTAAGCCTCCTTAAAACCAAACAGTTCAAGTGTATAGATGTTTCATCAGGATGATAATGGTGAGTGGATGTTTAGGGAACACTTTAGCTTTGTAAGACTGACAGAACCGTGTCTTAAAAATCTCACGAAGACCTGCGAATGCTGTCAAGAGTTTTTTTTTGTTTTTTTTTTTTTTTTATAATCTTCCAATTTACATTTACGGCATTTACATCATTTGGCAGACACCCTTATCCAGAGCGACTTACATTTATCACTCTTTATACAATTGGGGCTTAAGGGCCTTGCTCAGGGGCCCAGCAGGGGCAACTTAAACCCTGATCTTCCAATTAGCAGTCCAACACCTTAACCGCTGTGCTATCCTATATTTCCCCTATATTTTATAATTTTTAATATCATGGCAGTGACCAGAGGTGTAATGTAACAGGGTAATAATACTTCATTACAGTACTCGAGTATTTTTTTTTGGGGGGGGGGGGGAATCTGACCTTCAATTTAGTCTTTATATATCTGTCAACTTTTACGCCACCAAATTTCATAAATAAAATGTAGACTTTTACTCCAATACATTTCTATAAAGCATTTTTGTTACTTATACCAAAAGCAGTAGTCATGTGTTGTTTATTTCGAATCAATCATTAATATGACTCCGGAACAGCGAGTCAATACAGACGGAAATTCGTTCATTTTGTTTTGCCCGCGAACGTGCAACATTTTATATTCTATATGGTAAACACGAGTTTATCTCCCAAGTCTTCTGGACCGAGTCGTTTGTTTGTCATGTTACAGTTACACAGGCTATAGGCTATATACGCTAACGGAAACAAAAATGATTCGTTTGCGCATTTGTTCATCATGTGACCATTTCCTGGAGCAGTATCTAACAGTCAATAAAGTTATGTCACGCTTGCATGTTTAAAGCTAAATAAATTTCGAAATACAGGTTTTTAGTTATTTATTTTTTAATTTAAAGTCATTTAAATTATTTAATTGTGACCTAATTGTGACTAAGTCTCTCCATATTTAAATTAAACAGTTTTGTAATTAAATTTTTCTTCTTTTTTTAAAAACAAACATTATATGGCAATAAATCACAGAAAAAAAAATAAATAAACACTAAAACAGTTTTTAATATTTTTTTGCATTTATTTGTACTTTCACTATCAATACTTAAGTACATCTAATATTTAAAAATGATTTTCATTTTTGAGTACAATATATAACACATACTTTAAAACTTGTACTCGAGTAATATGCAAAATGGTGACTTTAACATCTACCAAAGTAAAATAACTTAATACTTTTACCCAAGTGGTTTATACACCTCTTTATACACCTCCGACCTTCTAACAGACCAGCAGGCGATAATTATTTCCTTTTAATGATTCTGTAATGCCTATAACGACTTATAAAATAGGACCAACAATTAAAATATAAAGTTTTAAATTTTAAAAGGTTTAAATATTGATATGGTGAAGCTTTCTGTACGGAGATTTAGTATGAACTTTATTGAAGAATTCTAAAAAATTTCCTTCAGCATTGCTTCAAAATGTCTGTCTGCTTTATGAGGGTTATAACAGACAATTGGCCAAGAAACAGCCAAAACAGTCCATGGTCCAATTACTCTGGTCTTTATTAAAGTGCTGTAATGATTCCTATAAAAAATTAATATTTTATATATATTTTTTCATTTTACTTTATCAGCGTGCCAAACTTTCCAACAACAGGTTCTTTGCATCTTGCTGTGTCGCAAAATGCAGCCTGAGGGCCAAAAGCGAATTTTTTTTTCTATATAGGAAATTGCTAGCAGAAATCTAAAATGCCTCCGTTTTATGCTGTTAATGGATGCACAAACCGGTTAAACCAAGAAATCTATCCAGTGACAAAAAATTAAAAGCATCCATGCTTTTATCTGCCTTTTTTGGTGTAAAAGGATGTCTGGTGGATAAGGTACCTGCTTATCTACCGTCCCGATGACAGGCAAAAATACCATACCAAATTTGCTCCTCTGACATACAGTGTGTGGCGATTTATTTAAAAGTGTCTAAACTGCTATAGAATTTCCTCCTTGTCCATCATTCTGTTCCTTCGTCTAAATTTCATACGCAATCAGAATATTGGGATTGCAAATAAGATATTTTTGCCCTCTGTACCCTCTGCTATTACCTGGATCAGGTGTGTTTAGTCAATCGGAAGCTGGAAGATATAATCTCAGATAAGGGTAGATTAGGGAAGGCCCAAGTGAATTGGTATCTCCTGGCTTTAGGACTGAACTGATACAGATTGGGAAAACAAGCAGGACAAGGGATCTCAAATCCTAAGGATAACTCCTGACAGCGTATGACACAGAGTATGGCTATGACATAATTGTGTATTTCTTACAGTATAGTAAAGTGTTACCCATATCCACAATCTTGGTCAAATTAAATGTATTTTAGAATAATTTGTGTGAATTAGAATAAAAAGTGTCAGTATCAGATGAGAAATGAAAAATGGAATTATAAAGTCATGCCCACCCCTCCACAAAATACCCACATTTTACATGATGCCACACTTCCAATATACAAAATCTTAAAAATCTTAAAAAGAGTGTGTTTGTGATTGTCTGAAAAAGTAAAAGCCTGCAAGAAAGCTTCACCTCCAAAAAAATGCAAAAGAGAAAAAACAAAATAATAATAATAATAAAAAAAACATTAATAAACTGCAACGATCTGCAGCAAACCAGATCCACAAGGTGGCAAACCCATCAAATTCATAAACCCACTGACAAGGAAATGGGACTCGAACCCAGCAGCACAACCAGCAGCTGAACAGAGTGCCATGATCCTGATCCTGCAAACTAGAGCTGGGAACTTTCATCAAATGCTTCTTCAAATGCCTGCTCACACACACACACACCCTGGCATCCAACAAGTGGCACATTTTTAAACATTTGGAAAGGATTGAAGAAGAATTGATTGCCTCATCACTGTATTTTCAATTCTGTGTTTGTGTGTTTGTATTTCTTGTGTGCCAGTGTGTGTGTGTGCAAGTTTGATAGAAAGCTCCAGCGATGTGGTGCCATGCGAAACAGCACAGCTTTTTATCGTGCAGAAGTGGTTTTCTGACCTCTCCATCCCCAGACTAGAGAACCCGGCGTCCACCCCAGGACAGAACGCACACACATACAGAATTTAACATTAATATCTGGGAAAATCTGTATGTATTCCAAGACAAAACATGAAAACAAAATGGAAACACCAGACAACAACAAGAAACAGACCTTGGCTGCACAGCTACATTTTTTTCTTAAAGTAAAGCAATAAATAATCATTTAAAAAAAAGATTTGGTGGTTACGATGCTTTCAGGTTAAATTTTGTTTAGATTTACATTATTTGGCAGACACCCTTATCCAGAGCGACTTATATTTATTTCATTTACACAACCAAGGAAATTGGCTGTTAAGGGGCCCAGCGGTGCTAACTTGGTGGTATTTAGACTCGAACGCAGTCCAACACCTCAACCACTGACCTAATTTATAGTAATTATAGTATTACCCTTCAAAAATTAATGAAAAATATAACAATATTTAATTTTGCTAACAAAATGCCAGAATAAACAGTTATGACATTGTCTTGCAAAAGTATACACTCCCTTTTTCCCTTTACATTTTTTTGCCTAGGGGAAAAGTGAGTTGTACAGAATTGACCATCATATCTATATGTTGTTTTTTTTCCAGATCTCACTCTTCCTCCTCTAATAACCTACACACTTTTAGAAAATCTTTCCATTGATTGGTTCATGTGACTGTAGGGATTTGTGTTTATTCAGTCACACTACTCTTAGTGAGATCAGACACTAATGTTGAGGTGAAGAGGGGTTCCAGTTCATCTCAAAGGTGTTCAGTTTAATGGGGTTGAGTCAGTCAGGAGAACAGGACATGAGAGTTCTTCTACTCCAATCAGAACACAGCATGTCTTCAGGGAGTTCAGAGTAACAGGAACATTGTCATGCTGGAACAGTGTTTGGATGTCTTTAAGCAAATAATACAACATAGAGAGACACCCTAGACAACTGTGTTCGTCAAGATTTGAGGAAGTTATGAATGTGTTGAGAGGGATTTGGCTATATAAGGTATGTTCTTTAACAAACTGTGTATGATTATATGCTAAACGTGATTTTGCCAAGTAGGATGTGATCCTGGATGAACATTTCAATCAACCAATCATAACCATCTAATGTCTTCAGTGTGTGTCAACCAAACCCGCCTCAATCCATTTTTGAATCTTTCTCTTCTTGTAAACAATGTGATATTATAAATGTATTTATTAAATAAAAATATTAAAACCCTTAAACTGCATCTGTAATACATTGCTGTACTGAACAAGTGTAAACAACATGTATGTGCAGTTTAGTTAATGTGTGAACATTTCCCTCACCTACAGGACCAAAAATAGATGTGTGTGTGTGTGCAGTAAAATGTATTCATCCTTTTTAGTTATAAACATTTGGCTTGTGGTTATTAAATGTTAAAAGGTTGTGATTTAATGAACTAATGTTAAACCCTTTTTTATAGTAACAACGTTGCTCTATTGCGGTTCTACAGGTTCACCCTTTCAGAACATTTCACATTCAATTGTTCATTAGTGATTGTTTATGATTCACTGTCTAAATTCATTCATGTTTATTTTAGATCATTAGAATCACTACAGTCTAAATTTACTAATGTTGTTCCTGAACCATCATTAATTTATGATAGTTTGCCTGGTTTTATTTTGTGATTTAATGTTAATCCAGGAATCACCATTATCAGTATATTCAGATATTTTTGAGCATTTACTCAGTTAAAGTTGTTTAGTTTGGACAAAAAAAACGGAAAGATTCAATAATAGATTGAGGCAGGTTTGGTCAACACGTGCTGATGAAATCAAATGATTGTGATTTGTTAATTAAAATGTTGATTCTGAATCACATCTTACTTGGTAAAATCATGTTCAGCGTATTTCTACACAACAACTAATTATGTGACCTTTGGTAACTGAATTCTGGCTGGGCAGCATCAGGCGTGAATACTTTTGCAATCACTTTAATCAACTTAAAAATATTCATATTGATATGTATTTATAAAACATTAAAAATAAAAAAAAATGTTAATTAACAAGATTGTCATGTTTAGCTGAATAAAAGATGAACTTATTAAATGAGTCATAAAATGAAAATGTTCACCTTGGTCATCTTGCTCTTGCTGTCAGCGGTTAGGAAAGACATGTTATTAATCTCGTTCATCACCACAAAGTTCTGCTCCTCACGCTTGAAGTTCTGTGAAGGGCAGAATAGGGTAAATGTCAGTAGGTCGCTTATAAAAATACATGCAATTAAAAAAACAACAACAAATGAAATTAAAAAACATCATCATCAGTCTGACAGTTGCGAATCTTTACAACACAAATGTTTTAGCCCCCCCCCCCCCCCCCCCCCCCCCCCCCCCCCACCCCCCCCCCCCCCCCCCCCAAAAAAAAAAGAGACGAACCTGAATGGGACCTGCTTATCATTTTAGAATTTACCGTGAAATTCCTTAGATTATTTAGGTTAATAGTATCTAAAACATCAAGGAATCGTATGTTTAGGAAAATAACAAAAAAACCTTTCAGTTCACTGATACCCCCACTGACCACTGAACTATAAGCAGGTCCTTGCTGAGTTCATCACATTTCGGGGTCCCTTAAAACATTTCCATTAGAGCTTCGTATTTGATTGTGTTGAAAGGAAATCGATGTCTAGGCTTCGTTCAGTTTCCCTGCCGGCCACCAGAGCACATTGGTTTCCCCCTAATTAGTTTGTGTATTTATACCCATGTGTTTGGCAGTGTCACCCAGATGTGGATGGGTTCCCTATTGAGTCTCTTTCTTCTCAAGGATTCTTCCTACTTCATCTCAGGGAGTTTTTTTCTTGCCACAGTCGTCACTGGCTTGCTCATTAGAGACAAACGTACTGTTTTTCATTCTTGCTGAAGTCTGTGGAAAGCTGGTTTGAGACAATGTCCAGCTTTAAAAGCGCTATACAAATAAAAATAAATTGAATTGACTTTTTTCTGGGGTCTTGCTTTGTTGCTAGTCAAGGTCAATGTTATGTTTTATGTTATGGTTGATGTTCATGTCCATGTTTTTCAGGTTTGGGGTAGTTGCATCCTTTTGTGCTGCATTTGCATCCTTCCCAATCTCCCGCCTTGTGACAGTCAACCTGCTGCAGTTGTTTCTATTTGCATGTGTTTTCGTAAGTTGCCGTTCTTAAGGTGAGCTCTCCCGCTCACTGTCCTGATCAGACAAAGTAAAAAAAAAACACTACTCACATGAGATTTTGACCAGAAGATAAAAACTTCTCCCACCATCCTGAACAGGTCTTCAGCATCAGGATCAGGACAGGTTAACCACCTCGCCCTTTACGATCATAGGGACCATAAAGATCAACAACCACATTGTAAAACCTGGAGTTACAGTTTAGCGCTTTATAAAAAGGTTTCCTAGCTCATCACCTGTTGTTGTCCACATAGCGGATAAGCAGTGGATAGAGAGCGTAGAGATCCCGGCAAAGCACAGCAAACTCGTCTCGGATCGTCCCTTCCTCGCTGTTTACCTCTGTCTTTCCCTCCATACGCAATTGATCCTCCTCAGCTACGACTTTGCCTGTGCGTTTCTTCAGCTTCTCCATAGTGGGGATAAAGTGAGACTTTAGCATCTCTGGTTTGGCCCTGCTAACAATGGGCTGGGCGAAAACTACAAGAGGAAAATGGCAGGGGAATAAATACCTGTTTATTAACAATATTTTTTCTGTTCTTTTTAAACATTTGGTCGCCATTAAAAGATGAGAGAATAACACTACCAACATCGTGGTAATTATTGTGGCTTTTTATTGCTTCAGTTAATAAGAACAACTGATAAAACCTCAAAATAAAACAGCGATATACTAGCAGTAGTATTTCCCTAGACCTCAGTACCAGTCAATAAGGTTTAACCCGTGTGCCATACTTACCAGCCAGTCTCTTCATCCAGGAGGCCTCATCGATGCCCAGGTTGTTGACCACAATCTTCATGATGCTGCCCAGCAGCTGGTTGAGTTGCTCAGAAGTGACATTAGTACAGATTTGGCCTTCGAGCTCAGGGAAATTCTCGAGCCCTCGTTCCCACCAGCGTAGGAGGTAGTTACACAGCATAGGCAGCGTAATCTCGATCACATGCGGCATCTCGGTGTAGCGAGCGCCAGACTCTGCCAGGCCGCTAATCTCTTTTATCAGCACATCCAGCTCTGGGATGTCTAAGCATAACTCCTCCACCTGACTTGGGAGACCAAGGACTACAGATCGAGAATAAAGCAAACTCAACATACAGATGGAATAAAGATTGACTTTATTTACTTACAGTATTTTTTAAATTTAAGTCAATTGCCATTTGTTTATTTATTTACTTAGTTATTTATTTACAAAATATAAGAAATAAACACATACACTACATTTAAAAAATATATTGCTGACATATGAATGTCATTGCTGTCCAAAAACATTACACAGAACTATTTTAAGGGAAATGTTCGACTGGCCAGCTTATATGACTATGCATACAGAATCCTGAGAAACTACATTTTCACGTTTCATAAGCGTAATTGATCAAAAAATAGTTACTCACTGGCTCTCTCTCTTGGAGTCTTGGTTGTGTACACTGAGTATGAGTTAAACTCATTGAGCTCAGGCTCCAGATAAGCCACAGGCATAGCAGCAGCCAAATGAGCCAGACATTCACCAAGTGCAGGCCTGAGCCTGGAAAATACACAGATAAACACTTAACACAAGTTTACACACAGCTAAAAAAAACAAAAAATCCAAATGCATTTACAGGTTCTGAATCACTTATTAAACAAATCTTTTGAGTCACTTGCGTCAGTAGGGTTTCTCTGTGTTTTTGCCATGGTCCTTCCACTAGAGGATACTTAACAAATCACTACAATTTAACAAATCTTTGGACCCACACACTTTCTCTGTTAGATCCAACTGTTTTGCTACACGCTGATCCCACAGTCCTGATGAATCAGATGAATCGGTACCCGCGATTTTAAGTCTCTTATTTTTCTGACCATGCAGGAGGTTTTCCAGTCATCTACTTAATTTATGACTCGACTGATCCAATGCAAAGAAGGGTCTGTAAATTGTCAGTCATATAAATTCATCTATACATCTAACACCATACACCAAATCTCATGCGACTTGGGTAAATTGATGTGTGAAAAATATTTTACTCACTTTTCAGCATGAGGAGTCTTCACTGTACCCACAGAGTAGATGCTGCACATGAGACGATAGCAGGAAATCTGCAAGTCATCCACTGGAAATAAAAACCCCAACGTGTTAATATGTCCTTTAAATAAAGCTACATTTTTTATGAAAACATTCATGTAAGTAGACTCAAACTTACTCATGACATCATCACCAAACTGGTGCTGAGCGATGTGGTCAAAAAGCGACGTGAGCACTGGCAGAAGAGCGACGGTTGTGTAGTTAATATTTTGAGACACGCCTTTAACCTTTGGGATGATAGATGGAAACAGTCAGTGTTATTTAGTACAGCAAACTGCTGCTTTAAAGGAGTCAAGGAGTCCTTTGTGCTATAAACACGTCCTATATGTTTCAAAAGTTTGTTGTTACAGATTTTATCAAAGGCAGTCGGTTAAATCGACACGTTCGGCTCTATGACGTAATAGTGTGGGTAAGCTCCGCCTGTGCAGAAGATGATCGACAACTGCTTTGACATCACTAGCTGTTTAGCCCCACCCACTGATTTGAGCATGCACGTAATAGAGGTTTTTTTTATGCAAAACTGTTGGCCAATCACAGCAGCAGGTGTTTACTTTTGAGACAACAATCCGCCACACTTATTCAAACAGAGTATTCTGATGATCGGGATCAAAACACATCTAAATGAAAAAAAGGTGTAAATTATAAGGTTTTTTATTGTAAAAATGTTAAGTGGATTTCAGAGTACAAAAATTTAAGGTAGTTTATTATAGGAAAACTAATGTTAAACTGGTTGAAATGTTGGAAAAGGGAATATAATGTTTGTGAATAGATATTATTATAAGTCAAGTCACTAAGTACTACCAAAACTAGGGTTCTTTTCTTGAATACACAATCTGTTTAAGCTTTGCTTAAGCACTGCAATTGTTTAAAACACAATACTAATAAAGAATTCGGTTCTGGTGGCTGCAGGTCACCTGGTTTTTGGTGGAAACCTTGCCCAGTTTAAGATTCTCAACCATCTTTTCAATGTCATCAGCAGCGCTCTCAAAAAACGACCGGAGCCCTGCTTTTACAATCTCTGGCCCAGATTTCATTACAGTTCTGCAAAGAGAGAGAGGAAGAGAGAGAGAGAATGCAATAGAGAGAGAGAGAGAGCAAGCAAGAGAGATAAACAAAAACTTCCAGGTTTTTCTAAATCGAGTCCCTTAAATTTCTTAAATTTCAGTTCGTGGCTGACAGGAGAGAAAACTGACATAGGATCTAAACTCATCTTTAACTTACCTGGCATCCAGTGAACGAGACAGGATGTGTAAACAGTTTACTACAGCTGAAGCATCAGTTCCTGTACACAAAACATCCCATAAATAGAAGTCACATCAAGTCACATATTTGTTAAAATCATGTAGACATGAAAATAATCTCTACTGTTGTTATTTTACTGAACCCTTGATTAAACGGTGCACTTTAGTTCAGGATTAGTGTAACGATTAGTGTCCTGTATGTTGGAGGGAATGTTAGGCTATTGATTAGTAGTCTGCAAACGTAAACACCAAAAAGTCATTATCTTAGGTAATATAAAAACAATATATTACAAATTCCTTTTTAAAGCATGTGTTTGCATCCTTTTAGTCCAGATAACATAATATAATGAAGATTATTATTATTATCAATCAATCAACTATGTTTTACAGCATTTACAAATTTAACTGGAAGAAGGCTTAGGTTGAATGCGTGTTGTGATGTCACACAGCATACTGCGGCGCAAATCTGCAGCGATATGTGGTATATTTAGCACTTATCCACTTATCCAAAATGGCTCACATTTATTTTTTTCTACACTGGACAGTTTAGGTTTAAGGGCCTTGCTTGAGGGCCCAGTGGTAAAAGCATGGTAGCAGAGGAATTCGAACCAACGATACCATCGATAGTAGTTTGGATATCAGTGAACCTTACTATTACATTAAATTAAAAAAGAACAAGTCAGTTATGCGCTTACTAATTCTAAGATTATATAAAATAACGTTTAAATTAAGTGCTCTACAATGACTACAGTCACAATGGTTGCAATGATAAGGCACATGCTGAATATCGCAATACAATTTAGTTCTAAACTCATGTTATTTTTAGTTTATCCTTAAATCAGCATTGTGCCACAAGAGTGAGGCAAAGCACAGCAAATCACACAGCAAGGCCACAGCAACGATGAAAGTGTGTGTGGGGGAAGGGGTGTGAACACAGAGAAGAAGGGAGAAGGAAAAGCAAAATGGAAGCTAGTTTGGATTAAGATAGACAAGATGGTCAGTGGCATCAATGGCAGGTTTCTTACCAAAGAGGGAAACTCTGTGCCTCACTAGAGCAGCCAACTTACAGAAGATACTGAGGCAAGAAGAAAGAGAGAGAAAAGGGGAAGGGGTAAAAGGACAAGACAATGAAAAAAGGGAAAAAGGATGGGAGGGGAAGAAAAAGAGTGAAGTTTTGAGCCATGAAAACAGAGGAGAGGAAATTAACATGGTCCAGTAAAACAATGAGGAGACAGAAAAAAAAGACAGGGCATTGGGACATGGAGTTCCAGAGGCATAGGAGAATACAAGGGGCAGATGCATCTTTATAATGTTTATCAACAGTTTTATAATATAGTACAGTATACAGCCAAAGGTTTGTGGACACCTTAACAGAAAACCTACAAACTGTTGCCAAAAATTTTGACATACACAGGTGTCCAAAATGGTGGTATTCCCAACCTTGTTTGTCTGAGACACCCTTTTCCCTAGGAAAATATTTGAGGGCCCCTATTTACATTTAATGATATCATTGCTCTTGGTATTTCCTGGATTTTGTGTTTCCAGTATTGCTAGCACATGACCGGATGATTTACAAATGTGTGTTTATTTTTGGTTAACCAGAGAATTCTCCCTAATGCTCACTGCTCAGGACTTAAAAATATGACAAGACCCCCCCACAGATGACCCCCTTGTAGGTCGGGCCCTCCCTGTTGGAAACCATTGTTCTAGAATGTCTCGAAGCATTACATAATTCCTTAACTAAAACTCAACAAAGCCCCCATGCACAAAGCCCCTGAGCTCTATGAGGACATGGAGGACAGGTTGACGAACTGGAGTTTCCTGCCCTGAGCCCTGACTTTGACTTAACACCTTTGGGATGAACTAGAAGACCGACTGAACCTTAGACCTCCTCACCCAAACATTAGTGTCTGATCTCACTAATACTTTTGTGGCTGAATGATCCATACAGTGATGCAACCCAATCTAGTGGAAAACCTGTCCAGAGATGTGAAAGTTATTATAGGAGGAAATTGATCTTATTTCTACCCCTTTCCCCCACTCGTTCTCATAAAGAAGGAAGGGTGTAGGGGTAGAGGGAATGGCCAGATACCCCTTTAAAAGACCCACTTTTTGCATGTTGCAAATTCTAACTATTTTGTACAGAAAATTTGTTCAATTTCTTATTGTTTTTAAATATTATTTCTGTAATATCTTATTAATGTCATTATAAGCACCAACATATTAGGACAAATTCCCTGTACATGTTAACCCACTGCTGATTCTGTTGATTCTGATCCTGCATGCGTTATGTTGTTTAAAAACTCAGAAAGGTCTGGTAATTCTAATACTTTTGCCCATATAATGTAAATTCCCAGACATTTAAGATTCCTTTTATTCTAATTATACTCCACAGTCTTGTGCATTTTCTTTATGTGTCAGTTAAAGATAAATTACCTGGCAATCATTTCTTTTTCCTTGTTGGAGGCGTGACCACCACTACCCAGAACCTTAGCAGGAGTGGAGAGGAAGTAAAGGCAGTGGTTTTTAAAGTACTGGTTAATCAACGGAAGCAGGATCTAAAAAAACAACAACAAAGTATTCCAATATTTCATTTACACAATCATGGCTTGATGAGTTTTGCTCTGTACAAGTATCTGTGTCACCTTGGCAAAAAATTTGATCTCCTGCTCATGGGGGGATTTTTCAACTCTTCCACTACTCACAACAGCCTCTGGATTGACACAGATAAACAAATAAATAAGAACAGATATCGAAGTTGTATGTTTTTATATCCAGTGTTATTAGAGACCAACCCAGATGTGCGATGAACTCTTGAGCTATCTCCATCCACTTCAACAGCTTCTGGAGGAAGCCATAAGCAAAACGTTTCTCGATGGAGGAAATCTCCTGTTCCATGTCCTTCAAGCCCCTTTATAAAACGACGTGTACAGAGTGTAAGACAAGGGAGGTCATTTAGGGACACATAGATTGATGTTTTACATCATTGACAATAATTACTGTCTATTTTATACTGTACCGAGTGACAGCGTATCCTTCAAACTGGAGAAATTTGAGCAGGTCTTGGGCTTTTTCCCTGTCCCGGGCTTTCTCCTTGGCTGTCAGAGTGTCATAAGGGACCAGCAGAGGATGGGTTCCACCACCTGTCACAAGTCAAGTGACAATTAGAAAGCAGTAAATAGATCATTTTCTATTATTGGTGAATTACAGACAGAAGTTTTTTTTTATCCCTTACCTTTAGCTTGTAGCTCCATCTTCTTTTTCCTGCCCCAGGTATTATGGTAATTTTCAGCCAGTTGTTCTGCCATAGACTAGACATGGACAAAAAGAAGGAGTTCTTTGTGTAAGTTAGAGCTAATAAATTGAGAATGTACTTGTCTGTAGGCTGGAACATTAGGATTTTTCATCACCAGAACTAAAAGACCAAATCCTATTCCAGAATGACAATGCTCCTGTGCACAAAGCCCCCAAGCTCCTAGAGTCATGGTGTGTTATTGTTGGTTTGGAACTCGAGTGTTCTACACAAAACTGATTCTGACTCTATCCTATAATAGTCCTCCACGTCCGCTGCGCTCTCAGGACTCTTTTTATTATTCAAATCTGTTAAAGGATTATCAGGCTGCAATAGTCAGGTCAACCGGAACTGGGAAACACCTCCAATAACACACAATATATTTGTTTATCACCAGTCGAATTGCATCTACGCTGATATATGTCTGTTCTTTGTTATTCCGAGCTTACCGTCGCCACCATCACCTGGAGACAATAAGGCAGTTTCTCTTGTCTTCCAAGCGGCCATCCGGACAAAACCACAGAAACTTTACTGCAGCATAAGTAACCTACTGGTCAGAGGAGAACTGGCCCCCCCGACTTAACCTGGTTCTCCCAAAGTTTTTTTCTCCATTCTGTCATCGATAGAGTTTTGGTTTCTTGCCGCCGTCACCTCTGGCTTGCTTAGTTGGGGACTCTTAATTTATGGATATCAATCAAATTGACCGTTCTAATGAATGTTTAATAGTGTCGTCTCCGATGTATTTCTGTAAAGCTGCTTTGAAACAATCCTGATATATAAATAAAGGTGACTTGACCTGACTTGACTCAACCCCACTGAACACCTTTAGGATAAACTGGAACACTAACTGCAACCCGGATCTCACATAAGTGTCTTTTCTTACTAATATTATTGTGGCTGAATGAATAAATCCCCACAGCCACACATACATTTTGGTAGAAAGCCATGTTAAATTTACTACAGGAGAAAAAAAATAATCTGTTACATACCTGCAGCTCTCTGGACAAAGCCATGGTGGTTAAATCCACAGGTTGAGGTGAGTATCCCTGACTAGGATCATATGTAGCCTGCAGGAGTGCACAAATACGAAAAGTTCAGACCCTACGGCAATGTTTTTAATTCTTATTATACCGTATGTATTATCAGTTAGTTACCTGAGCAGTTTGCGAGATCTTTCGAGTGGCAGCCTTTTCAATCTTCTCCCCCTCATCCCGAGCTTTCTCTAGAGTCCATTCCCAGGCCAGCATGGCTTTAACGGACTCTTTGATGGGCCAGCGGTAAATTTCCTTATCCTAAATATGGACAAATGCTTGTGACACCAGCATACATCAATAAACTCATCAAAATCAAGCTTGTTAACATCAGTATTTAACCAGCGCTTAATCGGTCAAGCAATTAGATAGTCGCGATTAGAGATTTACCGATAATCTGTTTTACCGAATACTTTTCAAAATTTTTTTTAATTTTCCGAATATTTAAGCCTTTTCAAAGTTTTCAGTTTTGTAATATTAAATCGACCAGTATGCGGCGTCATCTTGTGTCAATTTTGCAAGTTTAAGAGCTTATAAAAAAAACTGCTCAACTGGGAATACTAAGCCAAACTAAAGTAATTATTTCTTGTTTTGTTTTATTTTTTTTATTTTCTTTGAATTGTTATTTATTTTTTACACGTTTGTTTAACAGATTTAATTTTGTATAACATGCAGTTTAGTTTCATGTTTATGCTATTCAGGTTCTTTAGTTTGTCGTTTTTGCATTTGCATCCAACCTCAACCCTACGATTCGTCTGTCATCATTGTGTCAAAAATGGAATTATAACTATAAAAATATCGGTCCTGCACATTGGTTATCAGTAACATAAACAAGTGAATAATCGGTATCGTTTTGGATTCTTAAAATTTATACATCGGTCAACTTTTAGTTAAAATAACTGCCCTTTGTGTAAACATATTAACCACACTGCATCCAGTCAGACCTTTTCAGAGAATGTTTTGTAAGGCCGGACCATAGGATGCGTCTTTCCAATCTCATCCAATGTCTCGCCGTAAGTCCAGTTATTCTGGATCTGAACACAAAAGAAAAAATGTTTTATAATAAAGTATTTTAAAGTTTTATTATTCTAGGGAAAATCTGTGGTCATGTGACTAACCTTTTCAAAGGCCCACCTATCATGAGTGTGCTCTGCAAATTTGTTGATGAAAGCATCCAGTTTCTCGGGAATGATTGTGCTATGAAGAGATAAGCAAGCATTAAAGCACTGAATGGATTCTGTAATGAACTAATGATAGAGAGAGTGAAAGAGACATCGCTTAAAATGGCTGATTTTCCGATTACTGCTCCTACTGGTAAACTAGGAGACTGAACAAATATGATATATCAAACGTTTTTTTTCTGTAATGTTGACATTTATACATTTATACAAACTATACCCAAGATCCATTTTAACAACTGCTGAGGATTAATAAAGAAACAGGGTTAGGTGACCAATCGACCTTAAGTTACTGTGTTTTCCTTTTGTAATTTTCCAGCTACACCTGCCCTACTAGCACTCCAGATTACCTGATTCAAGTGTGTTCAATTAGAAGGTAAATACCAAATCTCTAGATCTTTTTACCACCTCAACCTTATCTGAAATGGTATCTTTCAGCTTCTGACTGAATCAGGTAATCAGCAGGGGGTGAAGCAGGGGTAAATGTAAAGCAAGCGAAACAAAGTAACTTAAGCAACTAAGGCCGCAATTACACCGCCTGTATCAAGTGACCCAATACAGATTTATTTCCTTTAATGTGGCACAGATGGGATATGACCGACGACTGTGTACTCAGGAAAAAAACACATGGATTCCGATATTTTCTGAGTTTCATCGGTCGATGCGAGTCAAACGTTACTAAATGAGTGACGGTGGCGCATGACATCACCTCAGGTGGACACCAACAGTGATATATAATAGCTTTGCAACTGTGTATTTTGATATTTATTATTTTTGTTTACTTCAAATCTCTTTTATCTGTAAAGAAATTTTAAAAAAATTAAACAATATCAAAAAATAGATATTTATTATATATATAATATAGATATTTATAATATATTTATAACAATATTACATTTGTCCAGGCTCTGCTTTAAGACAGAATTATTTTGCTGACCCTTATATATGGCGCGGAAGCAAAATACTGAAGCTATTTTTTACTTCCTCTTCCGGTCATAAAAAAAACAAAAAAAAAACAGATATAGTCACAAAATTGAGCATCAAGATTTGCAGTGTAAATGTGGCCTAAGTTGCCCAGGGTTTGGTTACACAGCCCTATAAAAAAAGGAAATAAATTAATTATAAATTATTTAAAAAAATGTTCCTTGTGTGTGGTGTTTGGATCTGATATCAAAGTTTGTTTAAAGAGAAATTACACTATTTAGCCTCAGACTTTTTTTTCCAAGTAGAACATAAAATAGAACATATATTTAATAACTCATATTTTAAATGTGATCTAAGGGGTAAAAAGGCAAAAAATAACCATACTGTATATTGTGTCAATATTGCTCATAAGCGAGCAAAATTAAACTAAATTAATTGGCTTAAATGGCTGTGTTAATTAGAAAATCTCAAATATTTTCTATCTTTGAAGATCCCTTTTTATAAAAACGCTTACTTTGTAGTCTCCACAGGTCTGGGATCAAAGTTGCCCTCAGCATCAACTGTAGCTTTTTTCTCAGTGGCAGAATAGCTGGCGTCTACATAGTCAGGAGGAATGGCGCCAGCAATGGCACAGATGCATGGCATAGCAATCTTAAACAACTCTGCATCGAATTTCTGGCAAAACAGTGAATAAGCTTGTCTTAGTAGATATGTATGCCTGGGTTAGCTTTCTTGGAATTTGTTTGAATAATGTAATCTCACCTTGTGTGCTAAAGACTCAAAGATTCCCCAGAAAAGTTTACGTGAGAGATGCAGCTCTTCCTCTGATGTGGTGCCAAAATTTGCCCAGCCGTTGGGTAGGCAGTAGTACTTCCAGCAACGCTCGTAGTGATTTGTTAGCAGCTGAGAAATACCAGAAATAAAGAGTTACCTCATATGGAATCGTAAGAGTAATGAAATGCAAGAGTTTGAAAATGTGCGTTGAACAGGCGTCTGTACTTTCAGAGGCATCTTGGCATATTCGTTGAGGATCGGCACATCGAATACAAGTCTCCGTAACAGATGCTGCAGCATTGATGGATGCAGATACCTGAAAACAAACAAGGAAGACTGATGAGTCTGATGAGATGGTATCATGGAAAATAACATATTACATCTTGTTACTTCTTGTGGCATTTGGCAGATGTCCTTAGCTAGAGACTCTTACATTTGTCTCTTTTTTTATCCAACTTAGCAGTTTATGGTTGAGGGCCCAGCAGTGGCAGCTTGGTGATACTAGGAATTAAACCCATGTTTTTCCAATCATCTTACACCTTAACAGCTAAGCTACCTTTTTTAGATTTTTTTAAATACTTTTTTTATATTGTTGAGATACTTCAAAACAAAAGATTCCTTATCAATCACGAGTAAACTTTAGGACAATGAAGACATGTTGAATTCCTGTTGGAGTGGAAGAACTTAAGTGCCCCACTGAAACACAATTGGGATGAACTGGAACACTGATTACAACCCCACACCTCACCTCAACAATCTCTGATCTCATAAATACTATTGTGGACTAAACTAATCCCCACAGAAACATGACGCAATCTAGTGGAAAGTCTTTCCAGTAGTGTGGGGATTATTATAGGAGGCTTGTCATACACGATCGTTACATTAAAATAGGACGTTCACAGTTTCTTGATAGTCCTATAGTTGTCTGGTAAAAAACAGTGGTCTCACTTACTTGACCAAAGACATGAGGCAGTCCTCAATGACATCACGCTGGGCTTTGGTGAGTGCACGGCCACGGGACAGTCTGTAGATGGTGTGCAGCATGGAGTCGATCATAATGGCACGGTGGTCAGTGCCCGCAAACAATGGTGCACACTTGGTCAGAACCGGAAGCACGGCTGAACACAAGTAACGATTAAGTGCCAGGGCCATCTCTGTGGTACTGAATGCAACCTAAAGACGAATGCAGCCAAAAATCAAGTCTTAAAAATGGCTCATTAAAATAAATTGAGCACTTTTAAAAGTTGACTGGATAACACTGGCTGGGTTTGGAGTTATGTTTTTTGGGTTTTCTACATTACTGTACAATATAATTTTTTTCCTCCTTAACTAAGTTGGGGTCAGAGCACAGGTTCAGCAGTGATACAAGTTCCCCTTGAGTGGAGAGGAGCAAAGGCTTTGCTTAAGGGCCCAACAGTGGTACTTTTGGCAGTGGTACAGCTTTAAACCCGATTCTTCAATTAACAACCCAGAACCCTATTCATTTTAACTAGAGTACCAATACCTCCTAACCCTACTGTCTGTTATCCTGTGTTTTTTAGCACACTTCCACAGAAGCAAAAACACCCCAGATTGGAGGCAAATGGAAGTGGATGGATGTTTACTATGTGTGCTGTATCAAAAAGTACAGCAGACATATTTGTTGTCCACCTTACTCAAAACCTAATTCAGTTTCAGGGACTGAACTAATTGAATCAGATGAACATGGACCATAAAACGCACTAATATGAGTCTGCACCGAGAGCAACATTCGAAAACACTGGTCTAAAACGGTGTGCCTATCTTCTTTGATATGTCATGAAATAAACAACAGCTCACCGTGTCCAGAGAGGCTGAAGCCCTCATGTCTGGTAGGAAACCAACTTCCAGAACATGCAACAGGAAGTCCTGGTTATCAATGCCATACACTCTGTCCAGGAACAACACCATGGATGCCTTGTGGTCTGGGACAAAACTGGCAGACATCTTGGGTTCAACGATCTGACCATCTACAAAAAAAAATGTTATGAATGGTACCAGATGGAATTTTTAAAAACATTTTGAACTGATAAATTGGTGTAGTCATAATTCCTACACACAGCATACCTTTTCCATAGGTTGGGATCTGCACTGGAAGACTAATGACTCCCACTAGATCTTCAATAGGAACCAAAGACCTCAAAATAGCTCTGATTCTCAGTGCCTCGCCCTTGCCAGCCTGGATCAGCTGTGGACAAAAGAGAGTCTCTGTAATTGAAATTGTTATTAGTTACATTTAATCGTTTATAAAACTGATCAGAAAGCACAGATTATTTTATCTTACATGCATCTCAGGGGCACAGCGACCCAGCAAATCAATAAGCGCCGAGTAGAATGACATGATGGCATTCCCAAGATGAACTCTGTTCTCCTCTAGTTGCTCTCCACTAAACCTGAACAAATCACAGCATGTATTACTTCAGAAATTTTTCCAATTTGGAAAAAGCTCAACAGACATGGTGCGGTACAATTTAATCAAACAGTACATGAATCGTCTATCTTTCTTCGGGGTCGGACCATCCCTAGCTGGATCCTCTGAGATCTTAATAGCTTCCTCCATGGCAGCCAGCAGCCCAGCTCCTCCCTCTCCTCTCAGGGCGGGGCCAAAGCACTCAGGACGACGGATCAGCAGACGCACCACCACATTAGCATTCTCCTCCACGCTCTCACCTGCGAACAATGTCACAGTGTGTAAGGTTTGTGTTTTGTGTTTCATGTTCATTGTGTTACATGTTTATATTATGTTTATGTTTCGAGTTAATGTTTGTTCTGTTTATGTTTTTGTTTACTTTCTTGTTCTGTGTCTTGTGATCTTGGTTTGTCACTTGGGTAACAAACTACAGTTTGGGTTCTAACTACTGCCCTCAGTGGAGTTTGTTACAAAGTGTTATGTTTAGAAATGACATTTAGTGCTCTGAGCTACTATTCCAAAACAGATGACTAATGATAATTTGGAAAATACTTAAATTCATACTGAAGAAAAAGTTTTATTTATATAGCGCCTTTCCATTGCTCAAAGCCGCTTTGCATAGTACATAACAAGATTAACAAAAGAAAACAAATAAGGCCAATGAAGCCACGTTATTCAAAATACATATTAAACAGATAGCTTGAAGGTGGACAAATAATATATTTTTTGAAGTGTAGGTGGTAGTGCATTCCATAATTTGGAAGCATTAAAACTAAATGACCTACCACCTGTAATGAACATCCTATAATGAGGAACAGTCAAGAGATCAAGCTCAGATGATCTGAGAGACCGGGCAGGAGAGTAGAGGTACAGTAGGTCAGACAGATATGAAGAGGCAAGACCATTTAATGACTTGAATGTTAGAAACAGTATCTTAAAGTGAATATGTGATGCCACATGTAGCCAGTGAAGATCATGCAGTAAAGGGGTAATGGTGGTGGTGAAAATTAGCTAAACAATAAAATTCTGTGTTTGTGTACAGCATTCTCTGTCATGGCAGATTCCACAGTTTTGATTCATATGAAGTCCATACAAAAGTGGACACACATGCTTGTATTTCTGTTTATTCACCCTACCAGGGGGAAACTTACAGGGCAAATAAATTCATAGTACGTATCTAAATAAAGCAAAAAGCAGTTCGTTTATCTACAAACATATGTTTCTATCTTTATATAAAGATAAAAATGCAGCTGGCCTAACTTCATCTGGTTTTTCTCTGCCACCAAACTCACAAAAGCACAACGTGATTGTGTAAACTGTTATTAAAGGGTCACCTAAATAATTAATCAAAAATGTTTACATTTACATTTCAACCACCGAGCTACCACTTCCCACATATAACACACATGTTTAGGTGCTAATAAAGAATCTGGGTAAAAGGAAACTACTGACCATTAACAAACACAGCAAATCGGAGGAAGTCCAGATAGCGCTCTCCACCACTGGGGTTCCAGCCAATGTCAGGGTAGCCTTTAGACAGAAGCATTGGGCACATCTGCAGGCCGCATCCAGCCAGATAGGTCACCACCTAAAAAAGAAGATTAACATTGTATTTATATCAACAGGACTGTTTTTAAAAATTTGTGCAATTTTATAATTAATTCAAAAACAATCTTTGGACCATCTCCAGATCTTGCTCTTGCAGCGCTAAAGCCAGTTCATTGTTATCGATACAGGAAGCTGCAGCTACATCCAGAGGCGTAGATCCACGCATACCTGAACAAGTATTATATTTATAGGTTATAATGCATACATCATATATAAACATGTTTGAACCAAAATTATATACATTTTCCTACCCAGGCCAATGCCACTGTTCTGAAGCAGGTAGGAAAGGTGATCGAACATGGAGCGCTGGTTCTGGCGACTGATGCGGCAGAAATAACACAGGAAGCGGCAGCAGTTTGTAACCATTTGGGGGAATCGAATCTCCTATAAGAGGGATGAAAAAGTAGGTTAGAGAAAAAATGTGTTGCTAACACTTTTGACCAGTAAATCGGTACTTATTTCTACCAGTGGAAGGAAAATTAATTCATCAGCTATTTACAAGGTTATATTTTGTTGCTGTGCTTGGTCTTATCTGAAATCAGAGTATAGACACCATTTGCTTGCAGTGTGAGATGTCGAGCTCCATGTTTGGTAAACCATATACAGAATTTTAGTAATTAACGATATCCATCCATCCATCTAGACATCCATCTATCCATCCATCCATCCATCTATTGTCTATACCCACTTATTACTAATCAGGATCAAAGGGATCAGCTGGAGACTATCCCAGCTTTAATTGGGTGAAGTGCAGGGGTCACCCTGGACAGGTTGCAAGTCCCTCACAGGGCCCCATACAGACAAACAACCACACACTTACACTCATCACGGTGGGCAATTCAGAATCCTGAATCAACCCATACATGTTTTTGGACCATAGGAGGAAACCAGAGTACCCGGAGTAAACCCACCCAAACTCTAAACAGAAAGACCTCTGTAGGGCAAACGAACCCTGGACCTTCTTGTTGTGAGGCAACAGTTCTAAACACTAAGTCACTGTGCTGCCCTTCCATATGTAATATATTATGTATAAATACATAGTTTAATTAACATACCTTTGAGTCTCCTCCACCTCCGAGCACATTGACCATGACCTCCATAACAGTCTCATGCATGCCAAGAGCCCTCATTAGGTTAGGATGCTGGTAGAACAACTTATTGTTCATGATGTTACTGTAAGAAAAAATATAAACATAGACGTTAATTCTTTTTCACTTCTGAAAAAACACATGGCATAATTATTACTGTGCTGACCCAATGCTTTGAATCATAAGTGTCTCCTCTTCAGGGCCCATCTGGACGATGAGAAGGGAACGTATCTGACCCAGGCACTCAAGCAGGTCCATGGTGTCCTGTACCGACACAGCGCTAATGGCATAGGCTTTGGGCAAGGCTCGGATTAGCTCACCCAAGGAATCATACTGCCGGTGCAGTAAGCTGAACATCAGCCGCACCAGCTCTGGGTTTTGGATGAATGACTCTTGAGCCCAGTGGATCATTGTGTGAGAGATCAGCTCTTGCAAGGTGCCTGAAGAAATAATGAATATTTTTCCAGATGCATGCCTTAATCGAACCATGATCAATGTTATCTTAAATGTGTTATCATTTCATGTGTTAAGGAAAAATATCTATAGATCTGAAAATTACTCTTACTCTATTGATGAAAATATGCAGCAGAGGTTTATATAAAATAGGGGATTTCATATTTTTCCCCAAAACATTTATTAACAGCCATAATCGTACAAGTATATCAGTGAGCCTATAACTAGCTTACAGGGTGGAAAAGAAGGAGCAACAGTACGGCTACTCATCCTCCTCCTCATTAACAGTTGCAGTAGTAAGATTGGTGGAATTCATAGCAGTAGCAGAAATAGTTGGAGAATTAGTAGTGTGGGAACAGGTGGGAAGTAACGTGTTATATTTACTTGAGGAGATTTCTGGAAAAATGACCCTTTAAGTGTTGGTTTAACTTTCCTCACTTTTACTCTCACTCAAGTCACTCAATTTTTCACTGCAGAAAAATTACTTCTTTACATTTGATATCGTTTCTTTGTTGCTATTAAATGTTAATGATGTAAACTGCAGTCGTCTGAAGATCGAAAATACTTATTTATTCAAGTGCGATCAGTACGGAAAGAAACACATGACCTCCCATTCAATCAACTTATACACTCCAATGAGAAAAACCAACATAATGTAACGTCTTCTATGGGACCAAAACATGTGTTGATATCAGTGCAGAAGAATTCCAGGTTTCATGATAATGACTATTCAATGGTGATTCTGTAACTATGGGCACTTTAATCTCACTGTAAGTTACTAGGAAATCTCACACACTCACTTCTTTTAACTCTTTTATCTTTTTTTGTGTGTATTGTATGTAGCTGTGATTGCTAGTATTTTTCTGGATTCAGTTTTTTTCCTTTATTTAATCAGATCCAAAGTAACTAAAAACTCACAACTGGAGAAATCTCATCATTCCAGACTTTATTACTCTCTTAACCAAAAAACTTTAAACATTAATACTGTTATTTCAGTCATTATTTTTATAAGTAGTTGTACTTGAGTAACATTTTGGTCTACTCCACCCAGCTCTATGTAGGAAGTACTACTAGTTCTAGTAGTAGTAATAGAAATACTAGCTGACAATAATAGAAGTAGATATAGTAGCAGCAGTAGTAAATTTACATTTAGGGCATTTGACAGATGCCCTTAAGCAGTTGAGGGCCTTTGCTCAATAAGCTTTATCACTTACACTAGTAGTAGTAATAGAAAATGCAACAGTATTTGTGCCAGTAGTAGAAAGAGTAGTAGTAGTAGTATTAGTAGCAAATGCAGCAATTGTAGTAACACTTTTATTTGACATTATTATAATCCAATAAAACTGTCTGTACGTATATTTGTTACTCACTTGGTTTCGGTTCTTCATCAGGTTCGGGCTCCTCCTCTTCTTGTTGTTTACGTAAATTCTTAACTCTTTCCACTAACTTGATCAGTCTTCCTTTCAGAGAAATGTCCACCTCTTCCTCCTCCTCTTCTTCTTCTAGGTGTATACCTGAAATCAGGAATTAATTATTTTCATTTTACACAAATTTACACAACAATTTAGACAAATCTATCATCAGGGCACAAGTCAGTCAAACTTGCCCACAAGTTTCTTATGATAAGTCACACTAGCATCCTATGTGGTGGACTCACCACAGTGGTTCAGGAGGTCACTGTGGAAATTCTGGAGATGTTCTCGGACTTCCTCTGGAACAGGACACTCCTCATCCTCAGGACTATGTTTAAAGTTAGTTAGCAGGATAACCTGGGCAAATATAACATAATATCATAAAAAAATACAACGTGAGACTAAATGCATTGAGTAATATTGTAGACATGTGAGCATGTACCTGCTCTTGCGGAGGGGACCGGAACTCTCGGGTCCTTCGAGCCGTTTCAGCAGCGCTCATAGTGAAAGCTCTCATGAGCTGATTGTAGCGCTCGCGTTGGTTGGTCTGGATCTGAAACACAAACCTATCGGAGAAAGCAAGGACGGCTTCCACACGGTGCCTTAGCTCACAGTCACAGAAATACTGCAACAGAGTGCACATCTGGGAGTAAAAAGAGAAAGGAAGTGTGTTATTTGTTACGTATACTTTACAGCACAGTGAAAATAGTTTCTTTGCAGATCCTATCTTAAAAAGTTGGGGTCAGAGCACACAGCAGCCCTGGAGCAGGAAGGGTTAAGGGTCTTGCTCAGGGTCCCAACAGTGGCTGACTGGCCACTAATCAACAATTTAGAGCATTAACCAAAACAAACAAACACGAAAACACAAAATAAACTTAACACAAACAGATCTAACCTAACATGACATGACTAAAACATAAACATGACCATGAACCTGGCACACAACTTGTCATGGATACCGACTGTAACACACAACAAAGCAAGACAAAGAGCGACTGAAACACAGAAGTATCAATACTAGACATAATGGCGGAAACAATCAACTAAACAAGAACACATGATCAAAATAAATCAATAGAAACATGTCACATCTACAGGAGAAACACATGACAAGACATAAACAAACATAGAGCACATGCACTAGAATGTAAGCAATAGGCAACAAGTCATTTTGTTGCCCTCCAGGGGCAAGGCAAGGCAACGCACCTGCTAAACCAGGGAGAGTCTTTACTTAATGATAACAGCAACAGTTTGTAGCAGTATTAAGCAAAGTAGTATAAATTATTAAAATAATAATAACAATAATAATAATAATAAGCAATGCCAGTGGAAAAAGAAGTAATAGTAGTATTAGTAATATTAAAAACAGCACTAATACGTATTAGTTGCAGGTAAAGTATCATTAATACATGGAATAGAATAGAATAGAATAGAATAGAATAGAATAGAATAGAAGTCAAGCTCACCTGCAGTTTGACTGACTCTGGTAACTTCATTTGCAGCAGTCCTTCCTCTGGCGCCTCTTCCTCTTTCTCATGTTCCTCTTCTCCTCCTTCCTCTGCCTCCTTTTCCTCCTCTGCTTTTTCTCCATCCACTTTTTGTCCTTCCTGCTGCTCCTTTTTTTCCTTCTCCGCCTCCTCCCCTCCCTCCTTCTTAAATGCTTTAAGTTCTTCATCCTCTTCATCTTCTCCTACTCCCTCATCCACTAACTCCACCTCTCCTTCTGTGGCCTCCTCCTTCTCTTTGGTTTCCTCTCCCTGCTCTTTAAGTGCAGCTTCCTCCACTTCCCCTTCTCCTTCCTCCTCTGAAGCTGAGCTAAAAACGCTGGGGTCGATCATTTTTAGGATGTGCTTGACATCTTCATCATTGAAGATGCCCATGATGAGAAGAGTGCTGATGAGTTTAAGGATGGGTACAAAGTGAAACTCGACACTGCCTCCTACTGGATCACGCACGGCCTGGCTCCCGTCCATTACGGCCTCAGTTAGCATGCTCAGTGCCTTGGTTTTCAGCTCCTAGAGGGGGTCATATAGTTAAACAAAGTTGGTAGATAATGCAATAAAACCTTATAAAGACACAATTACACATTCCAACACTGAATATTGCCTCATGGCGTACCTGTAGAGGGAAGATCGGGCTCAAAGTGTATAGGTCTGGATCAGTGCCTACAAAGTTAATAGGTGAGAAGTGAAGTTTGGGTCTGAGACAGGTAGTCAGCCCAACACCTGGAAGATCGTGGGCTTTTTCAGCATCTGGATACAGAGTAATACTAAGTGTCTCCGGCGTCATGGGCACAATAAACTCGCGGTTAGTTCCCAGGCGGTTGCGTTTAGCTGACTCTAGATGAATGCTTATGAGCAGGTCGTAGTAGCCGATACGCAGCGGCCCAGGCAGGTACGTGTTCTCAATGGCATAGAAAAGCTGCGACTCATCCACGTGGCTGCAGAGAGCGTGGGCCACACGGTTGTTACCCAAAGCACACACAGCGCAATAAAGCATCAAAGTGTGGTAGTGGAACTTCAGCAGGTCATGACGCTCAGACAGCTCCAGGATGTCAATGCATCTGAACGATTAAAAAAACAACTTTATTAGGTCATGTTACCTTACTTACGAAGTTACTTTAAAGGCTTGTTTATGTCCTTCTTTCGGACCTGTTCTCCTCAGGGATATGCAGCGCCATCATGGTAAGTGGCTCAGTGCATTCTACCATCCAGCCGTGTCTCTCGTTCACTTTACCCATTTCAGGCTTTAAGAAGTGGTTCGGGACACGACTCCATATAACCGGTGTGAGCATCTCCACATCGAGCCGAGGAGGACACTGAGGCACAGGGTTCTTCCTTTCACTGCGAAACATGGCCGCTGAAAGGGGCATGATGTTCTAACAGAAAAAGAATTGTTTTTGGATTTAAAAAAATGACATTATGTACATTATGTCCTTTTCAGATCAATGGCAAGTAAAGTACTGATTAATAGGATGAGAAACGAGGTCTAACCTTTAGCTTTCCGAGCTCAAACTGCAGCATGTTCTGGCTGAAGGGTTGAACGAACACGGCAGGGAAAAGTTTGGTGTTGGGCTCCACCTGTGAGGAAAAAAATGTTATGTGACAAATGTTATATGTCATTATTTGCAACAACACAACACGTTGGAACCCTTCATAGTTTGATAATGAAACAATAAACGAAATACAAACATACATATAGTATATACAATACAGTATGTCATTAAAAAATATTCTGGAAATAAGTAGGTGGAGCTGTGGTTAAGGTGTAAGCTGCTAATTGGAAGATTGTGGTTTGGTTTCCAGAACCACCAAGTTGCCACTGTTGGGCCACTAAGAAAGGCCTTTAACCCCTAATTGCTCAGTTGTATAAAAGACATAAATGTAAGTCATTCTGGATGTAAGCCAAATAATTTGTGATTACTAGCCGACTGGGGCAATAAAAATAGAAAAGGACCAGAAAAAGATTTGTTTTTTCCACACAAATGTTCTTGAAATAGTGATGTCACAAACATTATGTTGTTAAAGATGCTACCAAGTGCTTGTTTATAAGCACCTGAAATTCTATGTAAGGATATCTGAAAACAGGTGGAGAAACAAACATCTTACTTTAAAATCCAGCAGGGTTTTGACTAATTTCCTATCAAGCTTCCAGTTATAAAGTAATTATTTTGTACCTACTGACTGGAAATGTGCCAGTTTTCGGTTGTCTTTAAAGCTCAATACTAGTGTATCGGTTAAAAAAAGTTAAAAACTAGCAAACCCAGTTTATAAAATATTTAGTGTGTGAAAAAAATATTTGATCCCCTGCTGATTTTGAAATGATCAGTTTATAATTTTAACCCTAGGGTTATTCTGACAGTGAAAGACAGTATAACACCCAAAACATCCAGAAAAATTAATTTTGCATTTTACAAGCTTCTATCTCACCTGGTAAAAGGTGTTGATTTCCTTTCCATTAGCCATGAACGTCATAAGCCCCGTGGCCAAGTCAACCAAACAGCCAACCACCAGATCCTCCTGGCTAAAGCGCTGCTGAGAACCGCTGATCAGGTCTCCTCCCCACACCATGTAACAGTTGCTTCTTTTGATGCTGATGTTACAATAAAGAACATAGTTATTAAACGCAAAAACAACCTAGCGGAATATTTTTTAAGTCGATTTTTCAAGTGCAATGAAATGAAAGACATCTTTGGTACTTGTTTATTAAACTTAATGCTTATCAAGTGATGATTTAAAAATGGAAACTAAAAAAAAAGATTGACCGATAACAACTATATCTCTTTATTTGATTTGTTTTTTTTTTTTTTATAAACTTTGTTTTTTTTAATAATGACATCTATTTTTTGATGCCAAAATTCCCTGTTAGAAACACAAACCATCTGCTGTCAATTAAATGTTACCTGTCGTGGATGTTGCCCTTGTCATCACCTACAGTCACGGTGACGGTGCGGACTTTGAACAGGTCAAAGCCAGGATCGTACTGGTGGTAGTCAGGGGTGACCCATCCAACCCAAACACCACCGGGTTCCTGCCCGGCAAAGATTCTTACAGAGTAATAATACTGGAGAGAGAGAGAGAGAGAGAGAGAGAGAGAGAAAGAGAGAGAGAAATGCAAATAGAGATAAATTTGTTGTACAAAATGTCTGAATCTCATTGGGATTTGACACAATTTGACAGATGCCATAATCTAGACTGACGTATATATTTTATTTTTTCAATCCAACTAAGCAGCTGATGGTTAAGGGCCTTGTTTAAGGGCCCAACAGTAGCATTTAAGTAGATTTGAACACATCAATTTCTAATGATTTCCTATAGAGAGAGAGAGAGAGAGAGAGAGAGAGAGAGTATACTGTTTATTATTTAAAATAAATAACAGTATACTTAGTATGCACAGTCATGGCAAAAAATATCAGCACCCTTGCAAATCTGTCAGAAAATGAAAAACACTTCTGTGTTTCAATTGCAAATGTTTTTGTGTTCATTGTTTCCTTCAAATCTAAATGACCTGTAGCAGTTTGCTAAATGAAGTGTGGTTCAAAATTCCAGGTGTAAGAAACTCATTTAAGTTTACAGAAAGCAATTGTATTTACTTATTTTTTTCCAAAGGGGGGTGTTAGTAAATATTAAGTAAAGGGTGGCAATAATTTTGTCCAGTACATTTGTTAGATTTGACTTTTCTTTTCAGTTTTTTTTTTTGTGTCGCGGAATTGCAAGAGTGCCGATATTTTTGACCATGACTGTATATAAAGTTCTAAAAATTGTATAGTATGATTTTAATCGAATATGGCTAGGTACTATTGCATTGGTCTGTTTGGTTTTAAAACCATGAATGCAACCTTAAAATCCATTAAAATCCTTAAAATCCGAAATTATCCCGAACTGACCATACAAATTGTATGGCAAAATAGAAAAGCATTATAATTAATGGATTTATCCAACAGCCGTATGTGAATAGAATACAACTTACACCAAGAGGTAACAGTGGGGTAACGTCACTTACGGTAAATCTGCATGTAAATTCGCCTTTGATAACTTAATTAATTAAAGCTGAGTATATGTTCTTGTTTGGCAGTATTACTAGCTGGAATTCCCATACTAAGAAATATTTCTCAATAATTTAAACAATAGTTTTCATTTTTATCAGTTTAATTAATAAAAAAAAAAAAGTGTTTTTAAAGTCTAACCGTAGTGGTACTGAGAATGATCTCTGGGTCATCACGGTCATCCGGGACTACGTCCTCTACCAAGCGTGGCACAACAGGGGGAGGAGGTGGAGGAGCAATCAGAGCCGCCTTCTTAGCTTTAAACAGGAAACTGAGAGCAGAGATCGTAAAGATGTAGAGCTGAACCCAATCAATCCATGTAAAGAAAAAACCTGTGTACTTAATTTACAATGCACTCATTTGTTTTAATTGTTGTATTTGGTATAACAGAGCGATTTAGAACCAGATAAACTAGTTTCTAAGGAAGTTAGGGTAAAAACAAAGGGGCAGTCATGATACAGAAGGGGTTAAAGACCCTAATTAATGGTTGACAGCTAGACAGTGATGATTAAATTCTTGTCTTTCAATCAATATCCCAGAGCTCTAACTGACCTAACCAGAGCCACTTGGTTCACCTTGACAGCATGCCCTAGATTATAAAAGATCTAGAGTTTGAGATGCGTCTCTGCGGCGATCTGGAGTTACAACAGTAAGATACTTTGATGTCTAGCATACAAATAAGAATAAAATGACGATAAGTGGAATCAGTAATTACATAAGATCAGTTATAATAGTTGGTGTAATAGGCAATGTCTGCAGTATCCCAAGTCACAAATTGACTATTTCATTTCATGTCCAAGTTAATGTCTTTAAATATTGAGTCAAATAATTGAGTTGTGTTGTAAAATAACATTCTGAGTCACTTGTCTGTCCTCACCCTTTCTTTTTGCCCTTTTCAGAGGCAGTATCCTTGTCATTCTCCTTGACCCCAGGCATGTCCCTGGTCACAGACAGCTCCTTCTCCTTCTCCTCCTGCTCCTTTTTGTTGGCCGACTTTTTCAGCACTTCGTACTCTGAGTCAGGATCCACTTCCAACACTTCATCCTCTGGGATGGTTAGAGCTCGAGTGAGCGGTGTGGTTCCTGCCTGGACTTTGAAAGTCTCATAAAACTCAATAGGCATACTTAACCTCAGAAACAGCATGTCGGTGTTGGCATTTTGAGACCCAAAGGTCTTGTGGGTGAGTTTCAGACAGGGGGCGCTATCCACTGTGCCATCCACACGAGACAACTGAAAAATTCAAATATTCAAAACACTTTGTTTAATATATGTGTACGCTCAAACGTACACACATATAAACACTTGTATAAAAAAGATGGGATTTAATTAATAAACTTAGCTGGTATTAGCAACATGTTATCTAGCTACCTAAAGTAACTAGTCTTGCAAAGCCAGCGCTCCAGACTACACTTAAAAAGCCTAGACTCCATAGCAGTTTTTATTAGAGTGGAGGACATCTAATAGACATGTACATCGACCAATCAGAGTTTGTGTTTAATGGATTCATAATAAGATGAATAAAAGTTTATTCAACTAATTATATATGATTTGTTTAACTTTGTTAAATGATATTTTTGCTATAATATTTTCCCCCAAATAAATCAAGCTGGTCAAATATGGGAAATATGTTTACAAACTTACTATTTAACCTTAGAGCAGTATCTTATAAGTTTATTCAGAGAATTAATACCTGCTATATTACAGACGCAATTCTTTTATTTATTATTTTAGTATATTAAGAAATGTTTAATTTTATGATGAAAATTGCTGCAATCTTTAATATCTATCTACAAATAAAAGTCAAGACCTCAATGTGATTGTGGTTTGTAGGCACTGGAAGAAACTGGGGCAAACTCTTGCTGAACCACATGGTGATGTCCCTCTTCATGTTGATAGCAAACGGCTCAAATCCCTCCTGCAAGCCACAAATGGCAAAATAGCGCAGACTGCTTACGTTCTGGCCCAAGTTAATGCGGCCCACCTGAGACAGGCCCAGGGCACATACGGGGATAAAGCCTGAAGGAAATGAAACAAGATGTGTAAGAACTTAAATACTAGATTAACAAAATATGACACATTTTTAAGCTGAATACTGGTTACAAATATAAATTCTAAACTTCATTTGGATTTAATTAAAAATAGACCTAAAATGCCATGACTTCTAAAAAACTACTATAAAGCATTTAAATTCCTTTTATCCTTGGTCCAGCTCACCATCTCCAATCTCGATGTCCTTGAAAGCCATCTCAGAGCCAGAGTCGCTGATTAGCATCTCTCCGTTCAAAGTAAACATGATGTTCATCTCTACAAGATCAATCATGCAGCCCACCACATCTCCTGACTGCCACTGACGCCCAAACGGCTCGTTTCCGATGTGCCAGCGCTGAGCCTAGAAACAAACACAACTATCCTTTAAGCAACTCAATGTCTTTTATACAATATTCAGGCAAAAATTATTGGGATGCCTTATTATTACATCCATTTTTTTGGAACAGCTTATTCCAGATTTATTTTTAATCTTTCTTCTATAATAATTCATATAATCCACAATTGACTAGATTGTGTCATGTGACTGTGTGGGATTGATCATTCAGTCACAATAGTATTAGTGAGAACAGACACTAATGTTGAAGTGAGGTGGACTGGAGTTCAGTCGGGGTTCTAGTTCATCCTAAAGATGTTCAGTTTAAAGGGGTTAAGTCAAAGTGCAGGACACTCGAGTTCTTCAGATCCAGTTCGAACACATCATGTCTTCATAGAGCTTGGGGCTTTTGTGCACAAGGCTTTTGTGCAATAGTCATGTGTTTGGGTCATTTTAACATGAAATTTGAACATGGGTTGCTAAAACGAATACTTTTACTAACTTATTTGTTTCATTAAATCATTGTAACCAAAATAATACTCATTATTATCCCAAATTTTATAATTATATTTAGTTTATAGTAATTTATAGTCACATATCATGTAATTTAAATTGAATCCATGGCTCTACTATCAAAACTGCATTTAACGGAATCCTTAAGTACCTACCCTGTTTCCATTGAAGACATAAGCCAACTCATCAGCTCCCAGTTCAGTGCCGGCACGCACGTTCGGTCGAGCCCAACCCACTCTCATCTCTCCTGTTGTTACCGCCTCAAACTCAAAGTACCATTTCCCCGAGGTCACAGCATACTGTTTCTCCGCTCTAAAGATTCGCACCTTATCTCCTCGCCTGCCTTCCAGCGCGTGGCCGCCTGAAGGAATGAAAAACAGGTTTTTTTTTGTTATGTGAGTGAGAGAGTTATGGTAATAGTGCAAGGTCAGCACATGGGACCTTCTTGCTGTGAGGCCACCATGCAGGTGCAAAATCTTTGTCAGTACAAAATCCTCAGTACTTACTACTCTCCTGATCTGGTGGCTCGATGTGTATCCATAGCCAATAAGAGTGCGCACAGCATTGTTTACACTGTCTCTGTTGGTTTTTTTGGTTCTCTCATCCAGCAGGACGTATGGTACCAGACGAGGGTTACGTTTATTTAAAATGTCCTAAGAATAAGAGGGCATGAGTAAGGAAAGGAGGATGAAAAATATATTTTACATAATTTACCAAAAAGATCACATACTTTTACCAAATATTTGGTAATAATTTCTAAATATGTACATTTTAAACCAATAAACAGAAGAATTTTCATTTTTGAATGTTTTACATCTATTTTTATAAAATTTAACTAAGCAGGTAAATTTTTATTTGAAAAAGTATAAACTATAATCATTGGCAAAACTAAATAACAGCCGATATGATCAATGGATAATAATACCTAACAAAATCCCTGAATAATACTCGATATAATCCCTGCATAATACCTGATATAATCTTTGATTAATACTTGATATAATCCCTGATAAACCAGATATAATCTTTAAATAACAGCCGATATAATCCCTGAAAAATACCCAGTAAAAATCTTTGAATAATACCCAAAATAATCTCTGAGTAATACCTAATATAATCTCTGAATAATACCCAATATAATCTCTAAATAATACCTGATATAATCCCTAAATAATACCCGATATAATCCGTAAATAATACCTGATATAATCTCTGAATAATACCTGATATAATCCCTGATATAATTCCTGAAAAATATCTGATATAATCTCTAAAAAATACCCGATATAATCCCTGGATAACAGCAGATATAATCCATAAATAATACTCAATATAATCTCTGAATAATACCCAATATAATCCATGAATAATACCTGATATACTCTCTAAATAATACCCAATATAATCTCTGAATAATACCCGATATAATCCCTAAATAATACCCGATATAATCCCTAAATAATACCCAATATAATCCCTAAATAGCACCTGATATATTCCATTATTAATACCTAATATAATCCCTGAATAATACCTGATATAACCCCTGAATAATACCTGAACTATGCTGTAAGTCCATCCCTGCCTCACACGGTCTCGTGCCCACACGTTGTGCCCGTTCTCTGCCAACTTCTCTACCAGCTGGTTCTGGTTTGGAGTCAGTTTCACATGGCTGAGGTCCAGAGGAGCTGGCTTGTACCCACTGCTCATCACATACCTGAAAGGCAGAAAAAGGAGAAAGAAACATGGTTTATTTTATATACAGAGAATTTTATACTGTTAGTAAAAATTTCAGATTAGTTAACATTTTTATTTTAACATTTGCCAGACACCCTTATCCAGAGCGATACACAAATTACAATTTATTATAACAATATATAGCAGATGCAGTACATAGCAAAATTACACAACGTTTTTTTCCAGAGTCAAGGTGATAAATAAAATAACACAACCTGGTACATGAAACAAGAACAACAAGGTAAACTTAGAGAATAAGTCGTTCTAGCCATTTAAAGTGCATACTGTACAATCTGGTACAAACAATACAAGGCAGTCAGTTCAAATCAACAATACAAAAATCAACCCTTCAGACTGATACAAAAGGAGGTAAAGCGTCTTCATATTTAGCTCCTAAACTCTGTAATGGACAGCGTTTGGGGTTCAGCCGCAGTCCTTAAGTTTTAAACATAAATAAAAAAATCTCCCGTAAATATCCCATAATCTTATGCTCCAGTACTCCTGATAAAAGGCACATTATCAGCTAGTGCCAGCTAATATTGCTAAAATACCCAACAGAGGCTAATTTCCTTTTTTTATACCCATCCCGAGGCATCCAGAGATTGTGCCATAGACCTTCAATTAATTTAATTTAATTCAAAAATTTAAGCACAATGCTTTGCGTCATGTGTAAAAAAGTTTACCGGCTTTTTTTATGCCTACATACGTTTTCGGCAACTTGATTTTCTTGAGATTTTCTTCTGCTTTCTCATCTCCCATGCCAACATGGCAGCCCAGAGCCAGGAGCGTCCTGAGAAATTTTACAGCATAAATTACAGCGTGTAAGACCAGTAAGATTATACGTGAAATGAAACAAATGTGCGGGTTGCTCAGTAGAAGGTCATAAAATGATTCATTACTTCAAAGTTTCTCCAGACATCTGCAAGTTGTAGTTTTTCTCAGGTTCTGGCAGGTTCTGGAAGTCCACCAAGCATGGATGAAGTTTTTTATTATCATCACGGAACTGATAAAAAGAGAAAACGAGGTATAAGTCTATAGTTATGTGTGTAGTGTATAAAAGAAACAAAGAACCTTAGACCCTACTCACAGGACCGTATGTCCATCCCTGCTCGATGCGAGTGACAGCCCACAACTCATGGATGTTTTCAGCCAGTTTTTCTCTAATGCGCTCCAAGTGAGGGGGCAACACAATCTACCCAAACACATATGTAAAAATACTTTACACCAAAACTGCTTCATAAAAGCATAAATAATGTGAAAGGAAAGATGGATAAAGTGTGTGTTAGGCACCTGAGCAGTGTCCACAGGACAAGGTGTGAAAGATGTGTGTGTGAGGGACTGTGTGGGGCCCAGGAGGTTTCGGACTTCATCAAAGTCATGCTTGTACTCTTTTATGGGCTCAATACGCATCCTTTCTCTGGGCAGGAGAGCCTCGTAGCATGGAGCATAGCCAGGTGGAGGAAAGAACTTAAAGTCACCATGACGGCCACCGAGTAGAAATCGAGCTCTATTAAAGTTATTAAAAGTAAGAACATACTTATATATATATATATCCCAATTAAAGAAAAATATAACAATTGTTTATAGGAAGTTGAAATGAAATTTCTTACTTGACCCCAGCGGAGAGGCTAATAACAGGAAAGAAAAGTCCATCTAAATTAAAATTCTCAAACATGCCCTGAACAGGATGCCCATTGATGCGGAAAGAGATACTGGGCACGCTCAAATCCAAGCAGCAGCTTACGACGTCATCCGCTGCCAGAACGTGCTGATTGGGTGACGCCACCTGACGAGCCACATGACCTAGAAACAAGACATTTTTAAACTGTCATAAATTCACATTGCGAGGATCAATCCAGAGAAACCCTCAGGTCACACGCCACACATACCTGACCACAGGTGAAGTCCATCAAAGCCATAAGAGTACAGGTCATCCCCAACTCCATTGCCTCCCCAGCCCTCTCCACCTCCGGGGTAAGGGCTATATCCTTCTGTAAGTGCCCAGCCAACACGCAAATGACTAGCCTGAGCCGTGACGAATGGCTCAACATAGTCCACAATCATCTCATAGTACCACTTCTTATACTGTGTTGAGCCCTCGCATGTTCCTAGGAAGATATTGGGTCTTACACTGCAAGAAAAAAAGTAAATAAACAATAAATTGTGTTAATTTTACACTTTTTTAACACTCATTTATTTATTATTGTGCTGTAAATACACCAAAAGTCCAAAATGTACTTAGCAGTGCACAAAAAGGGTTGTTATATTGCTGAATTTTATATGCTTTGATCAAGTGTCAAGCTGTATTTAATTGTTGTTAGTACAACACAGCTCTTTAACTGATGTATTTAAATCTATCCATCCATCCATCCATCGCTTCATCCGTCCATCTATCCATTCATCTATCGCTTCATCCATCCATTTATCCATCCATGAATTTATTCTCTATCTATGTATCGCATCATCCATTCATCTATTTCTTTATTTATGTATTGTCTTATCCATCCATCTATTCATTCATTTATCAATCTATTGATCCATCTTTTTATCTATCTATTCACCTATTTATTAATTTATCTATCTATCACTTCATCTATCCATCCATCCATCCATCCATAAATCAGTTAATTTTTTCATTCATGAATTGTCCTATCCATCCATCCATCCATCCATTCATCTATTCGTTTATTCATGTATTGGCTATATAAATTTATCTATCTATCCATCCATCTATCCATTCATCCACCCATTAACTTATTTGTTCATTCATGTATCGCCCTATCCATTTATCCATGCATCCATCTATCCATCCATCCATCCATCCATCAATTTATTTGTTCTTTAATTTATCGCCCCATCCATCTATCCATCCATCCACCCATCCATCATCCATCTGCAATTTACTTCAATCTGTTAAATTCCTGAGGGAACTAGAAAACACTGAGGGAAACCCTAAAGCATTGAGAGAACTCCACCCACAAAGTGCAAAGGCTGAAATCAAACCCTCACTTAAGAAGGACCGAAGCAATCATACTAATTATTTTTTCTTCCCCTGTCCTGGCATTCAAAACTAGCCCAATTTTGTTGGAATCCTTTAAATCTGGCAACCCTGCCTGCACAGGTACATGTACAATCAACACTCCTCAGGCTTTTATGTCGGAAAAGCACCAAATAAAAAACACACAGCATTTCACCTAGTAACATAATTAACGATGTTCGTCTGGAGCAGAAGGTCGCGACGTGGTAGCAGATTTTCTGTAATAAGGTTCTGGTTGGACCTCACAGCCACACCGTTGCACACACACAGAGAGCGCAGCACGTCCAGTACCTTGCGAGACAAATTAAATGAGCTTGATCAGCCCTTGTGTGTGTCTGATCTGAAATCATATACTTAAATTCAAAGTCATTTGAATTTAGAGTTTCTATATAAATAGTAACACTATACATGTGCAAGCGAATCACGTCAATCGGACCTTGTGATTGCGTCCATGCTTGTCCAGAAGAGAGATAATAGACTTGATGTGATTCTCCTGGATGATGTTCAGGACTTCAGGACTTTCGATTAAAATGCAGTAAAGCACCTCCAGAATGCCTGCAGAGAGAAGGTAACAGGGTCAAATTGTGTAACACCGGTTCACATGCAAAGACTGTATAAGTTGTGTGAGCGTGGGCCAATTGCTGTGTACCTGATGAGGCCTCCAGACGGTCCAGTTTGGTGACCAACCAGTCCAGATTATCACAGAACAGAGCACAGTTAGCACGGTTTCCTCTGATAAGGGAAGCTGTGTAATAGAAACATACACTACATTTTCATTGAGCATAAAATACACTATAAGGCCAAAAGTTTATGGACACCTTACCAGCACATCCGTAAACGTGCCCTGCCTTAACCTTTTCACAAAGTTGAAAGCACATGATTGTCATGAAGCTTTGCAGAGTTTAGTTTCAACCTTATTCCAATCCACAAAACATAAATTTTTATAAACAAGCCTAAAAGACATGATTAGCTGAATCAGGTGCAATTAATTAGGGTTGAAGCTATACTCTGCTGGGGCAGAGTTTGATACCTGTGGTATAGAAAGTCTCTATATGATTTAGCATTAGAGTTTCCCTTGCCCAAATGAAGACATGGTGCATTCTGGTGTGGAAGAACTTGTCCTGCACATAGTCCTGACTCTGACTTAACCCTACTATATACCATTGGGATAAACTGGAACACAGACTGCACCCCAGACCTCCTTACCTCAACATTAATGAGACTGACTTATCTGATCTCACTAATACCAGAAGTTTGGTGGTTATTATAGAAGAAAGAATAAGAGGACAGATAGAAATGGATGTTAAAAATGTGATAATCAGTTGCCCTAGTACTTTTGGCAATAAAGTGTATACTGTATTTATAAAAAAAGATGCAGCAATAGTGTTTAGTGTTTTATTCTTGCCCAACAAACTTCTAAGTTGTCTAACATGTTTTTTTTTTTTGTACTAATTTTTCTCTTTCTCTGGTTTATAAAGAAAACTAAGTTGCTCAAATAGAACATAAATTAACCCCTCATTATAAATCACACACACACACACACACCCTATGGACAAATAAATGCCAATTAGCTTATAATAAATGTCTTGCAGTATTGAATTCCTGGAGGAACCAGAAAACATTGAGGAAGCCCAGAAAGCATTAAGAGAACTTTCAAACTCCACCCACAATTCACAATCTTGTCCTACCTTTTCAAATCTAATCCAATTTTGTTGATTAGATTTGTTAGTAAATCCTAAAAACCTGGCAACCTTTTTGAACGAGTTACTAAGAACTCTGGTATAAGTAATTTGCATAAGAAAATTAAGCCATATTAAGCTCATTTTTCAATATTCTAATATACAATCCTATGGTTCCAGGATCTCACCCAGCAGTTCATAGAGCAGGTTGACGATTTCCTTCCAAGATTCGGCTGCTTCTTCCCCAGCAAACTCAGAGAAATGGGCAGCGGTGTTGTACACATTCAGTCTGTCCACACACTCCAGCACGATTGTTATCATCCCCTATGGCACAATTAGCAGTAATTACAAACATGCATATATTTGTGATGGGCAATTTAAAAGGATTTGGGTTTTTGATCAGAGGATCAGGGTTCAAACTTCTATGTACTATAGACTTTTTTTGCATAACACTTATTACAAAAGCTAGTTTTTTTAGCCAGCATACATTTCTTAACCTAAAATAACTAAAATGCACGAAACTAAATATTATGTCAATGGTAATTATACAAAAATGCAATATTAATTAAATACGCTACTTTTTTAGTGCACCACAATAAGTAAGCCATTTTCACTGCTAGACTTAAAGTGAAAATTAAGACCTGATGACACTTGTATAAAGCTATTTAAATTTAAATTGTGGAAATTTTAATTATTACCAGGGTAATTTAACCAAACTGAATATTATGTGACGTTAAAAATAGTTTTGTATATTGAACGTTTGAAAATGTTTGAGTCTGAATTCTTAGAAAGCAAATATACAATTCTCCACTATGTAGGTCAGAGGTCATCCAGAGGCAAGAGTAGATAATCTCTGAAAAATGATTTATCCATCTTTTGCTTGACCCATCCATTCATCCATCCAACCATCTATTTTTTTGTTCAATCATGTATCACCCTATCCATCCAACTTTTTATTCATTTCATAATCTATCGCTCCATTGCTCCCTCTATCTATCTATCTATCTATCTATCTATCTATCTATCTATCTATCTATCTATCTATCTATCCATCCATTCATTTATTTGTTCATTCATGTTCGAAAAGTCCAATAAACTATTTCGCATTCACACAAAGGAAATTGATTCTTAAAAATTATTTCATTCATCTTCTATACCCGCTTATTTCCTTATTCGGGGTCACAAGAATCTGCTGGAGCCTATACCCGGCGTCTCTGAAAGGGCAAAAGGCAGGAGGGGTACACCCTGGACAGATTGTTCCAGTGAGACAACAGTGTTAACCACTAAACCACCACGCTGCCTAAGTCTTAAACATTTACGGCTTAATATTTATATGTTAGATTAACGTTCCCAGCATGTAAAATTTTTGTCTAAGCGGTCTCTGGTGTTTGTTTTTACGTTTATTTGGCGTGTTTATGCCACCATGTCTGTTTGAATCCCTCGCATTTGCAGGACATCGGTTAGTTTATCTCTCTTTAACACACACTCATGCTAATGCTATGAGTTTAAAGCGATGCATGCAAAGTTATTTATTACAAGAAACTGTTAATGGGTAAAAGCACCAAATTAACTAATTCTGCAGTTTGAATCTCTCTTTCTTTCTTTCTTTCTTTCTTTCTTTTCTTCCTGTCTTTTTCTCTCTTCTCTTTCTTTCTTTCTTTCTTTCTTTCTTTCTTTCTTTCTTTTCTTTCTCTCCCTCTCCCTCTCTTTCTTTCGAGCTACATATGCCACTCAGCAGCTGCCAGTGATCCAGACACCCTTTCCACTCTGGGCCTGTCTTCGGTTGATGATCGTCACCTCACCATGGTGACTAAGGACGCTTCCATTTTGCCATGAAGATGCTCCAGCTGTTATTTGAGGACTTATGTAAAGCTGCTTTGCGACAATGACCATTCTAAAAAGCACTATACAAATAAACTTGAATTTAATTGAATTTAATGTTCAGAATTTCTTTATATTGCAAACCTGAATCTGTATTGTGTGTGAATTGACATTATGTCATATTGGTGGCACCAAGGGGCCAATTAAAATTCTGCTTAGGGCCCCCTAAAACATTCCTATATAATACTCCAAATATTGGTGGCTCAGTGTTAAGGTGAGCCACAAGACATAAAACACACTGGTTTTACACTTTAAAGAATCTTTTCCTTGCAGCACACACACACACACATACACACCTCTTCTTGAAAGAGGTTTTGCCGGTTGCGTAGTGAGCGCAGCTTGGTCTGCTTCTCCTCGTGTTCCAGCTCCTCCTCAGGCGGCTGGAAGTAATGAATGAGATCTTGGAGAGAGAGAATGACTCCATCCAGAGGCAGAGAAACTGGACCTACAGCCCTGTTCTTCCCGCTCAGAGAATCCAACCCCCTACACACACACACACACATCGTAAACACACCCTGAATACCTTTTCATATTCATATTATTACTCCACAAAGGTCTGACACACAGGCTAGAAATAAAAATGAACCGTTTAGCCTTAAAGCTTAAATTCTTCTGACACTCACAGAAACAGGAAATAACAATGTACAGTAAACTATATAGGAAACCCACCCACATTCCTGTATATTAAAGTGTCTATATAATAATATATTAGCAATACACCAATTTACAATGTGTGTCTCAAGCAGGAAGTCAGTCATTTTAAGCAATGTCTGTCTCTTTGGCTCTGTCTGAAATCTCATACTACCTAAGTACAGTATATACATGTACTTGTACTTCCTATCCGTTAAAAAAGTGTGTTCTATATGGTATAGCGACAGAAATTATAAATGAAATTTGGATGTGCTACATCTGCCAGGTTAATATTGTCTACCAGACATACGACATCACAGCAGCACGAAATCAAAGTTGGATAATGTTTAACTTCAATGATGTTATTTGAGTGTCATTTTACCACAAAGAACATTTTTCGTCATTAAAGCTACTTAAAGCGGTTGAAAAGTGCTGCGTCGCTGCATTTCGCCATCAGACGTTGTAAATACTTTAAAATCCGTATAAGGTAAGTGAATCATCTGGTAATATTTTACCTACTGTATTTTGCACATCACAGAATGCTATAAACACAGAGTATGGCAGATTATAGTGATAATTTTTTGGCTTCAATCATAAAACACTAAACTCAAGATTCTAACACTATATTTAACTAGTTTGAAATGTGGTATGAATCAGATGTCCTTTGTACTTGATAAACAGTTTAAAAAGGCCTGTGGTGTTGTAGATCATGCGAGCTGCCTGAGACTCCTCTGTCTGAGACCGTGACATCAGCAGCGCATCATCCATGTGGCCTTCCTGATGCAGAGTAACCTGATGGACAGAGGAAAAAAAGGGTAGAAAGAAACCAAAGAATAAATAAATGAAAAGAAAGAAAAAAAGAAAGAAAGAAAAAAAGAAGAAAGAAAGAATGAAATGGAAGGACGGAAAGAAGGAAGGAAGGAAGAATAAATGAATGAATGAATAAATGAATAAAAAGGAAGAAAGAAAGAAAGAAAGAAAGAAAGAAAGAAAGAAAAAAAAAAGAAAGAAAGAAAAAAAAAAAAAAAAAAAAAAAAAAAAAAAAAAAAGAAAGAAAGACCGGTTCTAAAAAAAAATTTAGATTGTTCAGTCTTTAGTCTGTGCCGTACCTTTCTTTTCATCGTCCCCAGACGAGCTGCTTTAGCATCAAGGGCGGCGTAGGTGACCCAAAGCCCTGTAGAGACATGCTGAACAAAGCACATTGACTCGCCATACTTGATCTCTGGAATGCCCATGCCCTCAACATCACGCTTCTTCACCACCTCCACCTTCTCCTGCTCAAACAATAAAGCAGAGTAAATGTACGTTCAACTAAAGGTTTTGCTGAAGGTAAGAATTTAGAACGCGTAGAGACCTTGGAGGCACGGAAGCAGAACGCTGACTGCTTGGTGTTGGCTTTTTCAGGGTCAAGCACCATCAGTCCTTTCTCTTCATCAAGACACAGATAGCGTCCGGTGGTGATGTGGCGAATGCGGAATGACTGACCCCACTTCATATGACTGCCACTCCAGCTACAGGAAGTGAGAATCAAGCATGGCATTAAACCTTACCAGGGTAAGATGTGTGTTTTATATTTTATAATAATTAAAATAAAAATCTTTTTGCCTGATTCTCAAAGGTTCAAGCCTCCACAAAGAACGGGCTTGACTACAGACGGCTCCTGACTCATACTGGGCGATCCTGAGGAGAGGAGAGGAGAGGAGAGGAGAGGAGAGGAGAGGAGAGGAGAGAAGAGAAGAGAACAAAGAAAACAAAAAAAATAAATAAGAGATGCAAAAAGAGAGGAGAAGAGAAGAGACGAGAAATAAGAAATAAGTAGAAAATTAAATAAAAGAAAACAAAACAAAAGAAAAAAAAAGAAGAGAAGAGAAAAGAACAAAAAGAAAGAGAAGAGAAGAGAAGAGAAGAGAAGAGAAGAGAAGAGAAGAGAAGAGAAGAGAAAAAGAATTATTTTATGTCAAAGCCTTCTGGTTTGCGTTTCTTGTACTTCTCTGTCTCATACTTACTTGCGTTGTTCTTCTCCCTGGTCTGGTGGTGGGATGGCCAGACACTCGTCCATGTGACCATGGAACAAACGTAGGACATGACCGCCGGTTAAAAAACCTATTGAGGACATATTTATTAAAACAGGGAGCTACTACTGAAGGCTTAAAAGCAAAGAGAGATGAGGTAAATTTTTGGTGTTAATTCTTCATTCATTATAAAAACACAAGTAAAAACTTTTTATTATTATTACTTTTATTTTTGCATATATTTTAGTGGCTTCATCTGAATCCCCAGATCTAGAAAAAAAGAACACTGCTACACTTTTACATATTAATATTAATTCCATCTTTTGGTCTTTTATGTTATTTCTATCCGAATACTTATTGTTTATTTAGGCTGCAATGAGGTCCAAATTCTATGCAACAAGTGTATTTCTGTGACTTCTCGTTACATTTTCCAGCTTTGCGCTAAATTTATGATGTCACCTCAAATAAAGTTATTCTCTGGGTGACTGTATCTCCTATAGATTCCTAGAACCAAAGCTTACCCTCTGACAGCTCACAGCCTGAACAGACTGGATTCATGTTCCACAGAGTTTGCATGAATGAGGCGTCTACCATCAAGTCTCCGCTGGCATAAGACAGATGCTGCAAGGACACAGAAATCACATCATTTCGTAATTTAACCGGAATATGCAGAAATACATATGCGTGCTTAAAGAAAGGCGGTTTGGATGTCAGGAAAAGTGTGTATATTTATTCAAAAGAAAAAAAATTAATAAAAGGCAGAAATAATAAAAAAGGAGGTATGTTTTACCAAATATCTCTCAGATGACACGCTAACCAGGATCAGATCATCTCCCACTCGGACCTTTTCACCTTCTGACCTCTGCTTGGATGCAGGATGGATGGTCCACCAGCATGCTTCCCCTACGGTATAACAGGACAGATTTCCAGTCAAGACAGCATTACATGTCCATGTGTTATAAAACATACAGACAGATAGATAGATAGATAGATAGATAGATAGATAGACAGAGACAGGCAGAGACAGACGGGCGGGCGGACAGACAGACAGATAGACAGACAGACAGATAGACAAAAAGACAGAAAGATAGATAGAGATGATAGAGACAGGCAGAGACAGACAGGTGGGGCGGACAGACAGACAGACAGACAGATAGATAGATAGGGGCGGGCGGGCGGACAGACAGACAGACAGACAGATAGACAGACAGACAGATAGACAAAAAGACAGAAAGATAGATAGATAGATAGATAGATAGATAGATAGATAGATAGATAGATAGATAGATAGATAGAAACAGGCAGAGAAAAACGGGCGGGCGGACAGACAGACAGATAGATAAATAGATAGACAGACAGACAGATAGATAGATGAGGGGGCGGACAGACAGACAGACAGATAGACAGACAGATATATAGATAGATGTACCAGTGGAGTCCTCCTGCAAGCCCACATCGAAGGCCAGCTTGTCTGTGAGCGACCGTGATGTGGTCAGGCAGCTAAGGTACTGCAATTTTAATTAAGGTGAAGTTTGTTAGCAAAACACAGGACACTTTGCACAATCCTTTTAAAACAGAATGCCACTGTAAATTTTATAAATTTATATCTTATTTACATGAGAACATTGAACACCTTCTATTTCGTAAACTGAAAAAAATTACCATTAAAAATTGACAGAGGCAACAAAGGGTAGAAAAAGTAGGCGGTAACTATACAAAAAGAAGCCGGAGAAACGTTCTGGAACTAATTCGCTAAATTGGCAACTTGTAGGCAACAGTAACACCACTGGGTATAAAAAGAGCATGACTCATTTAGTATAAGGGAATACTGTTATAATATATATATATATATATATATATATATATATATATATATATATATATATATATATATATATATATATATATATATATATATATAATATATATTATTATATAAGTAAATAATTTGTGGCTCACCATGCCAGAGTGGCTGTGTCTCAGCAAGATGGCGTGGCCGTATAGCAGTGTTCGATGGCCTCCTCCTTGTGAGGACTGGAGACAAAATGCAGGAGGAGGAGAAAAAAACAATTAAGACGTGCACTCATTCTTCTTCATACCTGGGAAAGGAGCGTGTGACTGGTTGGTTATCAGTGTGTGTGTATATGTGTGTCTGCCTGCATGTACTATGCCACAGAAACTCCTTTCCAGTCAGTAGTCGTCGTTATTCTTCATATGAGAACAGAGATAAGTAGCAGGACAAACGATGAAAGGAAAATGTAAAACATACAGAAAGAATCATGAAGGGGAAAAAAGAAGGAAGAGAAGCCGCCTCAATGAGGAATGAGCATCTCTTCACCTCCTGTCAAACTTGAAGGAAATGAGTTACGGTACCACAGAAAGTCCACACATGAGTACAAACAGTCAAAGTTCACACCAAACCGAGAGAGTTCACAAAAAAAATGTATTTCTGAGAAGTCACTGTATGTGGTCAGTTTACCGTAAGTTTTAGGAATGATAGGACACAATGATTATTGTTATTAGTGATTATCATCAGCGTCACCTTCACCCTGTCAGTAGCATGGCTTGGGTGAGAGAGTGTGTGCACACTCTGAGGTTAAGCACACTTTAATCCACCTGTGTGGGTCAGTGTGTTACGCCACCGTCTGTCCTTCTGATGACATTAGCAGTGATGGGGATTTTTCTCTTAGCACCTCAGTGTCAGATTTAATCCCCATTTACACCACCCCTCCATCCTGCTGGGACTTCCACATGCCATGCTATTCTTATTATCATGGGTTGCTTCTAAAGGCAGGTAAAGCCCTGATAATACCAATAGAAATGCTTTCTATTTCCTTCTCTCTCTCTCTCTCTCTTTCTCTATCTCTCTCTTTCTCTTTCTATTTTTCTCAATCTCTTATGCTATTTTGTATGCTTGTAAGTTTGATACCCAGATAGTGCTAATGCTAACTTTTATTTTGATATTACACTTAAAAATAATTTGTTGGTTGGGGCACTGGTAGCTCAGTGGTTAAGGCGTTGTACAGCTAATTGGAAGATTCCAGCACCACAATGGTCAAAAATAAATCCACAACTGCTCAGTTTGATAGATAAAATTTCTCTGGATAAGGGTATCTACCAAATTCTGTAAATGTACATACAGAACCAAAGAACAATTTTTGTGTTTAGGGACAGTAGTCGTATTTGCATCCTCTTAAGTCCCCAAAGAGCTGTCAGAACTTTGTCTAAGTCTATAGGCACAACTGTAGCTAATTTATCACAAGGGTGGACAAATTAGCATGGGAGAAATATGCGGATTACACAAGCTATAAGTCTTGTGGGTAACATGTTGTAATATACATGGCGCTATTGAGCTCTGGGTGACCCGAGATTCCAGTTAAGGGACCATACCCCCTGGTCTTACCCCCTTTTCTCAGGGTATTAGGTTTAGGGTTAAGCCTTGAAAAAATATAGAATGACTCTGAAAGTCTCTAAGAGACCAAAACCCTGTTCCAGTATGACAATGTCCCAAAACCCTTGAGGTCCATGAAGACATGATGTGAAAGAACTGGAGTGTCCTGCACAAAACCCTAATTCTGTTTAAACCCTCTTTAAATGGAACACCTCTGGGATGAACTAGAACCCCGACTGCACCCCAAGACCTTTTAAGGAGTGTTAAGTTTATTAAAGGAATAATAGTGAGAGTGAGACTGAAGTTTTTCCTAATAAATGAATTTATGATTTGTCCACCCCTGTATAAGATATAATAATTGCTTTGACCTAAAGGTTATCATTCCATAAAAGAGGAAGAGTACTAATGATTTTGGAAATTAGTGGACTGAACACGAAGCTCATAGGGTTTTTTTTTTTGTCTCCTCCTGAAAGTCTTGAGTAAACGATGGAATAAGTGAGAGGTAAAAAAAAGAAAAAGAAAAGAAAACAACATGCAGTGTTTGACTTAAAGGAAGATGAGTGTGTTAGTATTCGATAGTCATTACAAAATTGCGATAGGAGTAAAGGAACCTTTGTTGTGAGTGGAAAAAATGGTAGTTAGTGAAGGGGTGAAGATGCTGCATGAAATGGCGGTGTGGCAGTGTGGCAAGCATAAATCCAAAGATCACCCTGCGTTTCTTTTTGACAAGACAAACCAGGGTAAGAAATTTAGGGTTTTCTTAGGAATTTTTTTTAGACTGAAATAGCTTGTAAAAAAATACAGCCATAAAAAGCGTTAGGTGTGTGATGGGCAGAAGACTAAAGGGAGGTTTATTCTAGTTAAAAGTATTTGAGCCGCTGGATATCTCTCTATCTCTTTCTATCCTTTTTCTATCTATCTCTTTTTCTCAAATGCTTACTTAGAAACTAACCATTGTCCTGAAATGTCATTTGAAAAGCAAATGAGATTCCTTCTACACAGTCAACGTGAGGGACGGGACGGGTGTGATCGAAATGAAGGAGGGGGACAGTAACTGCAGCACCATTTCATTTCATCTAATTAAGACACACTGGGGAAAGAAGAACAGGAAGGAGTGGAGGAGAGTTGCTAAGATCAGACTGAGGTAGACAGAGAAACAAGAGACATGTGCAAGGACATACCCACTGGTCCAAATCGACTGCCTACGCGTGGCAGAGAAAGGGACGAAGTATCGGGGAGGAGAGAAAAAAAGGCAAAGGAAGTTAAGTTATGCTAAAGGAAGCTCTACAGACGGTTTGTCCAAAGGTAAAGACAATAAAATAACGAACCCCTGCTGCATTTACCCAATCACAGAAATGTATTATGGAAAAATAAATAAATAGATAAATAAAAGCAGCTGGTGAGATTATTAGTAAAGCTTAGCTTCACAACTGAAGTAATAAACGTTTCTATTCATTATATTAAAATTAAGGACAATATTTACTTGAAGACAAGCAGCAACCCATAACCACTTTACCCCTTTATTCACCCCTGGCAATACTAAAACACCCTACTTTGCTCAGCTTATAAATTTGCTAATAAACAGTCTCCTAGCATATCAGCTACCTTCTCATTTTACCCTCTCTTATCTTAACATCTCGGGGTCTTACCTCCATCTCCATGGTGTTGGCCAGCATCTCCTGCAGCGCCCGCACCGAGAGCGACTGCTCCAGGATAAAGGCGCAGATAGCCAAGTCAGGGGGCACATTCTGTACAAAAAGCAAAAAAAAGTGTGTGCATGTGCGTAAAAAATAAAAAAAATTACTTGTAATTACACCATTACTTGTAAAGGTGAGGGCAGCTCCAAAACATCCTGTGAGAAGAATTCAGAAAAGTTTGTTGTTTAACACAATTTGATCAGCCGCAGTGTTGAACCACCTGCTTATTATTGATCAGCAGTGGTGGAAAGTAATTAATAATTTTGTTATAGTACTTAAGTAGATTTTTTGTGAGACTTTTATTTAAGTTGTTTACAGATAAATTACAGTTGCTGACCATAAAGTGTGGCTTTGCAAATAGTAATAAATAAATCATTTTATTAAAAAAGATACATCCAGAGAGCACAATGTCTGCAGGAGATATAGACCCTGTGATGACAAGTTTACCAACCCGCATTCTCTCACTAAATGGTAGCTAGTAGCAAACAAAAACAGCCTGTAGTGGTAAATAAAAACCTAATAAGTTTCATTTCTTGCTTTTCTGTCCACAGGACCAGCTTGACATTTTCCTGAGGTGGTCTGAAGTTGTTGTGCCAATTGCATCATCAAATTCCGCACTCTTATTGGTTCTCGGTTTGATGGTCATCGTTGGAGACATCATACTGAACTTAAGTGTCTGAAATCTTCTGAAACTGTCGAAATTTTATCAGAGGGTTAGGGTATGGCAACGGCCATTAATTGCGCGTCGGTGATCGTGTCAAACTAGCCGTCAAAGACAACAGATTTTAGCAAAGTATTATGGGAATCTTTTAGGATTTCATTATTTGTCCCAGACGATCAAATTGTGGCGAAATTCGCACAGTGTACCTAATTTGATGGTGTACTGTACTGTAGTATCTGACTAAAAAAAGTCATTTAAATTCTCTAAGTTGTGGCCACCATGTGTGAGACTTGCTTGTTTAGCACATCCCACAGATGTTTGATCGAATTAGGGCCAAATCAGCATTTTAACTTTTTGTCATGTCGAATTATTTTGCAATTCTGTAGATGCTTTGACCCATTTATCTATCATTTGGCCCTGTTGCACAGATCCTTACACCTGTTTTGAAAACCTTAACTTAGAAAAAAAATAACTGTTACATGTCCACACATTGTGACATTTAACCTTGATTATTTTACTCATCAGTTGTTTAACAGTTATGGCTAATTGGTGTAGATCCACTTCCTCTAAGCAGCAAACTACATACTTGATGTAAATGATTTTCCTAACAATTATTGTGATTTCACTTGTTAAAATCACAGTTAAATAAAGCTATTTTTTATTTGTTATGTACTTGACTAGCAATGCTGTAATTGATAGATCAATTATAGTCCCTCCCTCCTTCCCTTCCAAAGATAAAGATGCTTCTGCCGTCCTGAAATCCAAACCATAGACAACTGTGGCATTTGCAGAATTCGAACTTCTGACCTCCAGACAATAAAGCAAATGTTTAGGCAGTTGTTGCTTTTTGTGATCACTTCATTGTCTGATACTGTAAAAGATACCTGGGCATTGGATGTTGTTTCGAGAAAGCACAATCGGTTCCCAAAGCCTTCGCAAGAGAGGCACAGCTTGATCTGCTCCTTCAGGACAGTCGCTGTACACTGGAGTACCACTGTGTCATCCTACAAACACAAAGCATCCAATCAGAAAAAAGAGACAGTTGTTAGAAGGAATCAGGAAGCCAGACATCTGAACTGACAATGGGCGTGTGCTTAATTAATTCTTTTACTGCGGGATACAAATAGAGACACAAAGCAAGACAAACACACACACACACCACAGGCCTGTCTGGATACATGGTGAGGTGTAAATACACCAATAAACCCTCCCGGGGGCCAACTCTCCAGCTGACACAGTGCATTCTCAGCTGTTCCCCTGTCACTCATTATGTAAGCATTTTATAACCCATCACTTTAGACACATTTCTCTCTCTCTCTCTCTCTCTCTCTCTTTTTCTACTAGAAAACACATCACATACTTGTGACAAACAGTATATGAGGCTTGTAGTATGTTTGAATTTAAAGTATTCGGAAAACAGAAGGTGGAAAATACCAGAATGAACTATTACTTCCGCCTGGATTCCAAAGTGTGCATATGATGGACACTTTACTATTCCGTGATTCCACTCGTCATGATTGACAATAGTGGAAAGAAGTGACGTGGCACTTCAGGAAAAAACTTTGTTTCGTATGGTTAAATTAATTGTTTACCATCATCCAAGTTATTATCCAACATTAAAATTTTTACAATTTACTCACATGACCGTGTCAACCTGACAGATGTAATACCATCTACATTCCATTTATACCACATAGTATAAGTACTATATATAGAACATACTTTTTAACAATCTAAAAGTCTGTATTATCCAGTATTTGCTTACGCGGTATGCGATTTAGGACACAGACATAGTTTTGTTTAATTTTGTATGTGAAAAAAATCATCGACTTATCATTTCCGCTAAACTCGCTGACTGATATTAGTCACAGCTGTGGTTTTAACAGGTAAAATGGGATGTGGCCTGACATAAATAATATGTCTTATGTACGTGGTACATCATTATACCAGTATAAAATTCCAGCAGCTCCTAAAATCTAGCTAGCTAGATTTAGCATTTATTTATTTATTTGTTTGTTTGTTTGTTTGTTTAACTAACTACCAAGGTCATAAACGATGCAGGTAGTTTTTTCCAAAATTATTCCCTGTGAATAAGCGTATAATAACAATGTAATGAATTGTATATTGCAGCTTTTTAAATATATCCTTTATTATCAATTCTTTAAAAGATATTTTTTGGCATTTGCCTTTACATTTACAGCATTTGGCAGACGCCCTTAAGCAGAGCGACTTATATTGGAAAGGAAAGGGTGGTGAGAACAGAGAGGAACCGAGTCGGAATTGAACCCTGGTTGCCAGAGCGCAACTGTGCTTTATTATCGATTTTAAAGGTTTTTGTAAGGAAGTTGCAATTATAAATAACCAAATTTAATCTCCTTATTCTTACGTATTTATGTTTTCTAAGCAAAAAAAGATAAATTTGCTTCTGGGATAGACATTCTATTACTCAATGAGCTACAAGATGATTTTTGATCTTAAAGCTTTCTGACAGATATTTAAATCCTCCCACTTGATAGACATTTTAAGATCTGTCAGTCATAATACCATCTTAAATATAATCTCCCGGCTTTGTTTTTACTTATTATAAAATGCCATATCTATTACATAACACAACCACCACGCCATATTCTCAAGACTACCCTCCTCTATGATTTATGTCCAGGTCTGTCAAGTGTATCTAATCTGTTAATGTGTTCTTCTACTGGAGTTAGTCCAACATTTATCTCCAGACAGCCCAGATCTGTCTCCTGAACTGTTACACACACAAAGGAAATGGGGACAGGGTGCCCTTTATTCTTTTCTTTTCTACAGTTTCTACAAACCTTCACAAAAACATACTTACACGCCGTTCCAGATCCATAATCTAGAGTACTCTGATCTATAATTGTAAATATAAATATCATCAGATCCTCATGGATTCATTAGTTATTTGGAAATGAAATGAAAAGGTGTACCCAGAATTTAAATTAAGCCCAAAGTATAACTGGATACTGCAGCTGAACAAAATATTCCCTGGCTCAGTCTCAGTATTTTGTTTGTGTGTATATGTGTGTGTATGTGAGAGATTGTGATAGAAAGATAGAGCAAGAAAAAAAAGGAAAGGAAGAAAAGAGAGAGAGAGACAAGGAGAGGTCTGTCCCTGATAAGGAATTGAAGCGGTGCTCTAAATTTCTAAAAAGAGCCAGCTACTCTGGTGACTCACACTCCTCATCGGTTCAAAGCGATCAGATAGCAGTGCATTCAGTGATGAAAGATGAGACGACTAAAATAATCACATACAATTGTAACACGGTGCAACAAACACATTTTTTCTTTAAGGAAATATGTATGAAAAGTACATTTCTAATTACAGTTAAAAATTGACAGCAGCTACATTTTGGGGAAATAAGATGCACGTTCTTCTGTCTGTGATTTATAGATTAAGGACTATGATGTTAATGATGTTTTGCTGTAAAAAAATGCTAAAGTCTCTGTCAAGGTTGTAAGGCTGAAAATGAGGTGCTGATAGCGATCAAGGCCAGGAGGACAACATGTGTATACATTGGGAGTCTAAGGGTCACTCATTTTACACAGTGAGCTGTAATTTGCTGGTCAGTTTGAATGTCTCATATTTGGTTCTTAGTCACATGGTCAAGGAATAGATAAAAGAAGATTGTAACCAGTGTTCAGGTTTTTCTGTTTCGGGTCTCTTTCTGTTGTGGGACTATGCTGGGGCTCTCTTCTTAATGCTCTGCTTTCTCTCTGTCTTTTCCTCTCTCTCTCTCTCTCAATAGCAATAATCTTCCACATTAACTGCGTTTATTTCTGTCGTTGGTTTAAATGGTGATGGATGCTAATAGACAAAAAATGTGAAGTTTTATACCATTGTGCTGATAATGTTTCCTTATTCCTTTTACTGTAGGCAAACCACCCTTACAAAGTTTGACTGGATTTATATGCACTTAAGACAATTAAGCTTAAGTATTGGAAATGATGAAACGAACAAATTAATCATTTATGTGCCCGAGAAACAGAGAAGGTTAAGGGCCTTGGGGCCGCAACAGTGGCAGATTAACGGGGGGAACCCTGAGCTTCCAATCAACAACCCAAAGCTTCAACTGCACCTTAAAGGATAATATAGATTGGTCCCATCCAACAACTGTTCTGTTATTGGGAAGTAATAATAAACCAGAGAACCTGGAAGATACCATCATGAACCTTCAGCTCCTGTTCAAATACTGTGACTGAACACATTGAACCAAAATTATCCAAAAAGCGTTTTAAACGATTTGGACAGCCAAGAAACCTCAGCAGATATTAAGGTTATTTATTATTTAACATGGCTGCCATGAAGCATTAATATTACTTTAAACCTTAGATAATAGTTAACAGAACTATTCACTCAAGTAGACAAATAAATTAAGAAAGAATTTTTTTTCTGCATTCAATGTTTTCTGTATTTAATTTTACCTTATAATGAGTTTTTTCAGTTTTTTTGGACTATTTTCCCGCTAGGAATTTACATTTCAATTCTTATATTTATAGATACATTTAAATTTACATTTATTATTATTAGTAGTAGTAGTAGTAGTAGTAGTAGTGGTGGTTGAAGTATATAAACTGCTGCAGATTTTCCCTATAGGGTTGATAAAAAGGTCAAAGCCAAAAGACGAGCACAAACAATCTTGATCTTGCCACAAATGTTTGAGCTGCTGGATAAAGGAACTAACATAAATTTAGTCATCTTAAGATATTTTTTTTTGTTGGAATTCTGCTTACGAGCATGTCAGTAGATTTATTTTGGAAACCCGAGACATCCATGTGCAAATCTTAACACCCAAACTTACAGGCTTAACCTATGACCACACATGGAGCCATAAAAGGATTTACTCTGCTTTGCACTATCCTCTACACACAACCAATAGCCTCATAGCTTCACAGTGTGCCAAAATGTTTGTGTAGTCATATTTAAGACAGGGTTTAAGTCATTTGATACTTACTATAAGAAGTACAGAAATAAAGATCAGGGAAGAAACACGTAAACAAGAGCTAACCTTATTTAACTTTACAGCTGTTTAATTAAATATGTATGAAATTGAAATTTTGTGTGGTATTTATTTATTTATTTTGGCAAAACAAAAAACTGTTTCTATTAGATATTCTGCTTACAGTTATGGAAGGAGTCTCCAGAGTCAATGTGTTTGAGATTTCAGCACTTTATGGCCAGAGGTTTGTGGACATTTGACCCGCAAATCCACAAGTCTTACTTTAAACAACTGTCAAAAAGCACACAGTCTAATACAGGAGTGGACAAACTCTGTCTCTGCTCGGAGTTTGCCCACCCCTGGTCTAGAAAGTCTTTGCTGTAGGATTATATTATTCCCTCACTGAAACTAAGAGACCCTAAAACAGGGGCATTTTCCAGCATGACAACGAGGTCCTTAAAGAGAGTCCTTGCTCAACCCCACTGAACATCTTTGAGATAAACTGGAACACTGACTGCACCCCAGGCCTCCTTACCCCAACATTACATTTACAGCATTTGGCAGATGCCCTTACATTTATCTCTTTTATACAGCTAAGCAATTGAGGGCCAAAGGCCTTGCTCAGGGGCCCAGCAGTAAGTGCTAAGAATCAAACCCCAATTTTCCAATAAGCAGTCCAACACCTTAACCACTACGCTACCACTTTCCCTTTGTGTCTGATCGAATAGTATTGTGGCCAAATGAACACAAAACGGGGGAGGTGGTAGCTCAGTAGTTAAGATGTTTGACTGATAACTGGACGATTGTGGCTTTGATTCCCATCACCACCAATTTACAACTGCTGGGGCCCCTGCCCAAGGCCCTTAACCCCCAATTGTTTAGTTGTATAAATTTGATAAATGTAAGTCTCTAGTGAGAAAGCCTGCACAAATGTGTGGAGGTTATTATAGGATGGAAAGTGAGACTGAGATCAGGTGCCCAACTATTTTAGGCAGATTATAGGTATAGGGTATTATTCCTTAAGTGAGGGTAATGGAACCTATCTGGATCTGCTATTATAAAATAATCAACTATAATGTTATAATCTATGTCAACCATGTGTAAAGGTAACACAGTTCGGATAAATGATTTTAAACCACCTTTTAAGTTTATCGTGTTTTCTAAAAATAACCTGTACCACTGGTTTCTTTTTTAATCTCATTTTCACCCACTCGCCATTTACAGTCAGGAACTTCAGCAGGTTAAGAGCGTTTCAGCCCACGGTGATTCATCTGAGTGGCAACAAGGTCCACACTCTATCTCTGACTCAACAAGAGCTTAGGAAGGTACTGTAATCTCAGTAGGTGCCAGTGGCTGCTATGCTGATGTCTAAAGAGACCCCCCAAGGGCAGCTGCATTTTGGTGGCATCAAAGAGACCTTACAAAGGCTACAATCTCGCATCTTCTTTTTAATGCTTTAAACAAATTACCAAGCTCAGAGAGAAGATGAATGTAAGACATACTAAGACAAAAAGTAAGCTTTTTTTACCAGTGCTTTATACAGACAGTATAACGTCTCTGAATTACACTTCGAACTAAAAGACAAATCCAAGAGATTCCCCCTTTGCCAAACTGCTGATGAAGAGCCTGTCGTGCCAAATGTCGTGCTCACACCGAGTGCAGCCCTGCCGAGATTGATGAAACGATAGATCAGGTGGGTGGATAAGCAGAGAACATTACTTAGAAATGGAAAAGGGAAAAAAAGTATGATGGTGCAAAAAGAACTGTTCCAGGATGAGAGGCCAGTTTTAAAGGATGACCTTTTTAAAATGCTTTTTTATCCCGCCGACTAATCCAATCTGATTTGGGGAGGGTGTTACATTCGGGTATCACCTAAACAAAATACTTTCTAAAGTCACAGAGTGAAATCGGTCAGGGTGGGATTTAGTGTATGTGTATTCAAGGTGTAATGGCTTCTTTTATACAAAAAGATGACTGACATTTTATTATGTAAGGAAATGCCAAACAAAGCAACAATTTTGATCACAAGGTTTTGTAATCTGACACACAGCCCTAAAAAAGGAAATGAACACCAATATTCTGTTGAGGAAAAAAATGAAGTTTCTCTAATGCATTTTACGTTTACATTTTTGGATTTTAGCAGGAGCTTTTATTCAGAAAAACGTACATTTTTAGCTATTCTTTAACACAGCTAAGTAGTTAAGGGTTAAAGACGTTTCTCATAGACCCAGCAGTGGCAGATCACGGGTGCTGGGAGTGGCTTACAATTATCTCTTTTATACAACTATGCAATTGGGGGTTAAGGGCCTTGTTTAGCGGTGGATGGGTGGTGCTGGGAATCAAACCCCGGTCTTTCTGGTATTAACCCAACACATTAATCACTAAGCCACCACTTCCTAGATCCACCTATCTATCTATCTATCTATCTATCTATCTATCTATCTATCTATCTATCTATCTATCTGTGTATTCTATCTATCTATCTATCTATCTATCTATCTATCTATCTATCTATCTATCTATCTATCTATCTATCTATCTATCTATCTATCTATCTATCTATCTATCTATCTATCTATCTTTTAAGTGAAAGATAAATACAGAAGCTGGTCATTCAAGTCAAAACATTTCTGCTGGAGACTTGTTACTATCGAACTCATAAAGTATTAAAACAGCATAAACTCTCATGTCTAAGCTGCTGTTCCAAAAAATAATCATCAGTTTCTAACCAATCAAAACCAAAAACAACATTTTTAACCTGAAGAACCATAGCAATACCCTGATAGCAGCAGTATCATAAATATATAGTATCAATAGTAGCCATAGTAACCACTCTTACTCTTGCATTATATGTGTTGATGTAATAAATGAGCATTAAAAAAATAATAATTTAAATAAAAGGTTCTATATAGAACCTAAAATGCTGAAAATGAATTACTACAAATTAGTAGAAATTTGTAGTAGTTGTTATAGTGGTGTTAGTAAATACAAACATAGATGAAGAAAGTACAGCAAATTGTAAACAAATTCTATAAGAATTTTTAATAAAAATGGTTGTTTAATGCAACAACCAAGTCTATAGTTTTGATACAGCAAAACTTCTTTATCTCACTGAACTAGTATTTAAAAATTTTATCAACTATTCTTTTATACATCATATATGATATACATCATTTTAAAACAATTAAGAGTAATAGAATTGGTTTAACCTTGCACTATAATATACAATTTTATTTAGAACTATTTTTAAGAAAAAGGTTCTACTGGCCAAGTTTAGAACCTTACAATTCTTTAGTGTAAAATCTGTGCTTCGAATCATTTTTAATTTCTGACCTAATGAGACATTGATTACCAAATTAAAGCAAAGTGACCCCAGCAGAAACATACTGCATTTCTAGACTGCTAAAAATCATATGTGCTGATCAAAGAGTGGTTTTATGGCTTGAACTCTTGCTTTGTATTGTTTCTGAATAAAACATGAATCCTGCTTTGATCGCAAATCCAGACAAGGAGATAGTCCGAATGGAAGTTTGTCCGTTTTCTCAGTTTCAACCGGTTTCTTTACATCTACGTCACCTCCTTCTCCTCCTCGCCCTCACCCCCTCCTCCTCACCCTGTTTCTCTCCTTGACTCTATTTCGGTGGCTGCACCTGTCACTTCTGCATTCCCTGCACTGCTGACTGGCAGATAATTCGGACTTATGCTCACTCTAGCTTCAACTTCTAATCATAACAAGTACACTCACTAACCACTGACTTACACTGAAAACAAGCCCAGACAGGCAGAACCCATATACTCCGACGTACATATGCTGAAAAAACTTTCTAAATTAACATTATATTTGTATGTAGAAATTTAACTTTGGCTGAATATATAAATTTGGTGTATGTAATGTGTTTTCATTAGGAGTGCAATGCAATGTATTTTCGTCTGCTTAAAATATCATTATCTATAGTCAGATTTAAACTTGGTCCTATTTCTGATCTGGAAGGTTCTAGACGTCAGCTACATTTCAATTTATAACAGGTGGGCAGGACTGCAAAGCAAATATACATACACATCTACATTTACGGGATTTGTCAGACGTATTTATCTAGACTCCAATACATTTATCTGTTTTATACAACTGAGCGACTGGGGGTCAGGGGCCAACTTCCAATTAGCAGTCCAACATCTTAACCACTGTACTGCCACTTATCAGAGATTGTACCTCTTAAATAACAACCTAGACCAGGCAATTGGTTACAATGTATTAAAAAGTTTTGAGACACAACAACAGATGGCAGCATAAGGCTTCACATACAGTCTCAGGGAGCACAGTCTTGCAGGCTGCCTTGTGCTGCCATCTGTTGGTGTGTCTCAAAACTTTTTGATAAATATTATATAAATTACAAATTTAAATTCAAATCAGTCATTAATACATATGACTAAACTCATTTAAATAGTATAATCATAATACCATTATTAGATAATACTTAGTAATTATCCTCTTCACAGCTGTGTATCTTTTATATGACCCAAACTTTTAAAAAATAAAAATTTACACTTATGTTTTAAAAAGAAAAATCCTTAATACTTTTAAAAGTAAAATTATTATTGTTAATAATGTTTTTTTTTTTTTTAATGATACTAAATTTATTCGAATGCAAGCCTTAATAGTTTAGTATTAGTGTAGCTAAGATGGCAGATTACATTATCGGTTTTAAGGTCCATCATTGTTGTTTGTTAAGCGCTTTTGTCTATTATTAGACAAAATTATTATTGTTCCAGCAGAAGTCTTTTTTTTCCCCTTTCATTAGCTTCGAAATTCTACAATCGTATATTTTAAAGTACTGAGGTGACTTTTAGCATCAGATGGCTTCCAGGATTTGATCTACACGAACAGATGTGACAGTGAGCATAAAACCCAATACCGTCACTGTAATCTATCTCCTGCACTGTGTATTTGGTGGCTAGTTTGATAATAAGTGGTTAGCAATAGCAGTAGTCGAAGTAGCAGTAAGATTAATTGTACTAGCAATAGTAAAAGTACTAGTAGTAGTAGCGTTAAACGCAACACTAATAGTAGCAGGAGTTGCCATAGCACTAGCAGTAGTAATAATACCAGTAGCTGCCATAGTTGCCCTGCATTCATTAAATTCAGACAAACCAGATATTCAGATATTCTGCTTCCATCACAGTCAAACAGAAGCTACGGTTCAATAACCCCATACTGGCTTCTCTCGGTAAACACTCAATCATTAATGCAATCATTCGGCCTCCTGTTTCTCGAATATAATCTGTTCCTCTTTTCTTCTGAAATGATACGGTGTTTATATTCATCTCACACTGAATGTGAAAGGTGAAGGACCTGAAGACAGAGGAGGTGTGTAGCTATTCATCTGAAGCCTATGAAAATATGAGGGGAGAATTTCTTTGCATCAAGAAATTTATGTAAAAAAATTCATGGCCAGAGACTCAGTTGTTATATGAAAAGCTGAAATATTGTATGAGGAAAATAAAAGTGTTTTGTTTATTATAAATCATTCGGGATTATAGGTTATGTCAATAGAGAGATATGGAGATATTTAAAAAGAATGCAGGTTTAAGGTGTGATGCCAGATGCACAGCACTCATTCTGACACTTGCTTCCAAATCAGATGAGTCACATATCTCGAGTGAATTTTATTTTAGCTTAGAGGGAAAATTGCAGCTGAAATACAGCTGAGCTGAAGAAGACTGTCATCTCATAAATCGTCAAACACATACTAGTTTCAATTACCCCCCGATATCAGCACGCAGTAAAAGATTTCAAAGCATGCGGAGCAACATCTGAGAGCACCTGTTTATTGTTTTCCAGCTGATCATGGATGACAGAATGGATGAACACCAGTGAGACAGGTGCTTGTACTTTCCCTTCCCTTCCCCTCTCCCTCTCTCTCTCTCTCTCTCTCTCTCTCTCTTTCTCTCTCGCACTCTACCCTGATCATGTGTGTGCTGCTCAGCAAAACCAGGCCCCACCCTCTTCACCTGCCCAAGTTAGAAATGACTGCGTATATAATTAAGACCACAAGAAATGTTCTTTTTTTTTTTTAAAGACACTTTTATACCTTAAAATCAAAGTAAACAGAAAAAACTGTATGCCACTTGCATGACCTCTTTGTCATAATAATATATTTTAATATGAATATAACGGATATATACATATATATATATATATATATATATATATATATATATATATATATATATATATATATATATATCAGTATATATATATAATAATATATATAATAATAATAATAGTTTTATTATTATAACTATTATATATAACTATTGTATAATATTATACCATAATGACATAATATTGTAAATAACACTGTATACAAATATACAATGATAATGTAATTTTTTAATGATTTGTTAAATGTATTTATTAACTATATATGCATTATGCATACTATATATATTATTATACTGGTATAGAAATACAACACAACATTACCAATTTTTGTTAAATACACATTTCATTTATTTGTTTTAATCGTTTATATGAAAAAATCAATTATTTGTTTGACAAAAATGTGTAGTATATATTTATAATAGAGAGAGCGCAGGAGACAGTGGGAGAGAGAGCAGAGAGAGAGAGAGAGCAAGAAACAGTTGAGAGAGAAAGAGCAAGAGAGTGAGAGAGAGTGAGAGCAAAGAGAAAGAGAGAGAGAGAGAGGAGAGAAAGAGAGAGAAAGAAAGAAAGAAAAAATTATATATATATATATAATGGAGATGTGTGACAGCCTGCCAATTAAAAATTAAAACTAAAATGCTGATGTAACCATGTGTTACAGTTATAGTGCCAAAATGTGTGCAATATGTGCAGTGTCCGGGGGGAAAGTGTGTGTGTGTGTCGAGTAGACGAGTTTATCAAAGATTGTGGGTTCTGTTATTATAGGAATTAATTGTAGAAGAAAATATTAAGGCTAAATACCGAATAAAACTCTTTCTGTTGCGTAGTGCAGTGCGCTCAGACATTTCGAGGGGATGTCGTGCCACACTGTAGCAGGAGTGGTAATAGTGCAGAGAATTTGTGGAAACGTTTAAACGATTGCTAAAACAGTCTTAGTCTTTCCTCATAAACACAGCGTCTGTAAAAACAAATATGTGTAGCAGATCTATCTGTTATTCCCTCCTGCAGTTTTTCCTTGGCTGCCATGGCAATATCTCTGTACTTAGCTTTGGTGAGAATGTGCTGATATGATGATGCTGATTGTGTCTCTGATAGATTTTGAAACAAAATTGGATGGTTGTGATTGGCTAAAAAAAACTAGGGAAGGCATTTGTTTGATATTTGAGGTTATATACTCGACTATAAATAAATATAGATTTAATTACCTTTTTTCACATTATAAAAAAATATATTATTATTATAAGAGCTTCATATTATTATCATAATAATTAGCAATTAACAAAACTTTTAAGTACTTGATAACATTATATTTTATTTTTGTTAGTTTATTTAACTAATTGTTATTATTAATGTTTTACTATATATCTATCATCATAATTTTATATAACGCATACGTTTACCTTTTACTTAACATTTTCACCAAAGTATTTTTTTTCCCCTACATATCTTTAGGCCTCAGTTACAAGTTTCACCTCAAAAGTGTAAACACACACTCGACACACTTATCTGAGGTAAAATAAAGTGTTGTATAGCTGACGTAATTTAATAGCTTGGAAACAGACAGGGACTTTCACAACACTCTCACACACACACACACCCACACACACATGCAGAATCCTCCCGAAAGATTCAGGCGATGAAGAAGTAGGACACAGGCGTTCTTGCTCTTCTTCCTGAGTGTCAGGAGCTTATATCGGCAATACTATAAAAAGAAGTGTGTGTTAAAACCCAGAGCCTGGACCTCCCTGAACGCCCTGGAAAGCTACTAACTAGTACTAGTTAAGCAAGTTTTTTTTCAATACATAAGCTGCATTCAAAATAACTTACTACAGACTATATACTTAATTCATGTGGTATGTAGGCTACAGTTTAGCATATAACTTTTAGAAGACTAATAATTTTTACTATCAGGAAGTAACTGTTTTACCAGTCTATCCAGTCTATTTTCGAATGTCAGCTAACATAAAAGACGTTCGTAAGACGTCTTGTCCACTTGTTTCAAGTGGCGTCAGCCATCTTGAAAATTTTTTCCATCCAGTGTCAATGCCTGTTAGCCCCACCTCTTTTTCACTACTTTATCCAAGCTCTAAGTGTTGACTGCATGTGTGCAAAATATCACATTTATGGCTGAATAAGTGCATTTTAAGGGTACTCAAAGTACTTTTTTTAACACTGTACTCACCTTATTTTACTATTTTTTTCAATCCTTATTTATGGCATTGTGCAAAAAAACACTTTTTTGTAAATCACACACTTTTACCATAAAACATTGGCTGTGTCCAAAATCACATACTACTTGATTAAAACGTACTTGATGGCTGTTAACAAAAACATGTTCTATATAGTATGATTATAGGTAGAAGAAATACAATTCAGAGGTACTGACATATGTGAAATAGTGCAATTTACCTACAAGGAACAATGTTATTTTCCTTAAGCTACTTTAAGAACTTAAAAAGTGCCTCGAACGCCGCTTTCCGTCATTCTTGAATATGACAAGTTGTTTATTACGAAGAAACATGGGATAGTAAAGTGTACATCGTATGCATTTTTCAGAATTCAGGCAGAAGTAGTAGAACTTTTTGTCTAGGCCTACTATGAAAAAAGTGGGCCTTCAAAACAGGAGTGAATAAACTATTCTTAACCCTCTTAACAAGCATCATCGGAGCTTTGCCTGTATTTTATCTTATTGCCAAACAAAGCATCAGATCAGTGTTATTAACATCACCTCATTCTTGATCAGTTATTAAGAAAGATAAAGAAAATGATGGTGAATGATTTCATTCCTAATGTTGGCATTCGTGTCAGTGGCTCTCAGTATTTATGGCCAATGTTTGTTCAACAGCTCAAACAATCCAGACAAGCATTTGCACGGATAATTACTGAGACAGACGATAAACAATCTTTCTAATTCGCCATCATCTGTCAAAGAGCACATCAAGAGCTACGGCTCAGTTCCTGGCAAGATTTCAGTCTGAAATATTAATAACAGCACAAGCAGTAATGTAATAGTATGTTTGGTGCAGAATGGGCGTGATTGGAGGCCCAGAATCATATTCTTTCATATGGCCAAAAATTGCTAGGGGCGCCCCGGCACATAACTTAAAATTCACCTGCGTTACCCGTAAGTCATGAGTTTATCTTTAAATCTTGGCTTTAATCACATGACTTTGTCGACAGAGCTGCTCTCCAAACACTAAATTCTCAACCAAGTCCTGTGATGCAGTTTGGAAGCCATGACTTGTTATTGTTGACCTCTAAAAGTGGGTCTTAGTCCTGACAGATGGGCCACCCCAACTACCCCACCCCCATTTTTCCCTCCCCTTACTTCAGACTCCTCTGAATTGCTTGCTCCATCTTCTACCCTCACTCTAAACGTCTCGCCTTTCCTCTCCTGGAGTAAAAATAGATAACGATGCTAACAGATGCACCGTCCTTTCCTCATAAGTGTTTGAGTGGAAGATGTTTCTGGAACAAATAGCTGAAAGGTGGCATGAGGCGGTAAATTTAGGAGGACACAAGAATTACAGGAAAGAAAGGTCAAATAACCAAAATCAAGTTGAAGAGACTTGAAGGAAGAGTTCCTTATGGTTCCTTGGTGGAATGAGAGCAGCTCAACTATGAGGGCTGGGATTTATAAATATCCGCCAGTCAAGAAGCAGGGTGACAAATATGCTGTGAGCAGAGAAAACTTTCACAGTAGAGACACACACATATAAAAAAAGAAAGACACACTTACCGTTCGCAGGAACTGGATCTCCTCGTCCCCTCCGTCTCCTTCTGCCATCCTACTCCCAACGTTATCAGCAGCTCCTCAAGAGAAATCACAAAATCCCTCCGTTGTGGTTTTTTTTTTTCTTTTTTTCTACCTTTCTCCACACTCTCTTACACACACTCTCTCTCAGCTCTGTGTGTAGGTGTATTGGAGGACACCATGTGTCCTGTGGCTCTCACGGTGGCGTGGGAGAGAGTGACAGTCGATTCACTAACTCCTCTAGCCTCTCTCTTTCTCTCTCTCTTTTTCTCTCTGTCTTTTTCCATATTTGCCCAACTGAGCCACCCCTTTTCTCTAAACCTGGTCCTCCCTCAGGGTCTGGTGGCCTATAAAAGGCACGTGTGCCTGTGTATGTGTGTCTGTTTAAAATGTGTGGGAGTTTGAAAAATTTATGAGAACTAATAATTCAATTATATTCTGTAATAGACTTGCAGCCTGAACGCTGTTTACAGGGGAGGTCTATTAAATATTAATAAAACAAAAGATTCCAGTGTTCCAACAAACACTCCAACTTTTCAATTGTCCCAAATTGTGAATTTTATGCTGATTAATTTGGGAACATTTATTTCCACATATTTGAGCAATTATTTTCACATATTTAAATGACATAAAGCTTTTATTCGTTTGCTTGCAATATATTTCAGTACAGAACTTATTTCCGTAACTGAGGAACCTTCAACACAATAAAACTCCAATGTATTGAGCATATTATGAGTTGGACATACAGCATGTTGAAGAAACACTTTTGTGTTTGCTTGTTTCAGGAAACTTATTAACAGTAGGATGGTGTGATAAAGCAGCATTTAGCCCTGATTTTTTCTCACTGACACAGACAAACGCTTAAAATCTGAGGTAAACCGGTGCTCATTTAAACAAGTGGTACCAAAGACACAATCTGGACTGACTGTAAAAATACCTCTGCGATGACTTACAGCTAATGAGAGAGCAAGATGCAGGACAAAGGGAAGTTCTGGGAGACGTTATAGATAGATTTAATTCTGCAAAGGGCTTCTTCACTGTCTATTTGGACCAAAGAAATGGAGAAAAGTTTAGTGGAACTTTGGCAGGAGCATCCATATAAATGTAATGATTTTCAGTCTGGCACGTGAACTCTGGCGTTTACGTTACATTACATTTACAGCATTTGGCAGACGCCCTAATCCAGCCCTAATATCTCTTTTATACATCTGAGCAACTGGGTGTTAAGGGTCTTACTCAGGGGCCCAGCAGTGGTGCCTTAGTAACTTGGTGGAGCTGAGAATCGAACACTGATCTTCCAGTCAGCAGTCCAACACCTTAACCACTGAGCTACCACTTCCCCTGACTTTATTGATGATCTTGTGTTATTTGCTAATCACCTTTCTGAATAACTGGGTGTTAAGGGTCTTACTCAGGGGCCCAGCAGTGGTGCTTCAATCATTTACAGTTACATTTAATGTACAGTATTAAGCAGATGTCCTTATCCAGAGTGACTTACATTTACAATTAGCAGTCCAATACCTTAACCACTGCATCTAAAAGTCATAGTTAGTTTGTGAGTTTTTTGGTATTTGGTAGACACCATTATCTAGGGCAACTTACATTTATATATATTTTTCATCCAAGTGAGCAGTTCAGTTTGTTAAGGGCCTTACTTAAGGGCCCTTAGCAAACTGAAAACTGCTCACTTGGATGATAGAATTTAAATCAGCAGTCTAACACTTTAACCATGAAGCTACCACTTTAACGACAGTCTTAGTTACCACAGTCTGGAATCTGTGCCTTATTCCACAGATTAAATATGACAATAATAATAATAATAATAAAATCATCAAAAACTCAACGTTTACAATTTAAAGCGCTCAGAAAAAGTGAACAGCTGAGTGCCACACTTACATGCATAAAATGGAGAATTTGTGCAAAGCAACGACTATTGATGGCTAGATATGGAGAATAAAAGTGTGTGTGTGTTTGTGTGTGTGTGTGTGTTTGTGACATATATATTTCAGTAAAACAAGCATCTGAAAATTAATCATTCTACAGAAATTTATACTGACATACACATTGCAAGTAAAACATGAACATACATTCACACACACACACACACACACACACACACACACACACACTCACATACACACACAATGGTGTCTGTAAGCAACCCACCTGCACATTCTCCATCTACGTCTTGTCTCTCAGAGCCATCACTCGTTCTGGATGAGGAGCAGCTGAAAAGCCACCTAGGGTCTTTTCAGATGCTCTTTTTTAGCAGCTCAAGCATCAATTTGAAGAGCGCATGCTCAGAGATTACATTATCATCTGTAGTCTGAAAGGAATGCTGGGAAATGGATTTCTTAAAGTTATGATTTAGGGGAGTAGTGTGGAACATATCCACTAGATGGCAGTGTTTCAGCTCTGAATACATAACATATAATAATAATTTAAAGAATAACCAGTGTACTGTAATGTATATTAGTAAAGTGTTAATAGGACACGATGAGCCACCAGAACATGAACTGATCCCGTATGTTTCTTAAAGAGCAAAAAACACAATTTCTTCCCAAATATATTCCAAAAATAGTTTAGATCAGATGTCACCAGACTCTGTCCTAGAGGGTCAGTGTCCTGCAGAGTTGAGCTCTAACTTGTCTCAAAACACCTGCCTGTAAGTTTCAAGTATAGCTAGTAAGCTTAATTAGCTAGTTTAGGTGTGTTTGATTAGAGTTGGAGCTAAACTTTCCAGGACATCAGCCAGTATAGTGACTGGTTTAGATGATGATGATGTAGAACAACAGTGGAGTCCAACTCTTAACCCCGTTTCTGCTTCCACAAGAAGCTTTCGCATAGCTGTAATGTAACATTAGGGAGGAGTGATGGCTTAACTGGTTACATTATTTAAGGTTTTGTGGGGTATTCGAAATTAAATTTTAGCTATCCATATGCTGCCACCTTTTGGATATAAAAGTAATACTAATGTTAAATATATTAATAATAAAATTAATAATAACAATTCTGCTATACTGACTTTATAATTAAGTCCAGTTTGTAATGATGATGGTTATAATAATAATAATAAGGATGATAATGAAGAAAATCTGTTGGTAGAAAAGGGTTTATTTAAAGATGATATTTTAGTTTAGAATAAATAAATGAATAAGTGGCGGCTGGAGCTAAAAAAAAATTAGTTTTAGTTTATAGTTTTTATTTATTTTATTTTTTTGACTATAATAATATGAACACTGAAATGGTATGACTATTGGTAATATATTTATATATATATATATATATATATATATATATATATATATATATATATATATATATATATATTATTATTATTATTATTGTATTGAATATAATAATTATGGTGCCCCAGCGCCCCCTATTGATATCTATCACTCACATCTATCCTTTGTAATTTTTTATTTTTTTACGTTTTGGGGTTTTACTTTTTTTTCTCCCAGACGTCACAGGGTGTGCAAACTTATGCACTAACGTTTTCTCGTATACCTTTTAGCATTTCAATTTAATTATGAGACACAAGAAGATTATTTTTACTTTATTGTTACTTAATCGGCTCATTTACTCCATTAGGGGCATTTTCACTGGAGTAATACAGAATTACTTCCTGGTCGTCGACGTCACATCACCCGCTGGTGACACAAGATGCTTCATGATTGGACGGATTTTACACGTGTTTCAGACAAACGGTGATAAAAGTCTGTTCCCACAGCGTAACTCATAGATCTGAGTTTGTAAGCGTCTTATTAACCCCTTGATATCTGTGGGTACTAATGGTTCTGAGACTGCTGAAGCGCCCCCTGCCGAAAGATTAATTTTGCAACTTTCAATTTTCCACCTTTATTCCTAATTTTATTTAAACATTTCTTTTTTGTTAAAAAAAAAAAAAAAAAAAGTTGCAAATGTAATTTTTGACTTTAAAAAAAAAGACATTTTAAAAGTTATTCTAGTGTGGATGACGTAACTATAATAAAATAAGAATAACAATGACAAAATAAAGGGCATATTTTAAGTTTATTATGGTTATAACAGTGGTAACGCTCAAACCCTGAAGTTTCAATTAGCAGTCCAACACCTTAACAACTGCGCTGCCACTTCAAACTTCGCCACATCATTTGACAAAAATATATCAAACCAGCCATACTAATAATGAGTTAAAGAGTTAATATCTGCAAATATCTTCCATTCTCTTAATTTAATTCACATAAATACATAAGATTTTAAGAATTTAGTTCACCATCTCCATCCACATCCACCATTTTTAAGATTCTGTCACAAATTTCACCATGGAATCTTTTCTCTCTACTTTCCTGACATAAAATATTATCTGCAGTGAGACAGTAAATAGTTTATGCTAAAACATCTTAAACTACCTGGATGATAAAATTATGTTAGGACAAATCTGGTTTGTAGTGTTAAGTATCTTTAAATCGTGTTAGTTTAACATGCATTCTGATTCTTATGGTTAATTTTTCTATTGATTAAATACGTTTATAAACACTATTTTGATTATTCATTTAGTTAAAATTCTACACTAGAATTGGGGGGGGGGCTTACTTTAACAATCACTCTAAATTTAATTTAATTAATGTTTATAAAACCGTTGCCGTCCCTATGTTGAATGACATTTCAGCTTGTGTTCTTAATTTCCCCTAAAGAGAGTCCTGAGGGACAGATCCCAGATATGTCTTTCATGCTGTAGTGGGAGGTGGGAAGTGGTAGCGCAGTGGTTAAGCTGTTGGACTGCTAATTGGAAGATCGGGGTTCGTTTTCCAGCACCACCATCTTACCACTGTTGGACCCCTTAACCCCAATTGCTCAGTTGTATAAAAAAGTTAAATGTAAGTTGCTCTGGATATGGACGTCTAACAAATGCTACAGATGTAAATGCATCAATTCAAATCAACTATATTCAGTCACAAATAATATTTTTTAGCTTTTCACCAATTAAGCAAATGTTTAATGGGAAAAATTCATTCAATGTCGCTTAAAACATGTTTCCCTCAACACTTATCCTATATAGGGGCCTGTCCCAGAGGACTAAGGCACAAGACAATATGAGACAGGTCACATGTAGGTCACATGACTTATACTTTAGTAGTAATCAATGAACAGCATGCTATAAGGAATGTTCATGTTTACTCAAGGAGTGGGGACCTTTTACCTAAACCCAAACACACAGACACAGAAAAACACTAGTTAGAGTCAAAATGCATTTATGGAAAAAAAAAAAAACATGCTACAGGGTAGTTTATTACATGTAATAAAGCAAATTAGAATTTATACACATGCACTAAAAAGTTTAATAATTAATTTTAATTCATTCATAAAATAATGAACTAACATGATAAATTGATCCTAATTTTCTTTTAACTTTTGACCCACACTTGATTTAGGTACCATAAAGAAACAGTCATTTACTCCGAGCAGCTACGTGACGCATTAAGTGATAACTTTTTAATGTCACAGACACACCTTTGCAAACACACAGACACACACATTTACCGAACTAGCTAGTTGCCCTGGCTGCTTGTCTTTTGTTGTTCAACTGCTGATAACGTTGTTTATGCAAGCAAAACACAGATTAATGCACCCCTCCCATTAAACATAGATATAAAACCTGGCAACTGATTTTGCTCTGTGTTTTGTACTGTGCCAGCTTGTACCTATTACCTTTTTCTTCTTGCATCTGAAGATTAGTTAGCACATTAGTTAGCATGGCTTTTGTAGCACCACCAGGCTACCAGCCTATCTATAATCCAGTCAGTATGTTTTTTATTCTTTTATCTTTACATAATTTCTTTAATTTAAAAAGTATAAAATATTATTATTTGTGTTATTTAGAGCATTCCATATGTAGGACCAATCTGCGGTGGGCTTAGAGCTGGAATGTCGATCTATATCCAGGGAAAGATTCAACATCATATTAGCAGGTGGGTTTTTTTCATACGCATTATTCATTCAATTACCCCTACTAAATAAAGTATACTTAAAAGTTTATTAAATTAGGTAAACTTTAGTGCAGTTGAAGGATATATCTCGAGTCTCCTTTTGTATTGAGTAACTACGATCATTGTACTAATGTTGTATATGTTAGTGGGCTAATTTCACAGACTAAATTAACTACTTTTGTACTGCAACTACAGAAATATTCTGTAAGTAAGTACACTTTTTAGTTCAAGAAAGTAGACTTTAAACTAAACTTGTGCAAATAATTTTGAATAATTTGTCACATTGACAGTACATATTGGCACAGTGGAAAACTTTTTCAAGCTAAAAAAGGCCATGGTATGACTCTTCAGCGGCAGAAAAGTTTAAGAGTTTTTCCTTCTTCAAGGATTTAAATATGGCAGCTTGCCAGTCATGGGACTTGAACCCCAATCAACCAACCAGCACAACCGGTTACGCCACCAAAATCTAATTTGAGCTACTACCCTCTAGTGTACTAGTTATTCATCCATCTATCCATTTTGTATACCCGCTTATTCGCAGGAGGGGTAAACACTGGACAGGTCGCCAGCCCATCACAGGGCCACATACACACTCACACTTACATTCACTCCTATGGCCAATTTAGAATTACCAATCAATCAAACATACACATTTTTGGACTTTGGGAGGAAACCGGAGTACCCTGAGAAAACCCACGCAAGCACGGGGAAAACATGCAAACTCCACACAGAAAGGCCCCGGCCCAGGAATCGAACCCGGGACCTTCTCGCTGTGAGGCAACCGTGCTGCGCCCCTGTACTAGTTATATTAAACTAATCTACTTTTAAAACAATATTTTATATAATGTTCTTTATGTCTAAATGCAGTAAAATATTGTAGTAGCTTAATTTTGTACTTTATACAAAGAGTACAGGTATGCCAAATAGACTAAGCCATGTATACTTAAGTATTATTTTATTTAGTATATCTTAAATCAGTCTATAAAAGCTCAACTACAAGCATACATACTACTTTGTCAGATTTAAATATTATATTAACAGTACACATAAAAAATATTTACATTTGTTATTGTTATATGTTATTTCATCTAAAAGAATGGTCTCATTGCATTGCACTACTATATAGAGTGTCTCTATATATGAAAACTGGGGCTCCATCAAACCTACATCCATATGTTCCACTAATTCCCCTGTATACATAAAGGGAATTCAATTTGTTTTTTATATCACATAGACCGTATGACGTTGGTAAAACTCAAACATTTCAAATCCTAAAGTTCTCATGAGTACACTGCTGATAAGCTACAAGTTTATCTCGGTTTCTTTATGCATGATCGTGACTGCACGATTACACAAGGCTAAAATATTTGGCACTTTTATTAACTTGTAATCATTTATGTCATTTATAAATCCAGCTCTCTGTTCTACACTGTACCTTTAATAGTTTTCATGTGAATCTACAATGTGGGGAATTCAATGGCTGTGATATCGCTTTCCACTTCAACCCTCGTTTTGACCTCTGGGACAAAGTGGTGTTTAACACCTTCCAGAACGGTTCATGGGAAGGAGAGGAGAAAGTGCGAGAGATGCCGTTCCGCAAGGGAGAGCATTTCGAGATAGTCATCGCTATTAACTCGGAAGGCTATCAGGTGCTTTTAACATTTAACGCATAAATAAATGCGTTATTCTACTAATTAAAACAGCATTAAGCATAAAAAATGTCATTAAGCATAAAAAATAATTATAATTTTTCATTTATAGGTTAATGTAAATGGGCGAGAGTTCTACCTCTTTCAACACAGAATGCCTCTGGAGCGAGTGTGTGGCCTGGAGATTGGCGGTGATGTGTCCATTGACAGTATCAACATCATTGGGGTAAAGATAAACTTATATTCTTTGATGGATAACTCAGTAAATGTGTGTTATATTATTTTTTTGAGTTAAGTTTCTACTATTGGCCTTATTTATCATCTACCTCTTTTTTAGGGCATGCAGGGCATGGGGGTAAGTGAGCTAGAATTTCTTTGCTCCTGCATTTGAAAATGTTAGAAATAATTAGATTCCAGTGCAGTAGTAATTAATACTGTATATCAGCTGTTCAGTGAAGATCAGCTGTTCAGTGCAGATAATTGCAATATGTTTCAGTTTTAGGATTATAAATACCTAATAGTTTGACCATGAATCATCTCTTGCTCTTAATGCCAAACTTACTTACAGTATAAAATCGGGTTTCATAATTAGTCAGTGAACAGACTTGATGAGGATGTTGCAGAAACAGATAAGCTGATGTAGCAAGTCCAACTTCCCAAGCAACCTATAACAATTACTTTTTCTGTATCAACGTACAGAACAACCCACACTGAGTTCAGTCAGGGGTCAATAAGCCACCGTGCTGACCCATTGTACCATATATCAAATATTACTAACATTATGAGAACGTTCCATGCACGTTATTTTAAGAATGCTTTTATAAAATTGAAAAGAATATAACTTCTTGTTGTTGTTGACAATTTTCAAATTTGTCACAAAATATGATTCAACACTGTACAACATATAGTGAAATGTTTTTCTTCGCATATCCTACCTTGGAAGGTTGGGGTCATAGCTCAGGGTCACCTATGATACAGCGCCCCAGCACCCCTGGGTGTTTACATAGCTATAACATACCATAAATGTAGGGTCTGTCTGTACTATAGTCATATAGAATTCGCAAAATGGAAAACAATAATAGGCAAGATTGTAAAAGTGAGTTTTAGGAAATCAACGTCCTAAACTCTGTCCTGGACGGCCAGTGTCCCTTAAACACACCTGAACCAACTAATCAAGATTTTGCTAGGTGTACTTGAAACTTATAGGTAGGTGTGTTGAGGCAAGTAGGAGCTAAACTCTGCAGGACACCAGCCCTCCAGGACCGAGTTTGGACACTCCTCCCATAAATAATTGCCACAGAATTGCCAGACAGAGACAAACTTGGCTGGTGCGTTTAATAAAGTTGAACACAGAAGTGCACACGGACAGTCATAGGTAAAAATAGCAGAACAGGACACGGAAGTCATATGGAGAAGAGAACAAGGTGAAACACCGAGCCGGGGACGATAGATTACTGGAACCTGGAGAAGGAAAACTATAATAGCTGTGATTAGCAATGAATGATCACAAGTCTAGCATATGGAACTATGCTTAAGACCAGACGGTGACTGAGTGATTGAAGTGCTCTTTTATATAAAGATGTGTGCATGAAGGGTAATTGTGAATGGTGATCAGGTGCTCTACGGTAGCTCCCCATTCGTCACTTAAACCTATTACTACGATGATTCAGGATGTCTAAAATTCCAAAGTTTAAAAGCATATAAGGAAAATGGCCAGTTGTGTTGAGGAAACAATCAAGCAGGCCAGAATCAGAAGAGTGAAGCTCACGCCTAGGAGCGTAGTTGGTTAAATGTTCAGTGAAATAATCAGGTGCCTACGTAAGCATATGTATTTAAAAATTACAGTGAAACCTAACAGGGAAACAATGTTAAGATTCCAGAACTAGAGTGATTTGCTCTTTAGTTCTGGCCCCTGTCAGGATTCTAGCTGCTGAATTTTTTTGGGGTGGCATTAGGAATAACACTGACTGCGGGTCACTGTAACTGTATCTGTTTACTTTTAATACACACAGGGTGGATGGCAAGGAGGAATGGGAGGTGGTATAGGGGTAAGTGTATGAAATAAATAAATTAACCTGTGAGATCTTATTAAGCAAAGCATGGAGTTTGTTTTCAATGTGTATGAAACTGCTTACTTACTACAGGGAGGATATCCTGCAGGTGGCGCTGTAAGTGCATCATTAAATTTCTTCGATTCTAGGAATTATTTAGTTTAATGCACTTTATACAGTGATTTGTGCAATTAGAAAATAAAAATAATGCCCAGAAATATCATATTTTCCACCTTCTTTACATGTGATACTATGTGTATATGTTCATTTCCAACAGGGCCTTTATCCCGGTGGTGGAATGGGGGTGCGTATATCATTAAAGCATGACATATACTGTATATATTTATGCATAAGGTAAATTCCAAGTAAACATTTAAGCAATCTTCTTACAGGGAGGCTATCCAGGAGGTGGAATGGGGGTAAGAGGAGGAGAGAGAGTGTGTGTTTGTGTGTGTATGCTAGAAATGTATAGGCTTTAAATGAGATTCTGTGGCTCTGATTGCAGTGTACATAATACAGAGATATTTGTTATTAGAAATTAGAAGTGGTTGATGTTACACACCCTAAATAATTACTTACTCATTATTTGAACTTCCTGTTATATGTACATGACATTATGGGTATAAATCAACTGAGTAAGAATAGAATTATCCAAGATTGGAAAATAAAAATCGTTGTTTTAACCACGGTAAAATCATTGATTATTAATTTAAGTTGTGAAAAATGGTAACAACAAATTATATATAAGCAATAAATCTTTTTTTATGTTTTGTAGGGAGGTTATCCAGGACCTGGATGTGGGGTATTATTTAAAATTTAATAAAAATTTTTTATTTTATGTACCATTTAAAGGTGCAATGTGTGTAATACACAGGTTGCCTAGGACGCAAAATGTCTGGGTGGCGATGGCACTAACAATTGTATTTGGGGTGAATTTTGTGTGTAGGGGGTGATGTAGTGATGCCATCACTTATAATGAAAAACTAAACTTTAATCGGCACAAACTAGCACAAACAAACTATTTCAGGTGAATTTGGAGTGTGTGTGGGGGTGCTGAGTGACCGGAGAATGACCTATAAATAAATATTTTATATCTAACAAACCAGCACAAAACAACACAAACGTTGTTTTGTTTTGTTTTTTTGTCAGACCATCTTGTGACCATCGTGCGCTCCTACACCCATATATTACCCAAAATATTTTTGTTAGTTAAAAAAATTTAAGTATTGAAAGTGCACTTTTTTTGTCGTGTGTGTCTTCCAGTGACTGTCAAATAGTTTGTTATTTATTATCACAATTCATTAACTACCTATGTTTAATTCTTATTTATTTATGTATTTGGTCAGTATTTATGTTTTGTTATAGTAAAGTGGATTTTTTTGTGGTAAGGTTTAGGGGCGCAAATCTACAATATTGCCTAGGGTGCCACCAGAGCATGGGCCGGGCCTGGTCATACATTCTATATGATGTTCCGTACAGTAATTAATTTTAATTGATCCTTAAACCAGCCATAAAGACAATGTATGTATGTATGTATGTATGTGTGTTTTGTCTTAATATCTTTGTAATAATAATTAAACTTTGTCTTGAAGGGAGAAAGTATGGGTTATCCAGGAGGAAATCTGCCAGTAAGTAGACAGGAGATATAAATTTAACTGTCTGGTTTTCCCAGATTTGGAATATTAAATGGTTTTTTATGAGATTGTTCTGAAAGTGAGAAATATTTGATAATAATATTTGGTTATTACACCCTTAATAATCGCTTCTCTGTCTTTTGGCTAAGATCAAGTGTAGTATCTGTTCTTACCAGTTTAATATCTGATACGTCCTCTATATAATGACTTTATATTAAACTGAATTTTAGAGCAGGGAGTTGGAAAAGGGGCTTGCGCCAGCCACTCCACGCATCAACTTGGTATTGCAGTACCTCCAGGAATGGTGCAACGGTGGCTCAAATGGTTAAGGTGCTGAGTTGCTGATCTAAAGACCAGAAACACCTGGGTTCAAGCCCCACCACCAGCAAGCATTTTGTTGGCTCTGTACATGTACCTTGCACAATGACAATGAAGTTAAATATAATATAATAAAATAAGATCCGTAGTCGCCCGTAGTCGCAAGATTTTCAAAATGATGTAAAATTTACAGTACAGAAATATAAATTTTGCACCTTTTTTAAACGAATGAATTATTTTGACCTTTATCCCTGATCGTATTGTGGAACCTTTTGTTTTTCTGCAATAAACTACAATCAGGATTTGGTTATAAATAAATAAATCATTTATTTTTGTAATTCACATTTAGCTTGGCCAGGACTGTTTTTAAAAAATTTTTTATTTGTCATCAGGTAATGGGACTGCAGCCTGTCTTCAACCCTGTAAGTAGGAAACAAATATTGGTTGGATAGGGTTCAAGCTTGCTGAAAACTTTAATGGCTAAAACCACCTGAAATATCATGAAAAATGTATTAAAAAATACTTTCAAGTGGTTCCATTTAATTAACAGTTACGTAGCCGAATGTTTAACCAGAATACATACAACCACTTAAAAGTATACCTACTTTAAATTTTAAAGAATATAATATGTTATAACAGAAAGTTTTAACATTATAGTTATAGAAATAAGTAATAAAATAACTTCATGTTGCTGACAAGTAAAATAAATGAGGCTAAATGACATTTATACTCTAAGTAAAAATGTTTTTTATCTGTATACATAGGTAATTCCCTATTCAGGTATGATCCCTGGTGGGATGTTATCCAAGAGGACCATCATTATTAGAGGCATGGTGCCATATGGAGCTGACAGGTATATGTGGAAAATTGTCGTGGAAATCAGAGTTTGATGAATTTAGGCTAAAAAAAATATGGCAGCTTTTGGCTTTGTATTTTTTTTTATCTTAAGATAGATATTTTATATTAACGTATTGGTGAATTTACAGTACGTAAATATTAGATTTGGGATAACATATAGCATAAAAATTTCATATAATTCACAAAAAGAAAGCATTATCACAAGCAAAAATATGTAACATAATACGCTTGTTGAAAAGTGATTATTTACGGCAGGGTTCCCCAATTCCTTTCCGTGGTCCATGGATTATTTGGTACTGGGCCGCAAAGAAAAAAAATAGTGGTTAAAATTAGTATTTTTTTATTTATTCGTCTTTGGGATCTTATTTTAAAAAACATCTGTGTCTGCCCTTGCTTCACTACCGCACTTGACTCAAGCAACACAACTCAAGTTCACTGGAGCGCAAACGATGGGACAGCAGAAAGGTCACCAAAAAAAAACCCAGCAAAAAAAGCTGCATTTAAAAGAAAATACCAAGATTTCTACCTGTTATTTCTTAATACAAAGTGTAATTATTGTATTCAGATTAAGTACTATAAACACAGATTTTTTTTTGTTATTGGAACCCCTGATGCCTGAAACTGGTCCCTGGTCCAAAATTGTTGGGGACCACCGACTTACTTCCAATTCAGTTTTTTATTCTACTGTTAAAAGTAAGTGCCTTGTTCGGCAGCGTAGCATGGGCAGCTTGGTGGTCCAACACCTTAACCACTGAACTACCACACCCCTGTAAATCAGACCTATAATGGAAATTTTAGATGATCTAAAAGAGATGTGTTTGATCCTGTCTATAGCAGCCTGAAGGTCAAAACTGACACTTTTCTGTAAAGAATATTTTTCTACAATTTGCAGGTTTGGAATTAATTTCCTAGTTGGAGCCTCTAGAGACATAGCCTTTCACCTCAACCCTCGAATTAGAGAAGGAGTGGTTGTCCGTAACAGCCAGATTGGCGGCTGCTGGGGTGAAGAAGAACGAGATCTTAACTTTAACCCTTTCCTGGAGGGACAGTACTTTGAGGTAAGAATTTGTTGACATTTACTTTTAGGTTTGGAGGCTGTAATCAGTTCTCCTCATTGTTAAAATTCTTCAAAAGCCAGTTTTGACTTTTCTCCCTTACATTCATTTGCAGATCTCCATTCGCTGTGGTGAAGAAAAGTTCAAGGTGTTTGCAAATGGGCAGCACATGTGTCATTTCTACCACCGTTTCCAGCCTTACAATCAGATCGACATGTTGCAGGTGGAGGGAGACGTCCAGCTCTCATACATTCACTTCTAAAACTGCCTTCCCAGTAAATTACACATCGTTCCAGCTTTTGCTTGTCAGCTAGATACCGACAATTTCCTTGTCACTTCCTGCAGTTTACCCACACACATATACATTAAACCTCCATTACTTACTACATGCTTTTCACACACATATCGGTAACCAATAAAATCGGCAACTTACTGTGAACACCTACTTTACTGCTGTTGCCTAAGGCTTATACAAAGATGTATAGCGATCAAGACACTTGCCAATAACGATGTTATAACAACTATACAAGGTGCTTACCATACACTTCCTGGCCAACCAAACACAAGCATTTAGTAAAAAGTAAACAGATACACTGTACAAACACTACTACCTGTGGTTTGCATGAAACATTTACATAGTAAATTTCAGGTACTTACCCATACACTACCTTTAAAGGCTAGTTAAGGTAAGGCTGACTTGATTTACAATACAATAAAGTTTGTGTGACAACTCTCATTTTGGATTTTCTTGATTTACTGTTTTAACTTACCCAGAAAAGTCTACACGGTTTTCTCTAGTGCAGTCAGCAGACGAGTGTTAAACCTAGGGTTTTTTTTGCTTTAATAAAAATGGTATTCATCCTCAATCTGTGAAATGTCTCTCTCTCTCTCTCGTAATGCCACACCGTGTTATATTGTGTTTTTGTATAAGATGGATGGTTTCTATAATTGCGACGTGAAAGTCCTGGTATTCAGAGGTGTATCAGTCGGGTAAGTCTCCATGGAAGTAACTTGTCAGTAAGCAGCTTAAGGATTTCTGGATTTCAATAATATTTTATCTGTTTCTTAATCCAGTTTCAGGAAGTCACATAGTACAATCACGGCAGCTTTAATTTAGGCTTGCATTATGAGTCTTCCGTATAGAGACTAAAATTTAAGACAAATAACTGTTTCTTATTGTTTACATTTCTTATGGGCTAAAAGGCATAAAAAAGTGTTCATTTTTGGGAAGGTAGTCTAAAAGCAGCTGTCATATTTGTCAAATCTTTTATGTTTTTCTGGCCTATGGACAGATTTTATATCTTTTTTCTTCTTTATATATATATATATATATATATATATATATATATATATATATATATATATATATATATATATATATATATATATATATATAATAGAAAAAAGGCTGTTGTGCACTTGTGGAAAACAGAACAAAAGCCCACACTAATTAGAGATTGCTCTGTTTATTAGGTCAAAAAATGGAGACATTACAGTTTATGCAGCAAAAAACAGAACAGACATTAACTGCAGTGAACAACCTTGTCAGATGTGTCACAAGACCTATAAAGGACAAAATTAAGAGGTTATTAACCATTACAAAGAAATCAGAAGCTGTCAATTTATTAAATGCTTGTACCAGGTAGTGCGTGTTAACATTATAGCAAACCATCATCATTTTCCATAAATAAGAGCATACTCTCTACCAAATTCTACCCAAACAACTTTCACGCTACACCAGAAAAACCGGTTATGTGATCAATTTTAAAAGTGGAGGACAAATTTTATAAATGTATTATCCTTAGTAATTTGCAAACAGCTGGTGCAGTCTTAACTCTAAAACTAAGAAAAAACATGTTTTAATTAAAACTAATTCTTAACAGAAAAACATAGTTAATGGAATTGCATCTAGGTAAGAAAAAACAACAACAACAACAACAACAACAACAACAAAAAAATTCATTAATCGCACCTGTTCAGGCTTTATCGATACCCAGTTCCTCTGGGGTTGAGATGCCCAGCTCCGTAAGGGTAGGACGCAGCTCTTGAATCACATATGGATAGATCTCCTTGTGTGGTCCAGATTTATCCTGAGATAAACAAATAACAAGCCAAGTTGTAGCAAGTGGTTAACAAAAGTGATTTGGCTATAAAATCAATCAACTAGAAATCATTTGAATTGTGGTGTAACAAAGCAACTTTCGAATCTTTAACAGCGGTAGCCATCTATGGAATGTATATAAATCTACCTTTACTGCTTCTAAAATGCGGACTGCACTGGCCAAGTCGTTCAACCTTCTGCAGGCTCTTAGCGCAGAGTCAAGGATCTTTGGTTCAGGAACCAGGTCATAGCCTATCAGAGTGTTCACACCTGAAGGTAGGGTGAAAAAAACAAAAACAAAGCATTAGCACAATTAAAAGATACATGAATAAAAATAAACCCTGCAAATATGCTCTTACAAACTAATTTAATCAGCTCATATTACACCACTACATTGTAGATAATTGTTCATTAGGTTTTATTGCTCTTATACTACAGCATTTTCAGTCCAAAATGGTTAACTGTTGTGGAACATTCTCAAACGTAGTACAAAGTATAATGGATAAGCTGATTTACACGACTGATTGGGTGTATTAAATTAATTCAAACCAGTAAATAACCTTGCATCCTTCCTACACTTTACCTTTTCTAAGTTCCCAGTCATCAAGATTGGGCTTGCTAAAGTAAGTGACCCAGCGAGCGTCAAACTCCTCATCCGTCTCTGCTTTGGCGTGAGAGTAACATCGGGCGGCCAAAGGGGCTGGAAAAGATTTAAAAAAAAAAAAGGAACAAAATGTTAAGAAATCTTTTATTTACCAACTTCCACAACATAAACACTGACAATTAACTTTGTCTATTATTTTAATAAAGCTGTATGTGACCATTTAAAATTTCTACCTATATATAGTTTTCCTTTTTCTATATTTTATTACTTGTGTTTATATCAATAATCCAATTATCAACATTTGAATTTAGTTCCATAAAAGGGACACAAGGGACACAAGCGGAAATGGAAAGGAAAGGAAAAGACATACTTCCTATGTCCAAAAATAATAAAAGGATTATTTAAATAATAAACAAATGCCTAAAATCCTATCAGCCGAGGTGTTTTCTATAACTTTATTAATTTTATACATTCTTTATATTAGTTTTGTTCTATAATTTTCGCAGATATAATAATATGACTTTTTGTTAACAAAAGATTCTCAATACTACTTTTAGTGTCTGCTGTAATAAACTAATATTAGGTTGCGATTGTAATGAAACTTAATCACTTTCTATGAAAAAAAAATGTAAAAAAAAACTCAAATGTCAAATGAGACTTGGTTGACAAGTAGGCAAATAAAGACAATTTGGGTTTTTTTTTTTAAAATTACACGATCAAATTTTTTAATTACAGGTGTAAAGGATGATATCAATGAATCAATTTACATTCCAGGGACAAAAATAGGATGTAATGTTAGCAAGTTTATATTTAAAAAGAACAATAATAAGTAGGATTCCGTGTTAATTTTTTTTAACAAGGAGATGTACCCGGGAAAACCTTTAAGAATGCAGAATCTAAACGATCTTGATAAATGCTAATTGCCATCAATGTCCTCTATCAGACGACTTTGGGTTGTTTTCAGGCGGATCTTTAAAAAGGGTGACGCACGGAAATCCTGTACGCTTCCGCCAATCACAGGGAAAATCTTCAGCCAATTGTGCTGTATACATCAGATCTTCAGCCAGCGTACCATGGACGCACATCTGAGGCTGAGACTTTTTCAAGTGTCCCCGCTCTGTGCAGGACACTGGAGTCATATATCTCAAATCCTTATCCTAGACAACAGGACACCTTCACATTTATAGCAACAGTTTGGGAAAGACAAATACTTCACCTAATAGCAAGGTATTTAGTTATAAAAAAAAAAAAAAAAAAAGCTTGGGCAGCACAGTGGATTAGTGGTTAGCACTGTTGCCTCACAGCAAGAAGGTCCCGGGTTCGATTCTGTGTAGAGTTTGCATGTTCTCCCTGTGCTTGCATGGGTTTACTCCGGGTTCTCCGGTTTCCTGCCATCATCCAAAAAAACCATGGATGTTAGGTTGATTGCTGATTCTAAATTGCCCATAGGAGTGAGTGTGAGTGGGGAAGTGGTGGCTCATGGTTAAGGTGTTGGATTACCAACCCGAAGGTTGTGGGTTCGATTCCCAGCTCCACCAAGCCACCACTGTTGAGCCCCTGAGCAAGGCCCTTAACCCCCAATTGCTCAGTTGTATAACAAGGAATATTGTAAGTCGCTCTGGATAAGGGCATCTGCCAAATGCTGCAAATGTAAATGTAAATGTAAATGTGAGTGTGTGTGACCCTGTGATGGACTGGCGACCTGTCCAGGGTGTACCGCTCCTGCCTGTTGCCCTTTCAGAGATGGCATGTAAGGGCTCCAGCAGATCCCTGTGACCCCGAATTAGGAAATAAGCAGGTATAGAAAATGAATGAATGAATGAATGCTAAGTTTGTAAACAGCCTTTCACTATCACAAATATTGTATTAGACACATTAAAAAAGTGGACATGAATAAAATCCCTTTATAATTATTATATATTTTTTAAATATAAAATATAATATCTTTATAATAATAATAATTATTTATATAGATTATTTATTTTTTTTTCATTATTTTTATTTATTTATTTTTATTTCATTTCTATATTTTTTCAATATTTTATTTATTCATATTATTTATTTTTATTTATTTTTATTAATAATTTAATTATATTATTTATTTTATTTATTTTTACGCGGTCATCACAAGGGCATGTAACTTACTCTATTAGCTAGCATGCAACACAGACTACGTTATTTTTATAGACCCAATTTATAAAAGGTTAGAAATCAAACCTAAAGTTTATTTTACACTAAATCACCTTATTTAATATGAAATTATGGGGGGGGGGGAAGAATGTTTCTAAAACGCTGCCTAAATGAGTTAGTCTATATCAGTAGCTTGTGTGAAATCTAGACAGCAAATATAACATAACATCTGAGCTAATAAATCTTAAATCAAGCTTTACCTGTGCACTGAGGACCAGTTAGTGCTGATCTTCTGATGGCGGCGGCAGAAACACGGAAAACGGAAGAAAACATGATACCGTCACCCTGCAAGAAGGTTGACTGTTCGGACACTCAGGTGTGCGCATGCGTGTAAAAAGTAAGGCGCATGCGCAGTGCAAACTCAGTCATAGACGGCACGTGGCGCGAAGTTGCCAGTTTTCCCGTTTTTAAATGATCCGTTTTGGATCCCTGGCCGTTTACACTGCATGTAACAAGTGACACAATTCCGAGTTTTTCCTGTAATGTGACATCAATGCGATATGACCGACGACTGTGTAAGCATGGATTCCGATATTTTCAGATTGGTTTCAGGCCTCATTCGTATGTGGAAATAAATGAGATATGAATCAGATTCGTGCATTAGTGTCTGTCATGTAATCAGACAGATCGGATTTTCACCTGTCAATGATAGTCGAACGTCACTGAATAATCGGCGGTGGCACATGATGTCAATTTAAGTGGACCGGGCCGGCTCTAGGCATGGGCAGAGGTGGGCTGAGCCCACTCAAACGTCTGTCTTGCCCACCCAATTAAAATTTGGTAGACAATTTTATGTTTTATGTTTTTTTTTAAAGCAAAACATCTGGAGTATGAAAAAGTATAAAAATCCATCTATCTATCTATCTATCTATCTATCTATCTATCTATCTATCTATCTATCTGTCTATCTGTCTGTCTGTCTGTCTGTCTGTCTGTCTACACGTCTACACATAAACTAAGTATGATATTTTTTTAATGTTTACTCAATTTTTCTCTTCAAAAAATTCTATCCAAACTTTAAAAAGCTTCTTAATATTGCCTGAATTTGTGCGTACTACTGCCAACCCACCTTCAAAAATTGCCCACCAGGGATATCTGTCTACCCACCATTCTATGGGCAGCAAGAACCAAGCCTGTTTGTATATATAACTTAGCACAACTTGATATTTTGATATTATTTATGTCAGTTCCTGAAAGGGCCACCCCCTAATGAGTTTAGATGAAACCCTAATTCATTGCACATGTCTTTTAGGCTCATTTGGAATAAGGTTATAACTAAACTCTTCAGGGCTCTGGTCCTCTAGGAACAGAGGTTAACACTTCTGCAACAGAGCAACATTCTTACTATCAACAGGGTTTACGTTTATTTAATTAAATCACAACCTTTTAAACACTTAACAATCACAATATTTATATATCGCCATATAACCATAAATAAAAAAAAAGCATGAGTTTACTTTTTGTTTATGCATCCACACCTAAAAACATTTTACTGTACACAAAAAAAAACAGAGGGTAAGAAAAATCTTAAGTAAATGCATACATAGGTCAGCACAGTGGCTTAGTGGTTAGCACTCACAGCAAGAAGGTCCGGGTTTAATTCCCAGACGTCTGTCTTTCTAGCTGGAGTTTATATTTAGGGGTTGTTTGTTTCTATGTGGCCCTGCAATGGACTGGTGACCTTTCCAGAGGAAAGTGATGATTGAATAAGCAGTGTGTTACAGCATTTACATTTACAGCATTTGGCAGATGCCCTTATACAGAGCGACTTACATTTATCTCATTTATACAACTGAGCAATTAAGGGCTCAGGGGCCCAACAGTTTTGGCTTGGTGGAGCTGGGAATCCAACCCACAATCTTTGGGTTGGTGGTTCAACTCCTTAACCATGAGCCAGCAGCTTTTCATGCACCATCTTCTTCGTTGGGCGCCGCCACCAAATCACATCTCTATGGATTTTTGAATATCTTATTTCATATTTAATCTCACTTGTACTTCTATAAGCCACACTTTTATAATAGCTTTCCAATTATGTCTAGAGTATGGTTTTGGGTTTTTTTTCTATTCAGCCACAATACTATAAGTGATATCCCACCTGTAATCAGGCGAAAGGCAGGAGTACACCCTGGAAAGGTTGCCATCGCAGGGATGCATACAGACAAACAACCACACACACTCTTATGGGCAATTTAGACTAACCAATCAAACTAACATCCATATTTTAGTTTGGAACCAACGCCATCACAGGCGTCAAAGGCCCCTGCCGAGGATACAAACCTGGGACCTATCAGACCCAGAATTCCAAGCAGTGTACCCTGAGTCATCTGACAGTTTTCTTAAATAATATTTAATTAATTATGATTGATTTGATTTATTATGATTTTTTAATTTTTTTGTAGAATCTGTGTGTAAAGAACCGTCTAAGAATTATTTCTACTGAATTGAATCGTCAGTGTTTATTTCCAATTTATTTAGCATTTCAGAATCTGATAACTTTCCAGATGGTACATTTTGTCGGTACCGTAGTAAATAACACCATACATAAAATAAGCATCAAAGCCTTACAATGTCAGGTGTTCGTTAGGCTATTGTGGTTGGTCTCTGACTGTAATGACAGTACAAATAACTTTTGGGCAGACATTTGTAAATATAGTAACTTGGAAAATATATAAATAAAATAATACATTTTAAAAATGATCTGTCATTTCATTTGTAATTTGGTAAGCCTCCTGGTGTCTATGGAGGCCCTAAGCAGCCGTTTATGCTTTGGGTCTGCTCTAAATAAAGAGAGTCTCAAAAGGGGGAATTCAGAGAAACTAATGTTCTAAGAGATAAACTGTTAAAAAGATACTTACTTAAACTAATTTAAATATACTCATAAAAACATACACACATGAGACAGAAAGGATTCCTTCACCATATTTCTTCTAGAATTAATTCTATAAAATTCTTTTTACGCCTAATAACATAAACATAAATATAAGTTTATGAATTATTAATTTTTAGATTTTATCCGATTTTTCATGATTTTCACAAAGAAAGATATGGAAAAACTTGCTTTGCCTTGTCTAAACTTCAGCTCACCTGTAAGCCTGGTCATTTCAATATACAGTTAAGGGTGCACTTTTATGTAAAAGGGTTTGAATTAAATAAGATTATACCAATACTTTGCCTGTCAGTAGTGGGAAATAAAAAAACAATATGGTTATAGGAATAATCAGATAAATTAACCCTATATAAGTAATATAATTTTTTTGCGAATGTTCAAATTATTCTTATTGTGGTCTCCAGGGGCATAAAGCCATTGGGGTAAATATTCTAGTCAACATTTCAAAACCTTTCAGCAAAGTTTTCCTAAAACCAAATCTATACCCGCTTTTTGGCTTAGAACAACTTTTCTGATCCACCTTAAATGTTGACCAGCGTAGCAAGAAATACCTAAATGTCACCAGACTACAAAATTCTTATATTTTTCTCATGTAAAACTAATTATCAGAAAGATACAAAGTCAGTTAAGGGGGGAAAAGGCATTTGCATCAAAAAACTAAATAATTTGCCTTCACTTGTTTGAAGTGTTTGCCCTCACTATTCAAACGACTGCTAATGAGACAATAATTGTGAGTAAATTGGAGTATAATTTACTTAGCAGACAGGTCAGTAAACACCTGAAGGATAGTAACTTCTCATTTTCATACAAGCAAAGATAGTCATGTTTGTCTGTCCCTCAAATACCAGTGATAACTTGTTAACACGGCAATTTAAGTTGTAAAGTTAGGCAATATAAATATGGTGTCTATCAGCAGAAGATAAATGTAGATGGGGTTAAATGAATTTGCCCACTTTAGTAGTGCTAAAAAAGGGAAGATCAGCTATATCTGGGCACAAACATCATTAAGTGCATCTGTTATAAAATAAAACAGACCACTGACTACTGTTTATAGTGTCAGCTTTTTCCTGACACAATAAAAGCAAAAAGATCAGTAAAAATATATTTTTTTCTTCCCTTAATTGGTTACAACCTAAATAGTAAGTTATGTAACATTTTACATTTACATTTACAGCATTCGGCAGACGCCCTTATCCATAGCGACTTACATTTATCTCATTTATACAACTGAGCAATTAAGGGTTAAGGACCTTGCTCAAGGGCCCAACAGTGGTAGCTTGGTGGAGCTGGCAATCAAACCCACAATCTTCGGGTTGGTAGTCCAACACCTTATCCATGAAACAACACTTCCCCCATGTTCTCATGTCCTCATACAATTTACCCTCTTTGCTTTATGCCCCTGGGTCCCTGGGACCAGATAGCACAATTTGAATAGCAAATTGACAGCTCCACTTTAGGCTAATTCAAACTGCAATAACTTTCCGCTAGTTTTAAAAGTTTGACTTTGTTTTCCAATTCAATCATAATAGTATTAATAAGATCAGACACTAATATTAGGTGAGAAGTTCTGCGGTTGGGGTAACAGTTTATCATAATAGTCTCCAGTGAGATTGGGTTAGGGCACTGGGCTAGAGTTTTTTCATACCAGTCTTGGCAAAACATTACCACATTCATGTGGGTGTCATAGTAAGGTGTCTACAAACTTTAGGCTATATTGTGTATTTTAGACAAGGTTCACTGTGGTAATATTAGAGAAGAAGAAGAAGGAGAGGTTTTATTTAAACCTTTTCATTGCTTAAGAAATATAAATTATATGACTTTGGTGTGGCTTTTAGTTCTTGCCAAAGGGCTAACAGCTAAACAAATTCAAAGCATAAACTGCCTTGAGGAGTACCACCTATTCTATAATATACTATAAAAGTCTGCGCAAAACTTTCAAAAAACATCTTTTTCAAAAGAATTTCAACCTGCTGTGTGAATCTTCTCATCCTGCTTATCAACATGGCTGTAAGTAAACAGGTTTTTTTGGGGGTGTTGCATATTTATGGACTATTTTTGATGTATTCATTCATGTTTAAATTTGAAGGAAACCAAAGTTGTACTGATGGGAACTGGAAACACACTTATCCCATTAACAGTTTCGTCTCCAGTTACCAACCCAGTAAGTACCACAGTCTCAGACAAACATTGCCTGAAAGTAGGTTTTAATTTTCATATCAATTGTAGCCTTGGATTATGGAACATTTCTTTATTGATTTTGCACATATTCTGTTCATTTTTAAGACAAGTCCCTATATGGGTAAAATCCCAGGAGGGATAAACAATGACAGAGCTGTAGTTCTTCAGGGGACTGTTCCTGTAACTGCAAAAAGGTAATACAGTGGTACCTTGACTTATGAGTGCCCTAACTAACTAACGAGATACGAGTGGTCTCTCTGCGATTTTTTCCCTTTGGTTTACGAGCTAAAATTCGGGTTTACGAGCTGGCTTCAGACACCCAACCGCTAGTTGGCGTAGCGAATGCCACAGTGAACGCCGTAACATTCGCACAGCTTCACGTGTCTCACTGGATAGCTAGTCAGACATGCCGTTAGCAAGTGGAGTCGTCTGATCTCCGAGGTAAATGCTGTACATTATACTTAATAAAACCAGTTCATTGCAGTACATCGTATTATATTGTTTTTATACAATATAAATTAATTATAAGTCTATTTTTCGGGGGGACCTGAAACGAATTAATGGCATTTCAATTTATTTCAATGGGAAAAATTAATTTGACATATAAAGAATTTAAGTTATGAGCTCCGTCACGGAACAAATTAAACTCAAGTTAAAGTCAAGGCATTAATGAACTTCAAATATTGTGAATATACAATAAGTAAAACATTATATACAAACATACTAGAGCTATAAACAAAATTTGATATATTTTCACTTTTATATAATAGCCAGAAGATTTCGAGTTTTTTTTTTAAATGCATTTTTTCCCTCAACAGGTTTGTACTAAATTTCAGAACAGGACCATCTGCTGGTGATGACATCACCTTACATTACAGCCCTCGCTTTGGTGAATATACTTCTGTAAACAGCTGCAAGGGCGAAAACTGGGGTTCGGAGAACAAAATACAGCGTATTCCTTTTACCGCGGGAGGAGCCTTCATAATTCTTGTAGCTATCAATTCTGTAGGCTATGAGGTGTGAATAATATTCTTCTAATATTCTTCTAAAATTTATAAAAAAATGTTTTGTAATTAATAGTATTAATTAAACTAATAAATCTTCTTCCTGAAGGTCTATGTGAATGGTGTATTACACTGCTTATTCAGTCATCGCTTTCCTCTGGATAGAGTTCCTTCACTAGATGTTCATGGAGATGTTTCCCTTCATTTAATAGGTTTTATTGATGTATGTTTGCCATTTCAGTTATTAATCTTTACGAGATAAATATATGTTTAATTTATTTAGTTGGGGTTTTTTTTTTATTCAATATGTATTTTATATTGTTATCTCTCTTTTTAGAACTGGAGCACTTCTTCCTCATGTAGGGATTTTAAGACATCTCAAGCCACCCAGATCTCAACCCCAAATATTGCATTTTTGCCTTCAGAGATTTCCTATCCAGTTATTTACCCTGTAAGGAAAAAAGTGTATATAATTAATAGAAACACACTAATATGTCAGTAGGAACAGTTAAAACCTAATCAAATTTAGCTCCAATTTTAGCATTGCTAACTATAATTCCTCTTTCAATATCTGACTGTGCACTTGACCTGTTTTATTACCAGGAAATTCCACATGTCTTCACCACCCCTGTAGGGCTTCAAGACAAGGCAATGTTTTTCCAAGGCACCCTGCCTGCAGACTCTATAGGGTATGTGTACAAACCGACAGAATTTACCTACAGTAACCATACAATACCGTTTTATACTTATGTATTATATTATTATTTAATTATTAACTATTATTTTTTAAATAAAAATATCTTGCATGTATTACAATCGGGCAGCACGGTGGCTTAGTGGTTAGCACTGTTGCCTCACAGCAAGGAAGCCCGGGGTCTTTCTGTGTGGAGTTTGCATGTTCTCCCCGTGCTTGCGTGGGTTTACTCCGGGTACTCCGGTTTCCTCCCACAGTCCAAAAACATGTTTTGTTAGGTTGATTGGTGATTCTAAATTGCCCATAGGAGTGAGTGTGTGTATGTGTGGCCCTGCGATGGACCTGTCCAGGGTGTACCCCTCCTGCCCTTCGCCCTTGCAGAGGCGGCTGGGATGGGCTCCAGCAGATTCCCGTGACCCCGAATTAGGGAATAAGCGGGTATAGAAAATGAATGAAAGTATTACAATCTACATTTAAGAGTATGGTAATTAAAACACTCTTATTGTTTGCATTATTATTACCATTCATTTCTAACCCTCCCAAGTCTGCATATGGTAGATTCCACCTTTACAGACATTATTACTGGCTTGATCCTGCAGATAGACAAAATTATAAATGTACAAAAAAATCTGATGCAGGTCACTATAGACATACTATACCTGTAAAACATAATAAAAGAAAGGATGGTTTTTATACCTTTGTTTTCTTTATAGCTTTACAATAGAATTCAGAGCGGGAGGAGCTATTGGTGATGATGTTGCTTTTCACTACAACCCTAATATTGGTACGTATACCAACCTGAAATGCTTTAAAAGTTTAAGCTGGCAGACAGTGGAAGCTGTAACTGATAAACCATACATCAAGAGAGGAGCCTTCCTACTTATTATAGGCATCAGCTCTGAGGGTTATCAGGTATGTTCTTGTTTTTTTAGGGATTTATTTTTAAAATTGTTGTAATTGGCATAACATCAAGCCCAAATTCTTTTTGCAGGTCTTTGTGAATGGTTTGAGACATGGCATGTTTAAGCACTCCGTTTCTGTGGATAAAGTGTCAACAATTTCCATCCAGGGAAACCTTTCCAAACTCATATGCGGCTTTATAAATGTACGCTTACGAGTTTTATAACCATCATTGTCACTGTTGCATATATCCTTTCCTTTTTTTCTGATCATTTTTTTTTTAAACGTTAAATATTTTCTGTTTTTTTCAGAGCTGGAGTACTTCATCAGTCCTTAGGGAACTCGAAAAATACTCAGTTCCAGAGAATTTATCCACAATCTCTCGATTTAGACCTTTCCAAATTTCAAACCCATACATCCTTAAAGTAAGTGAAACAACATAGAAAACAAACAGAAAGTCTGTCAGAATGTCATTAAAGACTCATTACGCATCACCTAACTTTTTAATTTATTTTCTTTGTGTTTCTATATCTTCAGGGACCCAGTGTGTCTAGATTTATGTCAGGGATTAAACAAGACATGGCTTTATTCTTCCAAGGGTTTGTTTCTCCAGATGGCAACAAGTACGCTTCTTTGTGACCGTTATTCGAATAGATATATGAAAATGATCATGTATGTGTGCTCCAGCTACAGATGAATGAACAGTAAATGCTGGAGTTGTAAACGAGTGTATTTTCTCTGCTTTACACAATAGTTTAGAAATTGACACACACACATATCAAAAATTGTATGTCTGGTTTTATTTACAGCTTCATAGTAAATCTTAAAGTAGGAGTGTTTGAGGGTGATGATATTGCCTTTCATTATAATGTTGGCATTGGTGATGCAACCACCCTGAACAGCGTCTATGATGGACGTTGGCAGACTAAGGAATGTGTACCCGCTAAACCCTTCATCAGGGGAGGAGCCTTTCAAATGATTATAGTCGTCAAGTCTGAGGGTTACGAGGTGTGTTTTTCATAATAATAAGCATTTTTTTTTTTTTTATTAAAGAAACAACATAAACCTTTTCTCCTTTTTTTTTTTTTCCTCAGGTCTACGTGAACGGTTCAAGGCATTGTACGTTTAAGCATTGCATTCCCATAGCAAGAGTTACAGCAATTGAAATCCGTGGTGATGTTCCCGAACTCTTATGTGGCAGTATCTATGTATGTGTAACTGTTTTTTATAATATTTTTGAAAGCTGTATTTGAAGAACCTGCTACATATTTGTTTTTATTTTTGTCTTTAGAACTGGAATACATCTTCAGTTTTCATGGAACTTCAAAAAAACGCGATTGCAAAAAGTATATTCGCAATCTCAGATTCCATAACTTTCCAGATGTGTCAATTTTTGGTCAGAAATCCAGTAAGTTACACAACGCATAAAAGGAACATCATAGCTCCTTAATGTCGAATAAAATCTTATATGACAAAAAATGCACGCCAAATCATTTTGGTTTAAAATGTAATTTTTCCAGGCAATTCCCTACATGGGTAACATTCCTGGTGGGCTTAAAAAAGACATGGCTGTGGTGATCCATGGGTCTATTCCTGCACTTGATCGAGGGTATGATTTGAAGCTCTATTCAATAAATATATGTAAAAAAAGGTTATGTACTTAATCTTTAGCAGAGTAAAGTTAGAGTATTAAACATGTCTTTGATCTGCCTTGTACACTGTAATAGAAAAGTTGGATACCTAAAAAGTGTGTTTTTTTTCTTCACAGCTTCAGTATGAATTTTAAAATGGGGTCGTCTGATACCGATGACATCGCTTTTCATTTTAACCCTCGCATTGGTAGTTATACAGTCATGAACAGCTTAAGAAGTGGAAACTGGGAGGCAGAGGAAACTAAAGTTCATAATCCCTTTACCAAAGGATTAGATTTCCAAATGATTCTAGTCATCAATTATCATGGTTTTGAGGTGTGTTTTCATAATAACTTCAGGTTATTAGGGAGTCAAAAACAATTACTTCATTTACGGGTGCTGTTTTTGAATTCCATTCCCATTCCATTTACCATGTCACCCTGCAGATTTATGTGAATGGAAAGAGCCAATATATATTTAAACATCGCCTTCCTGTAGAGAAAGTTTCTACAATATACATCGAAGGAGAGATTGTTATTCAGCTACTTGCTTATGTTGACGTGAGTAAAACTTTTCTGTTCATTAAAAAAATATTTGATTAAGCAGTTTTTTTAGGTAACGCATTTTTTTGTTCTTCTTTTCATTAGAACTGGTCAACATACTAACTTAAATTCAGCAGAAATACATTTACATGGAAGGAACATTCCAGAGGTTGAAAGAGAAAACCAGTCTCTCCACTGAAGCTTTTCAACATTTTTTTCCATGAAATATCAAGAGAAGAAAATTCCAAGACAATAAAAACAAAAAAATGATTCTATTTCGATTTCAAAATTTAATCCATAAATAAAACTATTTTTGGATACTGTACCATCTTATAATCAGAATATTTCATGTTTCCTGGTGGATTTGTGGTAAGACAAAAAAATACTGTTTGTGTGCTAAAATGCGGAAAGAGATACGACTGCCGAGAAGATGCATGATAAATTCTGGGTAGATACTGTATGTGTTAATGGGGGTATTGGAAATGCTTTGATGTGTTTAAGCTTGCATTATAAAACTGTATTAGAGAGACTTTTTCTTTTCTGGGTTATGGTATCATTTGTGCTAAAATCTTTACTTGTTAAACCGCTGAATGTTTCTGCTAACTCTCAATAAACTAACAAGAACTGAACAATTTCTTACGTGATAATTTATCACCAGTGCCTATTTTCTGTTGCTGTATAAATTTTCTATTGCTGTATAAAATCCTATAAAAACTAAAAACTTTTTTTTAATATGTAAATATATGTAAAACACTGTAAAATGTTCCTTAGCTTCTTTTTTTGACAAAAGAAGAATATAACCCTTGAAGGTCTGCTACTTAAAAAAAACAACAGAATTGTGTAGCGCCAGGTCTTCTAATAAAAGAAAGGGTCTATATATATTAGGTATTTGTTTTAAATAAAGTTAAAGTTGGTACTGTCGACCATTTAAAAAACAATGTACACTTCATGGCAAGTCATAACTTATATTCTTGCTATTTATTTTTAATAAAAGTATGTGTCATGGTCACACCAAGATCCTTCACAAACTAGCTCACCCAATCACCAGAGCAGAGGGTGCTAGCCTTGCAAATAAACATTCTTGCATGAATTCCAGCACTAAACCAATCAGCACATATTGGTTACTATTGGTAAAAAGTTTCAGTGCTTAAAACACTGCTAGCATCACCAGGCAATTAATGCGCCATGAAAGACGTATGCTCACGAGCATCTGAGTGAGGCATGAAGAACTTCCACTTTCAGACACTGCACAATGAACCAGGAGTCCCTATATAAAAAACTATGTTTTGAAGGTTTTGCCACTAGACCTTGATTTTGTGTCCTTCTCAAATTCTCTCTTTGCCGCAAGTGTTGAACTGACCCGGGCTTGCATCAGACAGGTCCAAATTGCTACCGAGTCCCAGACGACCTCTAAATAGGTAACGGTCTGGGCTGGGCAGAGCACCCTTTTTTTTGGTGTTTACTCTTATTCCTGAATAAGTCCCTGGATATGAGTAAGAATAGCATCTCAATGCCGAATTGCCTGCTGTTGCAACTGACTAGTATTAGCAAGTCATCTATGTAGTTTAGAATGCAGAATTAGTTCTAATCCACTTAAATCAGAGATGCAACATATTTGGGTAGTTGTATTCTTTTTTGTTAAATAATATGTAAATTTTTGTAGCCTTTATAAAATTAATTTACTTATATCAAGTTTGTTCTCCCCACCAGCAGATGGCAGCAGTGCAAAAGAAACCTGTTAAAAATTTTATAAACTGTTTTCAATGCCTACAACATGTTGACCTCAATTTATTGCAATACGCTCAAATAAGGTAAATAATATAAGCGTATTAGTCCCTAATTAATGATAACGTAGAGTTTCTTTTTGTCCTAAATGACTCACTTCTTTGTGATCCTCGAAATGAAATCTTTAACCCTCTGATCCGTTAATTTGGCTGTTGTAGTCAGCAGTGAAGTTGACGCTAATGATTGTAAAATAAGGTACATAAATTCTCAATGACAAACAAATGCTGCAACAATTTCAAAAGTTTTTTTAGCCTTTATTGACAGGACACATGGATGAAATGGAGGAGATAGAAAGGTTGGACCAGAATGGACCTAAGTCAAACCCAGGTCGCCGGAGTACAACAACGTGCACCTTAACCCACTACACCACAGCACCAAAACACATTTTTTAAATTTCTTATTCTGTCACCTCACCACTTCATTAATAGTATATTATTTTACTATGCATTGTAACACTGTAACATTTGTTCGCATGCAACATTTAACGTATAATAAAACGAGTAGAATATATTTTTTCATCTGATCAATAAATGTACATCATTTTAAATATGTAAAATTGTATTAACTTTATAAATCACTAATTTATGAACAAACAATGAATAAAAGTTCATTAGAATTGAAAGGGGGGTTTCTGTCAGTAAATATGTAAAAGTGAAAAATGCCCCTTGGTCTGTCCTACTGTGGCAATAAGAGAGAACAGTGCAGTCAAACACTGGCTGTAAACATCAGCCCAGTAAATATTTAATTTAAAGGGTTTCAGATAAGAGAGTCTAAAAAAATTGAGTCAGTGGCCATTCTTCCAGATAAGAAAAGACTGCACCATCTGGAAAGAGGAAGATAGCAAACTTTTATGCCATCCCAGCGCCCTCAATCCCAGCCACTAAAGAAAGAGAGGGAGAGACAGAGAGCGAGAGACAAAAAAATGTGCTTAGTGTTATCAGAGGGTCACCCTTGAATTTATTTACAACATTGAAAAAGGCCATGGAAAGATTGGCTCTGCAAATATTAAATACAAAATAAAAGTTCATAGGTATGAGTCCTCTCCTTCCTCTTCTTTCCAGACAACAACATCAAAGGTTCAGAAGAATGTTTTCTGTGGCCTTATATATTCAGTGTGTAATAGCTCACACAAAACCATCTCATCACGTTGTTTATTATGCATATTTTAACAAAGCACTTAGATGCAAAGTTGTGGAAACTTTTTGGAAGAAAAACTTTTTGGTCAGTAAAAAAATATTAAAACTTTATTTAATTTTTATATATTTAAAGCTTTTATAATGTTAAACAGGCATATACGGGTTGCACAGTGGCTTAGTGGTTAGCACTGTTGCCTCACAACAAGAAGGCCTGGTTTTGATTCCTGGGCAGGGGTCTTTCTCCCTGTGCTTGGGTGGGTTTACTCCGGGTTCCTCCAACAGTCCAAAAACATGTATGTAAGGTTGATTGGTGATTCTAAATTGCTTGTGAGTGTGAAGTGTGTGTGGCCCTGTAATGTACTGGTGACCTGTCCAGGGGGTACCCCTCCTGCCTTTCGCTCATTCAGAGGCTCCAGCAGATCCCTGTAACCCTGCTTTAGAAAATCAGCGGGTATAGAAGATAAATGAATGAATATTCACCTACATTTGCACTTTATTTCTTTTGCATTGCTGTGTAAATTAAATCATCTAAACAAGTCTTGTATCAACTTCATTTTTTACTACATCTCGGCTTATTTCTTTCTTATTTTCTCATTTGTACCTGCCTTGTTTTTTGGCTTGTATCTTAAAACCTTCAGCTGGTATTATAACAGTACACCAGACTGGAGAAGCAGGCTTAAACAGGCATTTATATTAACAAAACAGGAAAAACAGGAGTAAGCGTGGTATTAGCGGCTTAGCTGGACTAATGGGGGACCAGAGAAGATACCCAGAGTTAGAGAGAAGAGCAACCTGACCAGGAACCTGGCATTGGAACTAAGATGGAGAATGGAGGTAAGGAAATGCGGTTAGAGAAGTTGCCTGTATCGGGATCATGTGCTCTTATATAGGGTAGTGTGTGCACAGGCATGTAACAGGTGTGATTAATCAGTATTCGGGAAAGGTGCTCTAGGTGGCTGTGGGATTAGGTGGTGTGTTTGGTTTTACCCTGACAGGTATAAGGTAATTGTGTGATAAAATGCAAGGCTTATGTATATAACACACAGTGTGCAGGATGGAAGCTGGTAAGTCAGCGATAAACGCTCAGAGATAACCTTTAGCCTGTCCTTGAATTTCTAATGTTTGTTCCATTAAATTTTTTTTTCTTTTTTTTTTTAAAAAAAAAGGCCAATCACACTCCTAACCCCAAAATCAGCACAGCACAAACTGGGAGGTTAATTGTATGTCTACTGAAGACAATAGAACCTCAAAAAAACCATTAAAGACCACTCAAACACCACTTAATGCTCCTACGAATTATTTGTATTTCATCCACAGGCCAAGACAACCCCATAATGAGACTGCACCGTTATCGGACAAAACTGGATTTTATTACGATGTACAAAGCCGTTACATGAGTGTGAGTGAGAAATTCAATACATTAAGTGATCTTCAAGCCTCAAAGATTTTATTATGATCAGCAGAAATATCCTCAGGTTATATTTAAAAAAAATGTGTTTTATAAAGTCACTCATGGTTCAGGAAATTCGCTCAAATGAGACACACTGTCATCTTCGTTCTATAATGATGGATGTCCTATCTTAACACCGTGTATATCTATAACCACTGCAGTGCACTGAAATTAGTTTGGAGAGCATGTAGGTTTTGATCTGCCCCAGAAAATCTTATATCAGATACTGATTAAGAAAAAAAATCAATTTATTTTAGACAGGTCTGTTTATTAGAGCAAATTATATGAGGTGTGAGTAGAATTAAACATAAAATATATTTAAGGCGCCGGCACCCATATGCGCAATTGTGTTCCGGCAACCCAGGTTCGATTCCAGTTCAGGTACTTTCCGGCTCCAAACCCCCCTCTATGGCCCATTTTATCTGTTTGTTTGTCCTATAAATAAAGCAAAAATGCCCCCTCCAAAAATCTCCAAATATATTTATATATATAAATTATATTAATATGCATATATGAATTTTTTATTTAGCCTTTGTTATCAAGTTAAATTAAATAAAAAAAAAAAAATTATCCAATCTTTGCATGAAAACATAAAACACAATATTTAATTTTAGTTGAAATGTATGTCAGCATACAAACAGTAAAATATTTATTTGCATGTCTGCGTAATCTTTAATTAAACAACAAATAATTAAGCAATAATTCTTTACTTAAACACAGTTTTGTTTCAGTGAAGGTTGGGTCACCATATGTTCGGCCCAAAAGTCCCCTTTTATGTAATAAATTTTGCCATCGGTAATAGTTTATGGCATTATTGAGGATTACAAAAATGTTTAGGAAATTCCCACCAGCAGTTAGAAATTTAAAGAAAAGTTAGGAAAGTAATAACACCATTTGATGAAAAATTTGCATGTGGACATATACAGCAACGGAAAACATCGGATAAACTTATTCTTCCCAGATTCACTAAATTTCAGTAAGCTAAAAGCACAATCTTATATAAAAACCTGTAACAGCTTAGTTAAGATAGTTATACTCCAGCGATTATCCAAAAATGCTTAATTTAACGAATTTCCCCCTTGAGGGCAAAATCTTTTCGACTGTATTTCGCTCTGTATGACAGTATAGTCAATCTGCCTCTTTCCTGCATCACTACATACAAAATTGCTGGATTGTCTTTCCTCCCAGAGAGTGCTTTGCATCTCTGGCGGTTGATATCCTGGTTCAAACGGGTTTAACGGATCCTTGGAGAGAAGAATACTGATAGACGGAACGGTCCTGTGGACAGTCATTTTGGCAGTGGCTCCTTCCTGACTTTCCCACAACTCCCGAACACCTTTATAGTGCAGTTTAGTCAGCTGGTGGAGTCCACACACTTTTCTTTTCATTATCTCAGCACAGGTGATGGTTTTAGTGACCGCTCGGCCCGAACCGGTGAATACTACCTGCCTCAGGCTGACCTGGTCACTGTTTTTTTCTTCACACTGCATCCTGCTCATTGCAAAACCCATTAGGTTGCGGATCTTGCTACCTTCTTTCACACGCATCTCCAATACACCTTGGGGCAGTCCTGGAAACGGGCACGGGCTCGCCTCCTCCGTCCGACACACCCTCTTGAAGCCATCTGTAAGACCCTGCTTCGGCGCAGGGCTGTAGGAGGGCAGAGCTGAAGGTGTAGATGTGTGGTAAGGATTGGTAGTTGTCTCACCCGCGAAGGGAAGGTGCTCATTATGCACAATGCTCAGATCCATAAGCGCACTTCTTTTGTATCCTTTGGGGCTTTAACTTGTCAAGTTGACTTGTCCAGAACAATTCCAGTGTAAACTGTTGGAGCATGCTGCAATCATTCCTGAAATTCAGATTTTTTTGGTAACACACTAGCTTATAGAGGTCTATATTTGTAAAACTATTTCTCTTGACATAATCTACATTTGCAGTCTGCAAGGATGGATTTGCAGTCCACCAATCAGTCTGCTAAGATCACCAGGTCCAAAAAATACTTAACAATGCATGGAAATCTAACAGCAAATTCAAGCACAATTAATTTCCACAATTTTCTTGTAATGCTCTGAAAATGTTCTCTATCTACAAACTAAAAAACATTACCTCTTCTAGTTCCAGAAGATTAACCCAAACAAATTTTACGACGTGGTCTTCTGACGTGAGCTTCAGAACCTTCAGTCCTTTTAATTTTTTTTTCTATAAAACTGCAGGCTGATTATAGACAAATTGCATTTAAAATCAAACTTTATTTTTCTGAGTACTCTAACCTCTGCTCCTTCTTTGCCTTTTTGCTCTTCAGTCTTCATTTATCCTTGCTGAAAACCAGACAGCAGCATTTCTGATGAAACTGTGACAGTTTTTCTGTCTTCCAGCAGGTTCAGGCATGGCTGGAACATGCTTTGGCTTCTTTTAAGGTTTTTGTAAGAGAGAAAGTAAGCCCTCTACTGTAGTCGCTTTTAAAGATGCCGAGAAGAGCAGCACTGGAGCATGAATGTAAGCGGGAGGAGAGTCTGTACGAGTTAGTGGGGGGACTGGCAGGGGGACGGCTCAGGACCGAACTACTTCATCCTCCTTAAAGGGACAGAAGCCTTTTTTCAATGCCAGCATTTTCTCTCTGAGTAACTTCTTCACACTGGTTAAAACTAAGAGTGTATCACTTTAAGACCAAAGGCACAGGTTTAAGCAACTTGTGTCAATCTGTTTAGAGGACGTTCCAGTGCATGTGCTCAATGTACATGTCTCATTAACCTGCGGCTCTGAAATAGGAAGTCAGTCAAGCTTGTAAATGTGCAGTTTCAGCGTGTGTAACAATGAATGAAATTATCTCGCTTCTAATTGAAAACATCCTTCACGCTCCTGATGAAAGTCAGAGGCATTAAACTGCACCTAGCCGTTTGTTTCTCCTTGTGGGTGTCTTTGCACTTTACTTATTTTGGCTTAATGATGATGTTTTGAGGCCAGAGATGATCTCCTGGAGAAAGTTATCAGTGAACAAGAATGATTCTGATATAAGGAAACTTATTTAAGATCTTACCTATCTATGGGGTTTTTTTTGTTGACATTATTTAATTTCATTTCAAATGATTTTTATTTGTATAGAAATTGTTTCAAATCAGCTTTATACAAATAATGCAGTACAAATGAAAAGGGGAAGGTTAATTAAGAGAGAGAAAGATATGGATTATTAAGTGTCTGTATTGTTGTGTAAAAGTTAAAGACAATGTATAGTTCGGGACTCCAGCAAGACTAGCTATGGCAGCATAACTAAAAGGGAGAGCCAGACATGAGGGATCCCTGGGATAAAAGCCAGCCTTCACACCCCCGCCAACAAACCTGAGTGAACGTGTAAGAGTGGGGAAATGACAGCATACGAATATCCCAGTTTATCAAACTCTCTAATTTCAGCCTTGACTTGAACACTGAGACTGTGTCCTGAACACTTATTAAAAGGTTGTTCCATAACTGTGGAGCGGGAGAGGTGGATCCTAATGGTACAGATGTTCACTCAGATACTGGGGCGTGAGATCATTAAGTGCTTTATACGTTAGTAGTAGTATTTTATTTTCATAGGAATTATTGTGTATTAAGTATGACACCCTTTTTCAAATTCTTGTCTTACAAACAATTGATGACAAATAATGATGTATGAAGCAGATTGTTTATTATTATTCCTATTAATCCTTCAGATATTGTTTTATCGTGGTCGATAACAAAGTTTTCACACACCACTCCACTGCTGCGCTCCCTCCATTGGCTCCCAGTAGCTGCACGTATCAGATTCAAAACACTGATGCTTGCCTACAACGCCAAAAATGGAACAGCACCGTCCTACCTACAAACACTCATCACTCCTCACATAGCATCATGCTCCCTCAGATCCACAAGTACTGCTCGGCTTGTTCCGCCATCCCCTAGGACACAAGGTAGGTCTGCCTCAAGACTTTTCTGTGTTCTGGCACCAAGATGGTGGAACGAACATTGTCATCAATGTCAGAAAAGCAGAGTCACTGGCCGTCTTTAAGAGACATTTAAAAACCCTTTGTAAATTTGTGAATTATTGTACCAGTATTAAGCTGTTCATTGATGTAGCACTTTTGTACGTCGCTCTGGAAAAAAGCATCTGCTAAATGCTGTAAATGTAAATGTACATGGAAACATGGTGAACGAAAACTGGCAGCAAGGTAGGACTACACACTGGATGGGATGCCACTGTATTGTCCGAATGCAGGACACACACAAGCACAACACCAAAGTAACTTTAGAATGACTTTAAAGATTTGGAGCAATAATCCTACGCTTTGTTGCTTTAAATACTATGAGATAAATTCTACTTGGTATATCCAAAATTTGTTGTCATGACAATTCATATAGTTTAAGTAGTTATATGATTCTTTAAATTAATTAATACAGTTTATTAGATTTATACAAAGTAATACTTACATTTGTGTTTTCTATTCAGGACCCCTGCTTAGTGGCTTTACCCAGACAACTGTAGTCATGGGCCACTCTCCAGGGGACAGCTGGCCTGGCTTAGTCATTCGTGCTGATGGACAGGTGCGTAAATGGGTAAAGGCAGGCCAATCAGTCTAAAACAATGAGCTGTCTCTGAGAGGGAGAGAAAGAGAGAGAGAGCGAGAAAGACTGGAATTTACTGCACTTCCTATTTTCACAGCTTGTTACTATTGATAATACATTGAGTTGCGGAATAAAGAAACACATTCCGACCAGAGTGATTAAATTCCTCAGGAAAATACTAAGCGGAATGTTGTGTTATTTTTACAGTTGAACGCTACACGGCTGTTATCATTTTTTTTGTTAAAGTTATTTTAATAATAAAATCAAAATAAGAAAAATAAAGTAATATTCGATCCTTTTGTGCATATACTGCACGTGACAAAAAATGATTCTTTTTGTGTCATATGGTAATGAATAAACGGAAGTTTGAGTGTATAATTGGGTAATTTTATATAATTTAATTGTCAGAATCATATGTAAAAAAAATAATTACATCAAAAAAAGCCATGTCTTAAATGTGGTTGTAAAAAGTTTATATGTACAAATGTGTAGCAAATGACATAAAAATGTTAATAATCACATGTTAAATCAGAATGGCATGTAGATCAGTCTGTCTTTTACTAATGGTGGTATAGAGTGATGTCTTACATATAACTTTAAAACTGTGATGTTCATAGCACATAATATACATAAATTTTAACCCCCCAGAAAAGCTATAAAAACAGTGCAATTTAGATAGAGGAGAAATTATAGCTGGCCCCCATTAAGGTAAAGGTGTTTTAAAGGTAAATATATATGGAAAAACATTGCAAAAAATTGTTCTGCAAATAAATAAATATACTGTTTATAAGTCCCCTAGTAGATTTTCTTTTTAATTGGTCCACATCTGTAAAAAGTAAAAACAAAAGAGGACTGGGATTTCTTAAGCTTTTCTTATTGTCTGAAGTTTGTCCTGGCTTTGAAGCTATTACGATATTCCATTAAATAGCAATATTACATTAAGTTTGGACCAAAACACTGTGGCAACAGATTTATAGTACCGGATCCCCTGTTGTGTCAGAAGCTATTTTTGTGGCCAGCGTTGTGTTGTAGTGGGTTAAGGCGCCGGCGCCCAAATGCACAAGTGCGATCCGCAGTTCGATTCCAGCTCGGGTCCTATCCGGTCCCACCTCTCTCTCTCTCTCTATCATCCCCATATTATTGACTTCTGCATTTCAATGACTCTGTACATGTATCTTGCACAATGACAATAAAGTTAATCAACTCGAATCTAATTTCATCCCTCTGTCCTATCAATAAAGGCAAAAAACCTCTATTTATGTAATACAGGAAAAAACTAAAGAAAGGGTGCCAACATTTATTGGGGTTTGTACCATGTGATTGCATTTTAACAGCACAGATCATCACAGTTTTTGTCTGAGCTTAAGTTTTTTTTTGTAATTGTGTGTGTGTGTGTGTGTGTGTGTGTATGTGTGTGTGTGCGCACAGCATCAGATTTTCAAATTCGATTATTTCTTAGTTACATGGACATTGTCTGTGGAGGTGCACATGTCAAAAATAGTTCTCATTAATTCTCAAAAAGAGCAGGATGGCAGGGGGAGATGTGCAACAGAGTGATCACTTGGCTGTTTGGGAGAAATTACCCTCATCATTCATAGAGAGATACACAGTTGCTTGAGGGGAACTCTCTCTCTCTCTCTCTCTCTCTCTCTCTCAGAGGTCTGTCTTTGTGTCTCTCACTTTTCTTTATTTCTTAGTGACAAGTTAATAGATAATACCACATTACTTTTGCAGCATGTTCCTGTCCTGTGACAAAATTAATAGGAACCACAAAAATGCACTTTAGAATTCACTGAGACTGATTTAAATATCTAATTGTATCACTTGTAGACCAAAAATATCGTCAAAATCAAAACGTTATTTTTCTGAAGCAAGTAAAGGATAACAGAAGAAGTAGATGACGTAGTCTATGTATAAAATCGTACCCTACTTAGGTATGTACCACATTAAAGTTTAAAAAAAGTATGTTTTATATAGTATGGTTATGACTAGTATAAAGGAAACTTGTACTTACTACATCCGCCATGTTGATATCGTCATGTGAGTTAAAGTCGGATAATGTTTAAGTTAGATGTTAAAGATGTTAAACGAGTGCAGTTTAATTACAAGGAACAATGTTTTTTAACCAACGTATTTAAATCTAATTAAAGCACTTAAAAATAGTTCTCATAGTGTACAACTCAACAGTCTAACTACAGATGCACATAACTGTAAATACTTTTAGATTTTTTTAAATGTTTATCGTGAATTGTTTTTATTTCTCACAATTTGCACTTTTCTATTGCACATTTTTTTCTATTTTCCTACTTTGCACATAACTGTTTCTGTATCTGAGCCACCGTAACAATTTAATTTCCCCACTGTGGGATCAATAAAGATTATCTTATCTTATCATATCTTATCTTATCTTATCTTATCTTATAAAGATTATCTTAAAAAATTCCATCACTTTCACATATGATAAGTCCCTCCTGTGGTCTCATGGGACAGTGTTCATCATATGCATTTCTTAAAATCCGGTAAGATTTTGTGTACTCTATTTTGCATACTATGGATTTGGACATGCTACTTGCCCGGCATACTCAGTTAGTACAAGTGGCAGTGGTGGCTCAAATGGTTAAAGTGCTGCGTTGCTGATCTGGAGACCAGAAAGACTTGGGTTCAAGCCCCACCACCAGCTGTTGATCTGAAGACTAGAAACACTTGGGTCCAAGGCCCACCACTGTTGGGTCCTTGAGCAAGACCCTTGACCCCTTCTGCTCCAGGGACACTGTATCATAGCTGACCCTGTGCTCTGACCCCAACTTGCTAAACTGGGATATGCAAGGAAAGATTTTCACTGTGCTGTAAAAAGTATATGTGACAAAATAAAGGCATTTACATTAGTATGAGTACATTAGTATAACATGCAAATGTTTAGTCAAGATAACTTTGTAATTATTTTCTATTAAAGTAAAGACAATGTCATGGTTTACAGTGCATGTAGGGGCATCTTAATGATGTAATGATGTCATCTTACAACTACAGTACTCAATGATGTCCTAGCCAATTGTGTGCTTTCAACTTTGTTGCAACAGATTGATGGACAGACAGAATCACATGATTGCTTAATATCTTCACAAACTTTGACACAGGGGATGGGGGGATTTTGACCACCGCAGTTTTGTGAAAACAGCAATTGACCCCTGCACATTTAATATAGGATATTATTCTTCCCTGCGCTATTCGCTAAGTAAAACTTCCAACAGCAAACATCAAAATTTGTTGTGATTTGAGGCAAACAGCAATGTAAGGTCTTACAAAGTTTATTTCAGTCATTTTTGAGTGATAATCAGCCTGCATGAGATTTTTAGTGATAATCAGCCTGCATGTATACAGGCAACGGTACATCATCTTCGTCTAATAGTACTTCTGGTAGCGGTCCTGTACAGGCAGGATATTTAGTAGTCTCAGCTGCAAAACAGAAAAATGGTGACAAATAAGGTTAATTGACAAATTGTATACATGTGTAACGAACTCCACTGAGATGAGACGTGTTGAGAACCCAAGGGTGCAGTTTATTTACAAAGTAATTACCAATAAACAGAAACACTAGACAAACACTTGGCAAAACAACAAACTTGACTTAACTTAAATTGATTAAACAGAAACACAAACATGAACACTAGCATGGAACTTAGCATAAAACTTGGCATGGAAAAACAAAACAACAAAACACAAAGACAGAAGGAAACAAGGGGGTATATAAGCACACACCAAACACATTAACTAAACAAGAGACACCTGAACACAATCACAAACACAGGACTAAACAACCAATGACACAAGGACAAGGGGAAGCACATGACAGGAAAACAAGAGCAACAAGAAAACACATGACAAGACCAACCAGGAAGTAAACAAAAGCATAAACCAGAACTGACTAGACTAGCCAGCTAGCACATCATAGCTTAGCTAGCATAGCTTGGCATAGACGTGAAACAAACAAATAATAACATAAACAAAACATAATACATAAACATTAAACATAACAAAACATTAAACATAAAAACAAGAGCAACATAAAACAAGAATATGAAAACCTTACAACATGTCCAGACTATAGGAAAAGCTAATTGTCATCAATATCAGGTCATTTCTCAGGCTGCTTCAGGTCAGGCTAAAAAATTCTCTCTTTCTAGTGGTAATATGTGCGTTAGATTTCACATCATTTTCACATCATTTTCATTTTAAAAACTCAAAGGCAAAATTAGTTTGAGGAGTTTTTAATCTGAGTCGTAAATCAGATTAATTGATCTAAATGTTGTTAGAATGTTTTTATTACATACATGATATCACAGTGGACTCCAAAGGAAAACTAGGTTTACAATCACTGTATACTTTTATGTACAGCATTTTCAATAACAGTATGTCCTCTCACATATTTTACGATGACAATAGTAATCAATAAATGAAAACGTTCAATAGAGAGAGCATGTTGATTTGGTAGGTCTCTTGAGCTTTATATCAGATGAGCTAATATTTGATCGTGTCTGTTTGGATTAAAACCATATATTTATTTACATTTATGGCATTTGGCAGAAGTTCTTATCCAGAGCAACTTTTATTTATCTCTTTTTTTATACAACAGAGCAATAAGGGGTTCAGGTGGTGCTGGGAGTTGAACCCCAATCCTCCAATTAGCGGTCCAATACCTTAAGTATACATATAATGATTCAATGTAATTATTAACAACTATTAACCCAAATAATAAAAAATAACAGATTAAAAAATTTAAAAAAAATAAAATTGTGCAAGTTTAAAATTAGAGACATCCTATATAAAAGGTTGGCCTACAGGGGGGCTGATTTCTTATTATTGATTAGACTGCATGCAAGTTTAATAAATAGTGGTGGTCTAATGGTGAGCCTGTAGTGGTGGTCCGATATTAAGAAAGATGATTGCACTTTTGCATATGGTTTGCCCCTAACTGACACCCCCCGGGACCCCAGGGAAAATGTCATCTGTGCCTCTGACCATATTTGGGTCATATGGTAGGTGGCACCCGCAAGAATTTGCTCATTGGATTGTTTAACATTGCTTAAATATTTTAACTGAAATCAGTTTATTAAAATGCAGTGGGTTTTATCAATGTGTGTGTAAAATAACACAAAATCTTACACACACACACACACACACACACACACAAAGAAAGCATGGACTTAGAAAACATTGCCTTCTTTTTTTTTGCTGGATTAAAATGAAAAGTCTGTTCACTAACAGCAAAATAAGAGATTGCAGAAGCAATAATACCTTCAGCTACAAACAGACAGTGTGCATTTATCATCCACATGACAGCTTCACCAACTTTAAAACAAACCCACAAAACTTGTGTGTATATGTGTGTGTGTCAACAGTCGTCTTGTATTCAAGGGCAAATAAAATTTAGCAATCGTACCAGACAACAAATCCCGATAATCATTCCCCCTGTCTAGCGCTGTCACCATTTAATACTTTATGAGCCACTTTGATGCATCTGGTAAAAAAAAAGAAGGGCGAGTGCCAGACACAAGGATGGTGGGATAATAAAATGGAAAATAGGAAAAGAAAAGAAAAAAAAAGGGTTGCCTGGAGCAGAAGGGGAATAATTAACATGCCATAACTCCAGAACTACCTCTGTCTCATTAACTCTCCCTCTGTGACTCTGTTTAATGTTCTGCTTTACACTGCAATGCAGATGTAAGCACTGTACTCTTGCACAGCAAAAAAAAGGGTTTATTATGCAATTATCTTGTCAGATCTCTTCATATCCCTCGAATAAATTTCTGATATTTTGCAATATTTTATGTCTCAGACTCAAATCCGAATGAATTTGATCAAATTCGATAAGTGAGTCATCTCCGATGCTATTTCAAGCATCCGCTCTAAAAGCACTCCAAAAACCTGGCTCGGTAAGCAAACGAATGCAACGAAACAAAGGGGATTTGCATTCTCATTTTCTAAATGAGTTTTCACACTGTTGGTACCTCTGAATTCACTTAAACACTTCTCTATAATTGTTGTCGTTATCTGCTAATGGCAGCTGCGCAAAAAGCCTCTCTTTCCTGTCCCTGTTGGGGTTTTTTATTGATATTTTCTGATAAAAACAGGCTGTTATTACAGAAACTAACATGCAAACGTGAAGGGAACTTTGCACTGGCTAATCAGTTATTTATTTATTTGAATTTTTTTTTTTTACTTTTCATTTATTTTATGTACTAGTGATTACTGATATGTTTCATGCTCAGATTATATAATTTCCTTGTATTTTGTTTTTTTCTAAACTATACCATTTTTTAGTAACCCAGAATGTGATATAAGGCTTTTCCTCTAGTGCTGTTTGCAATGTATTATCCCACCAGTATTCTGGAGACTTCTTACTAAAACATAGTTTTGGTAAAACTATGTTTTAACAATGCACTTATACTTAAATTAATGTTTCAGGTATTCTTTTAATTATTTTTTTAGCCCCCAGACTTTTATCTAGCACATATTTTTCCATAACCCTTATATTTTCAAATGTGATCTAACAGGGTACATGGCAAATATTAACCATAAATGATAACTATATCGCTTGTACAGTGAAAAAAAAAAAAAGATCAGTCTATAATTTGATTGGTGACAGTGAAAGACAGAATAATAACAAAAACTTAAAAATTGATTTGCATTTTAATGAGTGAAATAAGTATTTGATCCCCTATTAATTAGCAAGATTTCCGGCTCCCGGGTGTATATTACACAGGTAACAAGCTGAAATTAGGAGCACTTTCTTAAAGGAACTCTCTTGAAGGGACTCTGTTGAAGAAAGTGCCCCTAATTTTAGCTCTTTAGCTGTATAAGACACCTGTCCACAGAAGCACTCAATCAATCAATCAATCAATTAGATTCCGAACTCTCCACCATGGCTAAGACCATGGAGCTGTTCAAGGATGTCGGGCACAGTATTGTAGACCTGCAAAAACTTGGAATGGACTGCAAGACCAGCTGCAAACAGCTTGTTGAGAAGGTGACAACAGTGCAATTAGTCACAAATGAAAAAAAATATATAATAATATAAATAATTGTCAATCTCCCTCGTTCTGGGCCTCCATGCAAGATCTCACCTCGTGGAGTTTTACTGATCAGGATGTGACCAGTGCAAACACTTCCAGTAATGCTGAGGACCACAGATTTAGTGGTGTAATGAAAAGTCAGAGACATGTTTCAACTAAATAAAAGGCTTTATTCAAAACAAAAAGGAAAAATGGATTCATATATCTTAAGCGGTTTTTAAAAAACAACTTTATTATAGAAAAACAGTTCAAAAAAACACAAAAACTAAAAGTACATTACTCTAAGAGTACAATTACGTAGGAAATAAAAAAAAAAACCTTAATTATGGAAAAGAAACGTTTTACCTTCCCCACTAACCAGAATAAATAACCACAAACATTGTATAAAGAAAAGAAAAAAAAAAAAAAAAAAAATAAAAAAAAAAACAAAAAAAAAATAAAAAAAAAACACAAAAAAAAATAAAAAAAAAAAAAAAAATAAAAAAAAAAAAAAAAAAAACAAAAAAAAAAAAAAAAAAACAAAAAAAAAAAAAAAAAAAAAAAAAAAAAAAAAAAAAAAAAAAAAAAAAAAAAAAACAAAAAAAAAAAAAAAAAAAAAAAAAAAAAAAAAAAAAAAAAAAAAAAAAAAAAAAAAAAAAAAAAAAAACAAAAAAAAAAAAAAAACAAAAAAAAAAAAATAAACACTTAAAAGAAAACAACGCTTACTGGAGGGGTGGCAGACTAGCTGACATAAGAATAAAAAGAATAATTAATGAGTCTCGCACAAAAACGTAATGTACATTACTATAAAATCACGATACATAACAACTATTACCTACCTTGACTTCCATGACACCAGGAACCAGAAAAAGGAAAAGTGACGGTATGGCGGAAGCTACATTCTATTGCTTCCCAGACATTTAAGTATCTATATTGGTCACACACACCCCCCCCCAATGGAAAAACGAGCTAATCAGAGTTATCCCATTACACGCTGCCACAATAAGAACGGTGAGATCAGCCCAGAACTTCACAGGAGGATATTGTCAATAATCTTAAAGCAGATGGAAGCATAGTCACTAAAAAAAAACCCCAATTGTTAACACACTATCCTGTAAAGAACCAAAATCCTGCAGTGCCCGCAATGTCCCACTGCTCAAGAAAGCACACGTACAGACCCGTCGGAAGTTTGTCCATAAACATCTGAATGATTTAGAGGAAAATCAGGTAAAAGTGTTGTAGTCAGATGAGACCAAATTCCAAAAGACCTTTGGTATCATCTTAGGTATCACATGTGTTTTATCTCACTATGTTTGCAGAAGGAAGCTAGCTGCCTATGACCCCAAGAACACCATCTCCACTGTCAAACATAAAAGTGGAAACATTATACTTTGGCTGTGTTTTGCTGCTAAGAGGACAGAACAACTTCACAACATCAAAGAGATGCATCGTCAAATCCTGAGTGAAAGCCTCCCTTAGCCAGCACTGAAAATGGGTCGTGAACAGATATTCCAGCATGACAATGACTCAAAACACACAGCCAACAAAGCAACAACAGAGCAACAAAGCAATTGCTCAAGAAGAAGCATATTAAGGTCCTGGAGTGGCCTAGTCAGTTTCCAGACCTTAATGCCATAGAAAAACTGTGGAAGGAGCTTAAGGTTTAAGTTGCCAAACATCAGCCTTAAAGCCTATGAGGAGTGAGACAAAATCGATTTAGTTTGATCTATTGACCACAGGTCTTATACTATTCACCCATATTAAGACTAATGTTTTGGTCTTTTTGACCAACTGTGTTCACCATTAATATCATAATTTGAGTAAAGTCAAACATGCTTAAAGCAAGTTATTTCTTCTTTGATGTTACTAAGACAACCAAATGATGTTGTTAAAAGACACCAAGCTCAGGCCGCTGGACCACTTAGCAAGCTGTTCACTTGAAATGAACGTGTTATTATGCAAGAGTGGTTCTCAATGTGATTGTTTAGCAGCCCCCAGACCCCTATGTAAAGACTGTCTATTCAGCATGTTACCAAATAAAGGATAAAGGACCTTCAGAGAGCTAGAAAAAGTGTGTGAATTTCTCCTGCAGTGCCTGTTCTTATTGGGTCAATGATTTCTCTGCCATGCTGCATAGTGAAGCTGGGTCATCTAACACAGTAGGAAGCCTAGGAAATGCCAAATAGGTGTATGTGTTAGTTGTGCTGGATACTTTTTAACAATAAAAGCTTCTAAAATGTAAATATATATATATATATATATATATATATATATATATATATATATATATATATATATATATAAAATAAAATAGCCAAACACTGTACTGAGGGTAGCCCTGATGCATGAAATTTTTTAATAACAGTATCCATAGAAAGCTTTAATACAGGGCAGATACATGAAAAAGCATAACATATTTAACAGGACTGAAACAGATTTGTCCTATTTTTAATTGAGTTGGAGCGCCAACCGTGCATAAATCCCTCCTAAATCCCCGCTTTACAATAGAACTATAATTGCAGGAGTGTAATTGCATGCCAATGCTCTGCAACTGTGTGCTGTGTGTGTGTGTGCGCAAGTGTTCATCATTGCTCCCTGTGTCTACTTACAGTGAAGAACTCACTAATTACAACCACAAAAAATATGGGATGGCAATTATCATAATGCAAAAATGGGGCATCAAGAGTGTCGGCTGACATTCGATTTAACACACTGTAAGAATTTCCATAAACCTTTGTATCCTTTACATCAGAAAACTGAATGATAATAATAACAATATTATTACTACTAATAATAATTCGTTAAAATTATTTTTTTTTCTATGTATAATAAAACTTTAGATGACACATTTGTCAAAGACATTTAAAACAAGTGCTTTTGGTTATATCTATTTCTGGTTTGTAATAAAATACCAAGAGTGTATAAATTCAGAAAAATGGTTTTGTTAATTAGTACTCTAGCACCGGTGGTGTGAGGACCCTATTGGAATTACTCCGTTTATTGTTAAACTTCCGCTTCCTTTTCTTCTTCATCATCATTTTAATTTTCTTCTTCTTATTTCTTTAAAATGAATCGCATTTTTGAGGTCTTAAACATTCTGGAAAAGCCATGAAATTTTGCACACACCGATATAGGTATCTTATATATATGTTTTGGAAGTGGGTTTGGCAGAATGGCATAAAAGCACCACCCAGAAGAACCCCTTCAGGTCCCAGGTGGGATAGACTCCAGCAGGGAAGCCGGAAGAGACAACGGATGGTTGGATGGATTGATGAATACTGAACTTTACCTAAACTTTGCTCCTATTTTTAATTCTGTGTTGTGACGGCTAGTGCGGGTTATTAATTAATACTGTAACAAGTTTAAACAAAACAAGCTTATTCACTACATGCATATTTGAGTAATATGTTTCATGCATGCTTTGATAAATGTCTAAATGTAAATCTTTTGTGTCGCCTAATGTAAATGTCTTTATTTGCCACATAGACTTCGCCGCACAGTGAGATTTTTTTCTTCGCATAGCCCAACTAAAGGATTGGGGTAAGAGCACCAGGTCAGATATTATACAGCACCCCTGGAGCAGGAACCGTTAGGGGTCTTGCTCAGGAACCCAACAGTGACTTACTGGCGGTGGTGGGGCTTGAGCCCAGGTCTTCCTGATCTTCCAATCAACAAATAAGTGCCTTAACTATTTGAACAACCACAAAACGTTGGGGTCAGAGTGCAGGTTCAGCTAAGATACAGCGCCCCTAGAGTAAGGGTTAAGGGTCTTTCTCAGGGATCCAACAGTGGCTGACTGGCCATGGTGGGGCTTGAACCTAAGAAACACTAATTAAAATATGGGTGGTTTTAAATCCAGTTTAAAATTCCAGCCAGTGATCCATATTATTCTGTAATACCAAATTATATAGCATATCCAGTTTTAATATGTATAAGCAGTGGTTATTAGTAATAGTGAATGGGGAAGTGGTTAGCCCAGTGGTTAGGATGTTGGACTGCTAATCGAAAGATCAGGGTTCAATTCCTACCACCACCAAGCTGCCTCTGCTGGGCCTCTGAGCAAGGCCCTTAACCCCCAATTACTCAGTTGTATAAAAGAAATAAATATAACTCACTCTGGATAAGGACGTCTGCCAAATGCTGTAAATGTAAAGGTAGATTAAAGGTTTTTGTAAGAAAGAAGACTGAGTAGAATCCATAATGCACCGAATGGCTTTTATTTAGAAAAGAAGCACAGTTCAAAGGGAAGTGCGGGCAAAAGTCGGTACGCAATCATCCAGAAATAGACCAGATAGACAAATCCAAAACGTTAGACAAAGAGCATGAACCAAAAACAGAACAAAGATCAAAACCATGAATATGAGAACAAAACATGGACGCTTAGTGCGTTGCTGGGCAAACAATACTTAACAGGTAACTACAATACTGAACAGGTAAGTCTCTGGGGCTAGCTTTAAGTAGCTAGCCAAACAGGAAGTCCTCCCGAAAGAGGAGATGGCGCCCTCTGGTGTTGGGAGGGCGCAATCGTTAAAGTTTTATTCTATATATGCTAAACACAATAGTAAAAACCTGATGTAAACTAAATTTGGAAAGAAATATTTGTATGCATTGAAGGTAGTAGATGGTCTAATGGTCCTTCTAACCATAACAGTCTTGAATAAAATGTGAGATCCTGTTTTCCTTTGATCTGTGTGTTAGACTGATGAATGGTATTTTCTTTGCGTGAAGGAACTTACTGAAGATAGACTCATACCCCTTTCACTGATCCAGAGAAGTGCACTCGCCTGTGATTGGTATTGGAAAAGCATTTGTTATAGCCAAGCCGAAGAAAAAAGGCCTTTAAATATAAGGCAGTCGTCGTGTCTAGCAGAGACTTGAATGCGATGTGTATGTGTTTGGACTCTGAAATGGCTTCTGGATTATAATGGTAATCAGAAAGGCCAAAGGAATGTCAGCCCTGAAAGTGTGGCTTTTTTCACATAGATATTGACAAGGCTTTCTCACACAAGATAAAAGCTATAATTTAAAACTCATCGGCGGTTCAGCTCCTGTCATTTGATCCATATGCTCATTCCCAGCTTGTCAAGAAGGGTGCAGAAAGGAATCATCAAACGAAGAAAGAACCAAATATCTGGACATAACTTGTTATTGGCCATCTTCTTTTTCCTCCAGAGAAAATATACCTTTAATTTTTTACCCTGGGCTGAGATAAAGCTGTTGATTTCCTTTGCTACAGCACAGGACCATAAATCTTTTCCCAGTCTTAGAAATGGATCTTCCTAACACTACAGGACACAGAAGGTAGGAGTGGGTGTGTCCTACCATTTTGAACCCCCACTATAATAAGAGCTTGTCATGGCGAAAGCCTCCGCTGCCAGAGTGTCTCCTTAAATAAGCACCTATTGTGAAGTAGAGGCAAAAAAGAGTGCTGAGACAGCCATCATTTGAAAGCAGAGAGAAAAATAGGGGTGGTGGAAGGAGAGAGAGAGACACACACCAAAAAAAAAAAGTGAAAGAGAAAAAGAGAAAGATAGACTGAGGGTAACAGTGGTGCAAGGAAAATTGCAGAGTGATTTGCTGTGTTAGACATTTGAGCATCGCCTCCACAACACATGCTTCTTTCTATTGTCCTTCAACACAGTAAGGCATCGTTCTCTTTCTCTTTACTTTGTCGTCTATACTCACATTCCCCTCCTCTCTCTGTCTTTTTCTCTGCCTGCCAGTTCATTAAAGCAGCAGGCCCTGTGATTCAGAACATGCTAAGCTTGAGCGAATAATTGATCAAAGTGAAAATGAAAACAATTGGCTTTGTGCTGAGGAAAGGAATGAAAGCGCCTTAAGGCAGACATCTGAGCATGTGGAGTCATGTACCATGACCGACTCATTATAGTTTTGGTGCATATAGTTTTTATATTCAAACCTGCATTAAAAGTTAGAATTTACCAACAACGACAAATTAATTCGGCTTTAAATGAAATAAAACATGCACAAAAATTCAAAGGCTTGAATCAATAGAATAGATTGATATACTGATTCAAATATAATATATTAAATCATACAAAAGAAATAAAAACATGCACAAAAATTCAAAGACTTGAATCAATAGAATAGATTGCATTGATATATGTTTATGTAATATTATCTTTTAAACAATAAATACTACAGGAAAAACCACATTACACTTATTCCAAATGCATAAGTTTTTTGTATATAAGTTACCCTGCCATGTACAGCACATCCTTATCCAGAGTGAGTTACATTTATTTTATTTATACAACTAAGCAATTGGGGGTTAAGGGCGTTGCTCGGGCGTCCAGCAGAGGTGCAGCTGGGAATCGAACCTACAATCTTCAGGTTAGTAGTCCAATACCTTAACCGTGAGCCACCACTTCCCCACCACATGTACTGACAGTGGGCTGCAATCCATGCCTTTATTAGCCTTCCGGCAGCCTTTTAAGAGTGGTTAACTGAGTAAACAACCGTAACACTAACATTGAGAGGCGCAGCAGCATTAAATGTTGGTTTGTTTAGATTAATTGACAGGACAAATGCTACTCAACCAAACGGTTGTTATTGTTGAGCTCCTTGGTACAGAGGTCATTGATCCATCTACTAACGAAAAAATTGTATGTATCCATGCTTTAGTAAGCTTTTATCTGTTTGTTTTTTTTAGGTGTAGAAGGATATCTGAAGCACAAAGTAATTTAGATTATCTCCTGCCCCAGTAGCAAAAAAAATCAGTTGAGAAAAAATAGGGAAACCTATGTTTTATAGTTACTTTGTAGAGTATATAGCTATTTATTCTACATTACCTGTAATGTTATTGTAATCCTATGTCTCTAAAAGTAAATATTAATAAGGTGGTACCTTATTAAGATTAGACTGCTGACCATACACGAGCCAGTGGTGGCTCAATGGTTAAGACCTGGGTTCAAGTCCCACCACTGCCAGCCTAAGTTGTTGATCTGGAGACCAAGAAGACCTGGGTTTAAGCCACACCACTGCCAGCCAGCCACTGTTGGGTCCTTGAGCAAGACCCTTAACCGCTCCTGCTCATAGCTGAGCCTGCGCTTTTACCCCAACTTACTAAGATGGGATATGCGACAAAGTATATGTGACAAAATAAAGGCATTTACATTTACATACAGTAGATTCAATCCACAGCACCACCACTGGGGGTCCCTGAACAAGACCCTTAAACCTCAATGTCCCTTAGATAAATGTACATCTTTGTGGATAAGAGCATGTGCCAAGTGCCAGAAATGTAGATATTTGAAATGGCTGCAGCTGTGTCTATATAACAGACATAGTGCCACCTCTTTCCTTTGTCTGTTTGTTTAGGATAAATCGATACCCAAACTTTTCTAAAAAATTGACCAAATATCATGCTCATTTTGAAGCTATATGATGTAAGCGCAATGTACGTGTGCCGTTAAAGAGATCCCAATGAATGACAGCAATCTGGAGGCATTTGGTAATTAATGATCAGAGCAAAGCAGACTGCAAAATTGTGCTATGAGGAAAAAAAAAATTAAATAGAAAACACAAAAACTACTGACCTGAAAAGCTGTCATTAGGCTCATGATGGCAGTGAAATGAGCATGCAGAGAGCTAGTGTGTGTAAGAGCAATTCGTACACATTCAGCACACTTATTCGCAAACGCTGCAATTCACAGCTTATTGCACTTATTTTTAATGACTACGCTCGTTGATATTTTTCATTAAGCATGTGCGTTCATTTTACTCTTTACCTTTTCTTCGCACACATGCTATAAGGTCAATGTTCCTGTATAAAGATATTCCTCCTTATTCAATTCAATTTAATTTAAATCATTTCAACACAGATGGTCTCAAAGCAGCTTTAGCCAGAATTTAGTAACAGTAAGAAAGTGTAAGTTTGTCCCTAATGAGCAAGCCGGTGACAACTGTCGCAAGAAAAAACTCCCTGAGATGAAGTAGGAAGAAACCTTAAGAGGAACTGGGCTCAAGAGGGAACCCATCCTCATCTGGGTGACACTGCACATTTTTGTTAATTACAGCATATTGTAATTTACCACATTTGGCAGATGTCCTTATCCAGAGCAACTTACATTTATCTCATTTATACAACTTAGCAATTGGGGGTTAAGGGTCTTGCTCAGGGATCCAACAGTGTTGGCTTGATGAAGCTGGGAATCAAACCCACAATCTTTGGGTTGGCAGTCCAACACCTTAACCATGAGCCACCATTTCCCCGCAAGACAGTGTAATGATGATTAAATGTAATATAAATTATAGCATTGGTCAGTGCTGCAGAATTTGCAGTGCTGCAAATTCAAGGAAGGGGGCAGGTCACAGTGTCATATCACAGAACCGGTTTCCTGTCCATCTTTTTCGATAAGTAGGTTTTTTTTCTTCACCTTAACATATATTCGGTTTATTCTGTGTATATATAAGTCATATTTATCTGATTTATACAACTAAGCAGTTCAATGTTAAGGAATTGAACTCACAATGTGCAGTCTAACACCCCAACCAACTTAAACATTAAGCTACCACTACCAACCCATTTCAGGAGCAGTACTGGTTATGGTTATTATGTACTCATGCTCATGCTTATACATGGGATAAAAAATTATTTATTGGCTCTTGTGTTTCTCTTCATGCATTAATGGCTGCCATAAAAAAGCACACATTATAGCTCAATAATGCCTTTTCATTCATTAACATGCAAGTCTGGTTTCTAACCACGAACAGGAACGAGTGCCACACAGCTCTGAATGCCACACCCTTTATTCTTTATCATGTCGGTCTGTTGGTTACGGATGACTGAGACTCTTTATCTCTGCTGTCTCTCTCTCTCTCACTCTCTCTCTTTCCCTCTATCACTATCTGTCTGTTCTACTGGCCATGTTTTAATTACTTCATATTCTTTTGCACTAATGGAAACCATGATGAAACTGATTAGACTGCAGCCAGGACTGAATAGAGTTCCCAATAAGGGGGGCTACAAAAGGAGATAAGGAAAGATAGTGAGAACAAGGGGGTGAAAATATATTAGCTCTTCTCAAAAATTTGTTTAAGCTTTAGAAGAAATTCCTTTTCTTTCACTTTGATATTTAAAATATGAAACGTAGATCAGAGCAATAACACTGGAAATTCACTGTTTTATTAAAGCTGCAACAATGCAGGCAGAGACGGTGAAATAAAGATGCAACAGAGAAGGGCAGTGGGAAGGGTGGCTGAGGTTTTTTAATTCTCTCAGCACGTTGCTGCCATCGGGGTAAAGAGAGACGATTAGCTGTGATGCAGCCAACAGTGTGACGGGAGGGCGAGGGGCAGCAAAAGAGAGATGAGAAAAGAGAGAAACGTTATCTTCTGTGTTGCTTGAAGGGACATTTATTTTGACACCACATACATACAGCAAGACAAACATTAACACACACACAAAACCCAAACAAACAGACCTTATACATGCTCGTGTTCGCATTACAAACCGGGCTTTAATAACATAAATATAATAATTTTATTATGGACAGCTTTTACACATTTATAACACATATATGTTATAACACATGTATTACACTATTATACACATTGTTATAATTGGTAAGGAAATGTAATCCAATTAGGGCAACATTACATATAATGAATTTGTAATATTTTATTTGTAACTTGTAACAATGTTTAGAACATAGTGTAAAAAGTGTCATAACTACTTTATGTCTTGAAGTCTTAGAAAATCACAAAATCTGTCCATGTAACTTAGCATAGATGCAAGTCATGCAATAGGTAAGAAAGCAAATATAAGTGGTAGCTCGGTGATTAAGGTGTCAAACTGCTAATTGGATGACCAGTATTCGATTCCCAGCATCATGCACCAACCTGCAACTGCTGGGCCCCTGAGCAAGGCCCCTAACCCCTCTATTTCCCACTTGTATTGTAGGTCGCTCTGGATAAGGGCATCTGCCAAATGCCCTAAATGTAAATGTAAAAAACAATAAAGCATATTAGATAACGTTTGATGACCACAGTTATATGATATTGAGATACATGACCATCACATCCATGTGTTTTTTAAACATTCAATTCCAGATGTAGTCTCAATCTTCCTTCTATAATAACCTCCAAACTTATGGAAAGTCTTTTCAATAGATTGAGTTGCATGTCTGCGTGGGTCATCCCAAAGGTGTTCAGTGGGGATGAGAGAGAGTTGGGACTCTCTACAAGACACTCCAGTTGTTCCAATCAGTACACACAATGTCTTCATGGAGATCAGGAGCTTTGTGCATAAGACCAATAAAGTGGTAAAACAGTGCTTGAGTCTCATGGATTTAGTAGAGAATTAATGTAATGCTATAACACCCCTACATGTAAACTATTAAACCTTAAACACATAGTTATGTATATTTTTATATCATTCTTAAGCTTTTATTTCTATTTTTAGTATGTATGTTATGACTAGTTAGTAACATTAAGCAAATAATTACTGTATTTCACTGTATATGTGATAACATTCAATGAAAAATGGTACTAACTGACAACATGAATACAATTCGGTCAATATTCAAAAAAAGCATGGTGGTAAATCAACCACTGCTGGGTCCTTAAGCAAGACACCTTAACCCTTCCTGCTCCAGTGGCGCTGACCCTGTGCTCTGACCCCAACTTACTAAGATAGGATATGCAAAAAATGCATTTCATTGACTCTGTACAGTGAAGTTGAATATGTATTTATTTATTTAAGGTGTTGGTCTGATTCCCAGCACAACCAAGCTGCCACTGCTGGGCCCCTGAGCGAGGCCCTTAACCCTTCATTGCTTCAGTTGCATAAAAAATATTAAACTTGTCTTCCAAAAATGCATATACAAATGCATATTCTGTTATAAATATAATTGAAATCTAAGGTTAACTCTGGCGTTAAATAGGAAGCACAGAAAGCAAGTAATTAACTTATAATGGCTAAATTATATTTATGACAACTACAGCATGAACACACAAAGATTTTATAAAGGTTTATGCCATGTGTCATGTGGTTTCATGGTAAAATTAGTCCTAAATAATAATAATAATAAGTATAAACTATACACTCATATACCATATGTGTTCTTTTCTTTGAAACAGGTGCTGTTTTAAAGCGTGTGCACATTCTTTTCCTTTATGACAGGAAACGAGAAAAACAAATGTCATAAAGTCATAATGGCTGTTCTAGCACATTAGCTCCATGTTGCCCCCTCAGTCAGCATGTGGAAGAGATTAATTGATGGTAGTGCAAAGTGTTCTAATAACCATAATAAATAACAGTTAAGAGACACGTCAGCACATGCAAGCACATTCACCGCTCCGTCTGACATCTCAATTACGGTCCAAATGGCGAATTAGATCACTCAAATTCATCAACTGGCATATTTCGAAGACTGTTTTCTTTTTTTTTTATCGCTTTTTAATGGATGCCAATCATTCTTTTATTCCGCGCAGTACTCGTGTGAGTGTCTATGACTGAGCTATTTTAAATCTTTTGCATTACTTGCACATTATTAACAGCTTTACTATGTAATTTTTTTTATACAAAAGAAAAAAAACCTTCTGTGTTTTGCTCAGTTTGAGAGCATGCATTTATTTTAACACTAGCCCGCATTGCTTGAATAAATATTTTAGCTATAGAGACAGTGAAGTGTGAAAAATAAGCTTCTCCGGAAATGCCTACGTGAATCAAAATTGCACACAAACACACAAGTTCACTTTAGACATTTTTCTATTGTGCATCATCCAGTATTTCACTTCGCTCTGGTTTTGTGAATGTTTTTATGAGAATTCATGGCAGCTATGTTCATTTTTTTAGCCACTCCATAGCATGTGTGTTGCCAGACGACATTCGAATAATCAATCCTAATCAATGCAAATTATCTCGAACATAGAAAAAAAGCACTTGAGGCGGAAATACGCCTGTCCAATCCTGTCGGGTCTGTTTAACAAAATAAGTGACTCGGATATACAGGAATCTAAATTATAAAAAAAAAAATACATGCAGAGCACAATAAACCCGTAAGTAAACGGAAACAGGTGCATGGATGGTTATTTTCAAGCATTTCTTGATTTTTTCACACTTTCCTGGCATAAGTATCTAATAAGTCTCTTATTTTCATGCCAGTTAATTTTTGCGAAAGAGGAACATTCTGCAGTAAATGTGAAGAGATAATATTTTCTGAGGAATCTGGTTAAGAATAGTACTGGGTACTGGGACTGGGACTGCTGTGGAAAATATTTGTATAGTTATAGTAGAGATGTCAGATGTAAAGTTCAAGTCAAAACCTAAGGATGAGGTTTTTTTTAACTGAAGAATTTGCAGTTTTGCATGATGCATTTGGAGCATACATTAATTTATGCATTCATTCATTCATTCATTCATTCATCTACTTATTAATACATCTTGCACATCCATGCGCCTATCTATTCATCAGTTTAATTATTCCACTATTTCTCTATTTATCAATTCATTCATTCATTCATTCATTTATTCATCTATTAATACATCTTGCACATCCATGCACCATATCTTTCCTCTATTTATCAGTTAATTAATTCATTCATTCATTCATTTATCAATTAATTCCTTTATTCAGTATCTTGAACATACCGGCAACTATCCATTCATCAGTTTAATTATTCCATTTTTTCCCCTCTATTTGTCATTCATTCTTTAATTGATTGATTGATTCAGTGATTAATTCATTCATTCATTTATTCCTCAGCTATTAATTTCTTTGTTGACTTGATTCATTTACTCCTTAGTTATAAAATTCATTTCATTCATTTGTTCATTCATTCATTCATCCAATAGTACATCTCGCATATCCATGCACCTATCCAATTATCAGTTTAATTATTCCACTGTTTTTTCCTCTGTTTATCTGTTTATTTATTATTTTATCCATTTATTTCCTCTATTCATTAATACATTTTGCACATTCATGCACCAAACCCATTCATCAGTAATTATTTCACTTATTATTCCTCTATTTATTATTCATTCGTTCATTCATTTCTCAGTTGTTTATTTATTTATTTATTTATTTATTTATTCATTCATTTTTTATTTATTCATTCATTTTTTTATTTATTCATTCTTCATTTATACACGCTTAATTCCCTAATTTAGAGTCACGTGGATCTTTTGGAGCCAGGCACGAGGGGTAGACCCTAAAGAGGTTACCAGTCCATCACGGGGCCACACACATTCACACTCACTCCTATGGGCGATTTAGAATCACCATCAACCTAATATACATGTTTTTGGACTAAGCCCATGCAAGCAAAGGGAGAACATGCAAACCCCACACAGACGGGCCCCTGCCTGGGAATCGAACTGTGAGGCAACAGTGCTAACCACTAAGCCACCATGCTGCCCATTTCTCATTTATTCATTCATTAATATATCTTGCACTGCCCATTCATCAGTTCAATTATTTTACTGTTTATTCCTCTATTCATCAGTTCATTTATTCATTCATTCCTCAGTTATTTATTGATGTATTCACCAATTTATTTATTCCCCAGTTCATTTGTTCATTTATTTGTTCAATTTTAATTTAAATTATATCATAATTTACAAAGCAAATAAAAGGGAAATTAAATAAAAGTTAATTAATAAAATAAAAATTCAGTTTAATTATATAGACCAATTATGACGTTATGTGATATTTTTACGGTATATTCAACACACACTTTATTTAAAAAAAAAAATAAAATAAAAATCAACCAATAAATTAAAGAAATATAATGGTTGCACAAATCTCACTGCAGGATTTATACACTGTTAAACTCGTGATTATATCTACAATCAAAACCAAACTATTTAATCTAAATCTGTAATTCATATTTCTTTCTGGAAACCTGTTATTTATGTTAGACCTTACACAACATGCAGTCAGTACAGATTCAAATTACTTTACAAATTTACTTTAGAGTATAGGTTTCATTTTCTATTTTGACTTTTTGCATCAACCATAAGACATTTCTGTCACAAGCTACCCATCACACTTAGATCTAGGGTTATAGAGTTTGCTATTAATGCAGTAGAAGCTGCCAAATGAGACATAAAGCTGAAATGTCAGTAAATGAACTCATAGTCGTGTCATTCAACAGATGTAAATCTGACAGAAGCAAATTTGAGAAAAAGAGCTTTTTTTTCGGGTTCCTGCTGCCATCATGCAGAAAAAAGATTAAATATGGGTTAGTACAAATCTTAAAACTCACTAACTGCTGAGCCATAACATGCAAGAATAGGGTCATTAACCTACACACATTAAAGCCTAATCTATTTTTACCATTTAAGTAAATTTATGTGAAAGCCACAGACAAGAATTTCACTATAGAAAGAAGAAAGAAAAAAAATGTAAAAACTGATAAAACTTATACAGCAAAACCGTAGTTAATTTGATGTATATATTTTTAAGGCTGCATTTAAAGGTGACTATGATTCCCTTCATCCCTCCATCCGTCCACTGTCTATACTCGCTTATTCCTAATCACGCTCACAAGGAACTGCTGCAGTCTCTCCCAGTTGTTATTGAGTGAAAGGCAGTGGATGTGATTTTGCCAAGTAGGATGTGATCCTGGATTAACATCCTTTGTTGATCCTGCATCAACATTTCAATCAACTAATCATAAGCGTCTGATGTCATCAGCGTGCGTCTTCTCAATCCTTTTTTTAAATCCTTCCCTTTTTTGTCTACAAACAAACTGAAAAACTTTAACTGAGTAAATGCTAAAAGAATAGTTTATTGTCTGGGAATTCACTGATTCTGGAACAATTTACTGATAATGATTCCTGGGTTAACATTAAATCACAACATGAAATTACACAAAATATATTAAAATTTTGCCAAGTTTATGCCAAAATTTATGATGGTCCAGAAACAACATTGGTGAATTTTGACTATATTGATTCTAATGATCCCAAAAATATTAATGAATTTAGACAATGAATCATAAACAATCACTTACTAACATTCATTCATTCATCCCTAATTCAGGGTCACAGGGATCTGCTGAACTCTCTCCCAGCTGTCTCTGAGGGGGGGAAAGGCAGGAGTGGTACACCCTGGACAGATTGCCAGTCCATCACAGGGCCACACACACTCTCTTCTATGGGCAATTTAGAATCAGCAGTCAACCTAACATGCATGTTTTTGGACTGTGGAAGGAAACCGGAGAACCTGGAGTAAACCCCTGCAAGCAGAGGAATAACATGCAAACTCCACACAGAAAGGCCCCGGCCCAGGAATCGAACCTAGGTCCTTCTTGTTGTAAGGAAGGTCCTGGGTTCAATTTAAAGCAACAGTGCTAACCACTAAGCCACCGTGCTGCCCCACTAATGAACAATTAAATGTAAAATGTTCTGAAACGGTGAACCTGTAGAACCGCAATAGAGCAACATTCTTTACTATAAAACAGGGGTTATGCTTATTTAATTATATCACAACATATCCACACAGAAAGACTCCTGCACGGGAATCGAACCTGAGACACAGAGAGACCACAGCGCTACCCTGTGACTAAGATTTTAACACTTAAGGTTCTTCAAAACAGGAGAGCCTTTCAGATGTGTGTTTGTGTGTGTATAATAAACCACACTTTTCTGTCTTGAAAATACTGGGGTATAATTTAAAGATGAATTTTTAAGCTAAATAAATGTAAGTTTTGTCTAGCAATTTTTGTTAACAAAAGAAACGATAAACCAGGCTTTATTTTAGAGAGAAGGCCTGGGCATAGTGATGAAACTCGTGTAGGAAAAATGCTCGACTAACTGTACACTACTGACACCTGCTGATCAACTGAGTGCAAATTCAACAGAAAGACTTTTTTATAAGATAATAATCCATGCTTTAAAGAAAATACTGTAACAACATGGATGCTAGTTGTTTCAGTTGTAATAATATAAAAGGTGTGACGATTGTATATATTTTAATTCAATAAATAGGTTAAAATCGTAACTACTGCCCCACCACCACGATACCATTTTCTACAAGGGCTGCACAATATATCGCTTCAGCACCGACATTGCAATGTTTGCATCTGCCATAGTCACATTTCAGTCATTTGGGGGTTCGGAACACAAGTGATTTGTGGATTAAATTTCAAGTTTATTAATAGAGTGAAAGTTTAACGTTACACAGAAGAACTGTCCCACAGTCTGTCCCCCCCTCGAGGCAGGTTTTTCCCAAGGTTTTTTTGTCTTCATTTTGTCATCGATGGACGGTTTCTTGTCGCTGTCCCCCTGGCTTGTTTAGTTGGGGACTTTTACTTTACAGATATTAATGAAACCGAGTGTTTTTAGTGAGTGTTTTACTGTATTGCATTATTTGATTTGATTTTCTAAAGCTGCTTTGACACAATATCTATAGAAATAAAGGTGACTAAACTTAACTTGACCGAAAGACAATGAAAAGACTATAGATTCACAAATACATACGTATACTTTGGGTATACTTGAAGGATTCTACCCTAAAAATTGTTTTTTAGCACATTTTGGGCCCCTACTACAACCATTTCGCACTGTTCTACTAATAAAACAGATTTCCTGGGGCCCTTAAGGTGCGTGGGCCTTGAGAGTCAACTTTCTTCTTTCTAAGATGCCTTTCATGACACGTGTTTAAAGGAGGAGACAAAATGCAGGAGTCAGAAAAATAAATAGCTGAAATTTTAGGTTTACTTTGCTTTCTAAAAATATGTTGATTACAGACGTGAACTAAAAACTCAGTGTGTTAACTATTACAGTGCTTTAAAAAAAAAAGTGTCACTTGTACGTGCACCACGATGTCCACAAGGTGGTGACAGTGAATCAGAATTAAAACAGAATTGGCAATTTTTTTTGCCAAAATAAAACAATTCCACTACATAAAAAACTGTTGTTTTCAAGGATGTTATTTTCCACAGTAATGATTAATTTTACAATAATTTAACTCATTACCATCAGCAATTTAACTAAACATGTTTATACCTGGGCAGCACGATGACTTTGCACTGTTGTCACAACAAGAAGGTCTCAGATTCGTATCCTCTGCAGGAGTCTTTCTGTGTGTCGTTTGTATGTTTTCCCCGTGATTTTGTGTGTTTACTCCGGGTTCTCCGGTTTCCTCCAACAGTCCAAAAACATGTATGTTAGATTGATCGGTGATTTTAAATTGCCCACAGGAGTGTGAGTGTGGGTGGTTGTTTGTTCCTGTGATGGACTAGCGATCTGTCCAGGGTGACCCCTAACTCTTACCTAATGACGGCTGGGATAAACTAATAAATCATTTTTAATTACTTATCATTTTAAATAAAAAATAAAAATCCGATATGATTCATTTAAAGAAAAGTGATAAAAAAAGTACACACTAAACAACTTAACCTTGTTTTTCCAAACAGCGTGTGCCATGAGGTGTTTGTTTTTTTCAAGGCCATTAGTGTTAAATTGTTGGGGTTTCGTGTTGGCAGGCTGTCATTACTCCTGTGGTGAGAGCCTGTGAAAGTGACAGTCTTGGGAACTGTAGGCTTTCATTTGCACTGACCGGACTACAGACCTGTCCACATGTGGTTGCTGTAATCGAGCTCCGGAGTGAGAGAATGTTTCGGTAATGACCAGTTTGTTGGTGTTTAAAAGCAGTCATTAGCAAGCAAACGATAAAGATGGAGTAAATGATGGGTAGAAAGGTTGAGAGTGTTTCTGTGTGTTGGATAATAATATCGGCAAAGGGATGTTTTAATTTTTATTTTTTATTAGAAGGCTATCATAACAGCGGCTATTGCTAGTGTTTGGCCAGTTGAAATGTTTTGCAGAGTTTCTTATACATTTATTTTATTTTATTTTATTTTATTTTATTTTATTTATTATTAGTATAATTTTTTTCCAAACATTAATTGCTAAGAATATAGATATTTTCATTAAACAATTGGCATGGGTATCGACATGCAGATATTTTAAAAGCTTTTCTTTAAAAAAGTATTACAAAAAAAAGAAAGAAGGAGAAGATAAGGAGATGATTTAGGTAAAGTTTAAAAGCTGTGAAAAGTGTCACATTTTTATGTTTTTTATCAAAGGCAGCACGGCAAAATAGACAAATAGTATGAATTGAAGTCTGTGTAAAATCAGGGCACATAGGATTTAAGCCTAACAAAGACATGATTCAATATTGGAGCCTGTAACAGTGTGTACTGTGTAGTCAGGGACAGAGCTATAAAAATCAGCTATCGTTTATATGCCTGTAGTCAAAGTGGGCATCATCATCATCATCATCATCATCATTATCATCTATTCTGTTCTTTGTTATATTCTAATTGATTTGATTTAATTAGATTTGTTTTTATTCTTTTCTATTTTTTATTCTACTCTTATTTATTCTATTTGATATGATTTTTATTCTGTTCTGTTTTTTATGTTCTATTTATTTTGATTATTTTTTTCTATTCTATTCTATCCTATCCTGTTTTTCTATTCTATTCTATTCTATTCTATTCTATTCTATTCTATTCTATTCTATTATTCGATTCTATTATATCTATTCATTCTTCTATCTATGCTTTAATTAGATTTTTTTTCTATTTTTTATATCTTGTTCTTTTTGTATTTTTATATTTTCCATTACTTTTTGTTATATTTTTTTTTATTTTAATTAAGTTGATATTGTATTTTGTATAATATTTCTATTTTATTTCATACTAGTATATTTTGTTCTATTCTTTCAGTTGTATTTCTATCTATTCTATTCTATTCTAGCTATTCTATTCTATTCTATCTTTTCTATTCTATTCTATTTTCTATTTATTCTATTCTATTCTATTTAAATGATTTAATTAGATTTTTTTTTCTATTTTATTATCTGTTCTTTTTGTATTTTTATATTTCCATTACTTTTTGTTAATATTTTTTTTTTTTAATTTTAATTTTAAGTTGATATTGTGTTTGTATAATATTTTCTATTTTATTTTCATACTAGTATATTTTGTTCTATTCTTCTTTCATGTATTCTTTCTGTTTTATACTGTATTCTATTAATTCTATTCTATTCCTTTTTTCTATTCATTATATCTATCTATTCTATCTCTATTTATTCTATTCTATTCTATTCTTTTTTTATTCTATTTTTCTATTCTATTCTATTCTATTCTATTTTATTCTATGTTTCTATTCGATTCTCTATTTCTATTCTATTCTAGTTCTATCTATTATTTCTATTCTATTCTATTCTATTCTCTTCGTTTTTTTTCTATTCTATTTTATTCTATTCTAGTTTATTCTATCCTGTTTTTCTATTCTATTCTATTCTATTCTAATCTATCTTTTTTCTATTCTATTCTATTCTTTTCTATTCTATTCTATTCTATTCTGTCCTTTTCTATTCTATTTTATTCTATTCTGTTTTCTATTGTGCTAATTATTATTCTGATTTCTATTTTTTCTATTATATTCTCTTGTTCTTTTTTTTCTTTTATTTTTTGGTATATTCTATTTGATTTTAATCGAGTTGATATTGTACAATATTTTCTATACTATTATATTTTGTTCTATTCCATTCTGTTGTATTTTTATTCTATTCTATTCTATATACTTTAATGTTTGTTTTCTATTCTATTCACCTATTCTTTTCAATTTTTTCTATTTCTATGACTTTTTCCTAACTCCATCATAAACTCATCCTTAAAAATCAATCCCAATCTCTGTCTCCCTTGGCAACAGGTTATAATCCATGGTTACGAGGAGCGGTTGCTAGGTGCGTTGCCAAGCTACGGACCCCTCTTCACATCGTGGCTATGTGGGAGGCCACAAGGTCCTTTATGATGGCAGGGCAATTGGAGAGAAAAAGAAAGAGAGAGTGAGAGAGAGAGAGAAAAGGGGTAAAAGTGGATGAAAAACAGATGCCAACAATAATGTGTTGAAAAAAAATGGAAAAACACCTTGTGGCGTAACATAAAAACAGGCATGTTGTTTTGAATTAGATGTGTATCACTGAGCTGTAATTATTTGTTAGGTTTAACTCATCGTGATAGATAGACATCTAAAGGAACGTGAAAGAAAAACGAGTCAGTACCACATGTGAACGTGTCTCTCTGATCCGTTCTTGTGATTAATAAAACACCATTTCAGCCTTTGTGTGTGCTACACCCCACCCTGCCGTGATGTGTTAGTCTCTGTTAATATACACACCTGTATTTCCTGATTAGCATTGATAGCACAAACACCATTTAGCTGTTGTCTCTGCTATTATCTCATACTAATGTAAAGCTTTTACGTGATTATGTGACATTTATAACACTGTTGCCTCTTTTCATGCCTCTTTTTATGTCTTGTCAAATAAAATAGGCCACAAAAGGAATCCCTGGCGAGAATGAACTTCGCTTCCTGTTTTATTGTGTACATCCACATGTTATTGTAAGCTAACGGGATCATTTTTATGCTGTAGATCAAACGAGCTGGTGTTTCCCTGTGCGTGTGTGAGAGAATTAAGTCACATACAAATTTTAATCGCAGCCTTTTCATGAGTTTCTGTTCCTACAGGGGGCACTAACTGTATGCTCTATCATCATCATCATCATCATCATCATCATCATTATAATCGTCCTAATGTTGCTGCATTTGTCTTCCTCTCTCTTTGTATGATTACTTGAAAAAAAATGTAGCGTGAACCGAGTTCAGTGAACCTCTCCCATGTGAGTGCGGATGTATTTTAGAAATAGCTTGTCTTATCCTGAGGCTGTTCTCTGATATTTTTTAAGCTCCTCATGGAAATTGGGCTTTCAGACAAACACGAAAGCGCACGTACATAAAATCTAAAAATGACAGAGATCCAAATGTTTAGAAATTGAATCAGGAAAAGATATGCCAATTTAAAAATAGCGTCGGTATTTGTTTGCTCATTCCTTTGTTTGTTTTGCGTTTTTTTACTGCAATATCCAATTTTCCAACATATCAGATTTATTAATGAGCTGATGATTGAACTGAATGGTTTAAACTTGAAACTCCAATATGTAAACAACCAAACAACAAAACAAGTTGGCCTATAAGTCAACTCAAATCAAAAAAATGGGGGTTTTTACACCATTTTATAGCTGATGAGTACAATATGTGAATTTTGGCTTCTATACCCGATTATTCCCCAATTTGGGGTCACAGGGATATGCTGGCTCGCAGCCGTCTCTGAACAGGTTGCCGGTCCATTACACGGCCACACACACTCACACTCACTCCTTACTAGGCCATTTGGAATCACCAATCAACCTAACATACATGTTGGAGAACTGCTGTTTTATTTTTAGCTATTTGTTTAACTTTGAATATTGCAATATACAGTATATAGAGTATTATTCAAATTTTCACCGTTTATTTTGCTACTATTATTATTGATATTATTATTATTATTATTACATTTACAGCGTTTGGTGGACGCCCTTATCCAGAGTGACTTCTCTTGTCTTAAATAAGAGCTAAGAAACAAATATAAAGTTATAACTGAAAGTTATAAATGAAATTATAACATGCAAATGACACAAATGCCTGGGTGTATAATAAAAATATATTGATTTTTTTCAAATAAAAACACATCCTGTGATGTTTTATTTTATTTTATTTATAGCATTTGGCAGACGCCTTTTTCCAGAGCGACCTACATTTATGTCTTTTCTACAACTGAGAAATTAGGGGTTAAGGGCGTTGCTCAGGGGCCCTTAAACAAGTGGCAACTTGGTGGTGCTGGAAATCGAACCCCAAACTTTCAATCAGCAGTCCAACACCTTAACCACTGGCTACCACTTCTCGTATTTCTCCTGCACCATAATAATTAACCAATGATGACATATAAAAGTGGTGGAAGTGGTGGCTTATGGTTAAGGTGTTGGACTACCAACCCAAAGATTGTGGGTTTGATTCCCAGCCTCACCAAGCCACCACTGCTGGGTCCCTTTGCAAGGCCCTTAACCCCCAATTCCTTAGTTGTATAAATGCAATAAATATAAGTTGCTCTGGATAAGTGCGTCTACCAAATGCTACAAAATATACATTTTTAAAATCTTAAACATATATTATATTATATATGTATATAATATATATATATATTAATCTTAAACATTTACCCTCGTTAAGATCTTTTTTTTTTACTTATGGGACGGTTATAAGAAATTTTCTGACTGTTACACAACACCGACACTGAAGACTCCTTCCAAAAATATATAAAAAATGTAAAAACACATATAATGTTAATTTGCATTATAGACCGCACTACTGTCGGAGTTCTGACCAACCAGATGGAAGAATTCAGGCCTGCATTTTTCCAGCACTGTTATTTTCTTCCTGGGTCCAGGTGGTGCATATCGTTGCTGTAAATCATATTCACAGTGCATTGATTTTACACAAACACTGTTATACAAGTGTTCTGCCACTTTATACATGTTTCCTAGTTCTAAAAAGAAATAACTGTCTGCTTCACTTTTACATGTATGCGGTGTGAATTCTGATTGTCCGAGCGGAATATTGCAATCGAGCTGCTTTGCTATTGTACGTTAAATAAAACACCACACAAGAAAAAAATGTATAAAATGCCTGTCATGTGCTGAGAGACGCTAGTGTTGATTTTTAGCCTAACTTGTTGTTATTTCAATTATTCTTACAAGACGTTAGTGATTTTCTAGCATAGTTAGAGTGATAATAGTGTTATAGAGGAATTCAAATTCAAAGATTGTGCAGGTGGTAGATCATGTGGGCTCGATTCCCAGCACCACCAAGTTACCACTGCTGGGCACCTGAGCAAGGCCCTTAATTTCCAGTTGTTCAGTTGTGCAAATAAAATAAATCTAAGTCGCTCTGCAAGCACAGTGGTTAAGGTGTTGGAATGCAAATAGGAAAATCGAGGTTTGATGCCCAGCATCACCAAGCTGCCACTGCTGGGCCGATGAGCAAGGCCCTTAACCTCAATTGCTCAGTTGTATAAAATAGATAAAATGTAAGTCGCTCTGGATAAGGACGTCTGCCAAAACGCTGTAAATGTATTTATTATTATTTTACTTTGTATTTTTGAAATGTAATAAATTTTCTTTTTATCCAGGTGCTTTTAACTCTCATACAACAGGTCTATTTTTATGCACTGTATTTTAAATGTAACTGTCATTCCTAAAATTATATCCTTGGACAAGACAATAAAAATCTATTCTTACGCTTTTTTTTAAAAAAAATTTCTTAAATGTAAAAAGAGACTATAAATATGAACAATAGAATATAAACGTTAAAAAAATATAAAATAATAGCAGAAAGATAAGTATTAATTAAAAAAAAGCAATTACAAAACAGTTTGCATTTTTGGACACCTTATTGCTAACTGTGTCTTAACATTGCAACGTCCCTGTACACAAAACCACTAGGCTCTGTGAAGACATGATGTAAGGGGACGATGTGGGGGAAGTGGCGCAGTGGTTAAGTTGTTGGACTATTAACTTGAGGACCTGGGTTCGATTCCCAGCTCCACCATGCCACCACTGCTGGGCCCCTGAGCAAGGCCTTTAACCCTCCAATTGCTCAGTTGTATAACAAGGAATATTGTATGTCGCTCTGGATAAGGGCATCTGCCAAATGCTGTAAATGTAAGGTTTCCTTGTAGAGCTGAAAAATATACATACCTGTGTTATTACAGTGTAATAACTATAATGTAGACATGTTATAAAGCACATTTTTTTTAATGTCTTCAACAAGTGATACATTCATTTTAGAGTTGAGGAAAAGTTGAAAGCCCATAACTGTCTAGAACTTTATATAGTACGTTATAGCATAACATAATTCCTTCACTAAAACTAAGAGACCCGAGCCATGTTCCAGCATGACAATGTCCCTGTGCACAAAACCCCTGAGCTTTATGAAGACATGCTGTGTTCTGATTGGTGTAAAAGAACTTTCATGTCCTGTACAGAGCCCTGACTCTGACTCAACCCCTTTAAACTGAACACCTTTAGGAGGAACTGGAACACCGACTGAAGAGGAGGAAGTTTAGTAGTAGGAAGTTTTAAGCAAAGGCTTAGGCGCATCTTAGCACTTTATTGCTCACCACTGTAGTCATAGCAACAAGTTAATAAGTAGCTTCTCTGATCTTGCTTTTTGTCGCCGAGCCGGTTGCTACGATACAAATCGAGTTTCATAGATTACATTACTTACATATCTAGATAAATTACTTATCTAGCAAAAATAATAGATAAGTAATTTATAGCGTTAGAATAAAAAATATTGTAGGAAATTTTTTATATGAAAATGAAAAAAATTATCAAATGTAATATAATAGTCTGGTGTTTTGGGTTTTTTTATTCTTTTTTTAGATGATTCATGTTGTGGTGGTCTTAAAGAAGCAGGAAGAAAAAAAAGGCATGATGATTTTCTTATGGCCGTTGGGTATAACTTTACAGAGCGCCCCTACTCATTTCACTCCTGTGGAGAAGCAGTAAAAAAGAACAAGAGAGAAAAAGAAAGAAAAGAGGAAGAAGGAGAGAGGGAGACGAAGATAAAATGAAGGAGTGAAAGGGAGAAAGTGAAGGAAAGAAATAGGGAAAAGAGAGGGAGAAAAAGAAAGATAAGGAAACAGTGAAGGTGTGTAAGGGAGAAAGTAAAGAAAAGATAAAAAGAGAGAGAAAGAGGGAGAGAAAGTGAGAGAGAGGGAGATGAAGAGAGAGTAAAAGAGTGAAACTGAGAAAGTGAAGTAAATATAAAGAGTGAGAGAGAGAAAGAGTGACAGGAAGAGGAAGAAAGTGGGAGTGAGGGACAAGCAGATGGTGTAAGAATGGAAGAGGGATGGTGAGAAAAGGCAGAGAAAGGGAGAGTGAGAGAGCAAGATTGAGGATGAAGGAGAGAGGTAGATAAAGAGAGTGCAAGGGTGAAGGTGAGAAAGTGATTGTATGAGAGAGAATGAAAGAAAGTGAGAAGAAGTGAAGGATAGTAAGTAAAGAAGAGAGACAGAGAGAAAGCGGTAGAGAATGCCGGAGTGATGGAGAAAGAGAGATGGAAAAAGAGAGGGGAAGAGATGGAGGAGGAGAAAAGAGAGGAGGACAGAGAACAAAAGAGTGAGGGAAAAGAAGAGAGAGATAGAGAGAGAGTAGAAAAGCAAAGGTAAAAAATTAAAGAAGAGAGACAATAGTAAAAGTGGGGTAGAGAGAAAAAGAGGGGGAAAGAGAGAGAGAGAGAAAAAGCGGAAGTGAAAGATAGAGCGATGGAGATGGAGGGGGCGTCCAAGAGTAAAGGTGGAAATGTGAAGAAAAAGAGGAGAGAGAAAGACAGAGAGAAAGAGAGAGGAAGAGAGAGGGAAGGACATAGAACAAAAGAGTGAGGGAGAAGAAAAGAGGAAGATAGAGAGAGAGTAGAAAAGCAAAGATAAGAAATTAAAGAAGAGAGACAGCAGTAAAAGTAGGGTAGAGAGAAAAAGGGAGAGAGAGAGAGAGAGAGAGAGAGAGAGAGAAAAAGAGCGAGAGAGAAAAAGCGGAAGTGAAAGAGAGAGCGATGGAGATGGAGGGGGCGTGCAAGAGTAAAGATGGAAATGTGAAGAAAAGGAGGAGAGAGAAAGAGAGACAGAGAGATAGAAAAATAGAGAGCGAGAGAATGAGAGAGAGAGAAAGAGAGCGCGAGAGAGAGAGAGAGAGAGAGAGAGAGAGAGAGAGAGAGAGAGAGAGAGAGAGAGAGAGAAGGTCTTGCCTCACACTTGCATCATCCAGCTCAGGGCGTGTGTGACGGTGTGCCCTCTTTTTCTTTGTTCAAACTCCTCTATCTGCAATGGCGTCCCGAGATGAATGCGATGCTGTAGGGAACGGATTCAGCTGAAGATGCTGCAGTTTAAATTCCACAGGGTGGAAGGGATTTTAAAGCAGTTGGCACAGAATCTTCAAAAGCCTGTGTTGTTTGTTACCTAAGAAGAAAACACAAAGCATTTTAACAGAACAAAGGGCTGTGTTCATGAATTTCCCATTTGTTTACTGACAGGGATTAATTAAAAACTTTTTTTTTCAGTGTAGCAGCGGCTAGTTTTTTTTTTTTTCTCAAAAAACAGACCTACTCTTTCCCTCTATTTTTCTCCATTGAGAATAAAAGCTAAATCTCTCTCTCTATCTATCTATCTATCTATCTATCTATCTATCTATCTATCTATCTATCTATCTATCTATCTATTTTTCCATTTATCCATCCTTTCTTCCATCCATCCATCCATCCATCCATCTATCCCTCTATCTATCAACTGTATATATTTATCTATATCTAGAGAATTATTAATAACTCTAGAATTATCAATAACTTTTGATCCTCTTTTCTTTTATAGTTTTTTGTTCCTGACGCTATTCAGATAAATAAACATTTGTTTGTTTTACAACTGCTAATTCATTGAAAACAGTCTCATCATAAACACATAAAGGGAAAAAACATGTAACTAGCAAAGCATAAAATATATAAACCAATAAATAAAAGATCAAGACAAAAAAAAAGCACTACAGCAGAACTCAAGCCGGGTTTCGGCATCGATGCTGATCCGGTCGTCATTGTGAAGCGCTTTTCCAATTCTTTTACCGTGATTTATGCATCCTGTTTCTCTTAAAAGTCACTTGACCACTGCCCCGGAAGCCTGGACTGACAGCAAGGGGTAATGATCTATTAACCGTGGGTTAATCAGCTACCGGTGCTCAGCCTCTCATCATTGACTAAGCACACAAAGGTTAGTTGAGTGTGAACACTCACTTGGTGCATCTCCATGCAAAAACTTGTCATATTCCTTCTTAAGCGAGCCACAAAACAGACGATCGTAATGAGCAAAAGGTCAATCTGTGCGCCGTCGACTGGTCTGCCCGACGCTTCACAGCGGTCATTATTTGGTATGATGACATCGCTCTCCGGCAACTCAGGTGTTACTCACACCGCCTGAATCATTGGCCCCATATTTCATTATTATACTATTATCATCCTCTGCATCACAATGAGATGAAAGAAAGATTGAGGTATAAAAAGAGGGCAGTGTATCATTTCCCACTGTATGCACTTTTCATTTTGTATTTATGGAAACTATGCATCAAAAATCACATCAATTGAAAGAGAATGTAGAACCTTGTAAAATATTACTGAGACAACCAGGAAAAGAAAAAAAAGTTTTTTATAAATAAGCTCCTCTGTTTCGAAATGGACAAACAACACAGGCTGTTCCCTTTTTTAGGTTTTTACTAAGGAAGTGTGAAGAGATTGCATTATACTGAATACAGTATATAATAATAAATTAAGCAAATACAAGTCAACACAATACAAATACTGTATTAGAATTCTGATTCGTAATTTGTAGAATACCCCTTCTTGAATTGCCACCTTAAAGTGGTGGAGGTTTAATTACCTGAATGAGCTTTGTTGTAAAATACAGAGGACTGCTACGTCGCTGAAGACTGTACGTCGTAGCCTGTGTTGGAGGTTGAGTGGTACCAGCAAGTCAGTCTGGCCTCCACGCATTGCTTAGGCTATGGAACCCAACTCCTTGAGAGAGGCTGGACTCTTCTATTCTGGAGTTGCGGTGGGCTAGGGTAGGCTTGCCCATAGCGCCCCAGCTCTGCCTCCATGTGTTGAAGTTTTTCCCGCTAAGTGAGATGGTTGTTTTCCTGCGCTTTCGGGTAGGGTAAAGGTCTCTCTCTGTTGTTTGTGTCTATGGGCCAAATAGCAGTGTGGAGTATCCGGTCTCCTTGGGTCTCTAAAAGGGGTTCTGAAAGGAGCCTTAACTGGGGACTCCAATGTTCTGCTGGAGAATTTCAATGACTAAGTCGGCAACAGCAGTTGGGGGCAGAACCTCTGAATAGGCAGACCAGGGAGGTGGTACCTCTTTCTAAGAAGGGGGACCGGAGGGTGTGTTCTAACTACAGGGGGATCACACTCTTCTCTCTCCCCGGGAAAGTTCATGCCACAGTGCTGGAGAGGATAATCAGGCCGATGCAGTTTTCGTCCCGGTTATGAAACACAGGACCAGCTCTTTAACCTTACTAGGGTGCTCGAGGGTTTATGGTAGTTCGCCCAACTAGTCTACATTGTTTTTTGCCGAGCGCACCATTAGAGATAAAGCGAGAAGCTTGGTATATGGGAAGATCGGAAAGGGTTTGAGGGTTTGATTTCCAGCGCCACCAAGCTACCACTGCTGGGCCCCTGAGCGAGGTCCTTAACCACCAACTGCTCAGTTGTATAAAAAGTGGCACAAATATGTATATATATCTTAATTGCCAACCAATTAGTAATATGATTAGGTATTGTTATTATTATTATTATTGTTTTAGACTAGACTACCGTTATGCATTACTAGGTGGTTGCCCTACATCCTTGGTAAACAAGCTGACAATGTTCTGGGTTCAGACACAGTCTCCCAATTTAAAAATAGATTAAAGGCATATCTTTTTAGCCAGGCATACATATAACATATCCACATTATTATGCTCCAGTTTATCTGATTAAAGGCACATTAGCTAGTGCCTGCTAATACTATGAACAGCAGCTACAATAATTTCGCTCCACCTTTTCCTTTTTTTATGCATCCCGAGTTATCCAGAGATTACTGGTAGACCTTCAGGGAGAAGATGCCAACCTTGCATGGATCCTGAGGGACCAGTGACCAGGTTCCTGCCCCTTTCCTCAATTTTAAGGAGCTTCGAGGATGTACTGGGACTCACTCTGATCCACTGATCCAAGGCTACAGTTTACATTAGTTTACAGTTTCCTTGCCACAGTCGCCTCCGGCTCATTAGGGACAAACTTACACTTTTTACTGTTACTGCATTCTGTGTAAAGCTGCTTCGAGACAATGTCTATTGTTAAAAGCGTTAAACAAATAATACTAAATTAAATTTAATTCAATTATTATTTTTTCTTCTTATTATTATTATTGTTGTTAGTATTGTTGTTATTACTATTGTTATTTATTATTATTATTATTGATATTAGTATTGTTATTGTTGTTCTTGTTATTATTGCTATTATCATTATTATTATTATTATTATAATTATACAGTAGATCCTTGAACAAAAAAAAACAATTTCTATTCTTTTATATTTTGTTTATATTTTGTCAATGCTACTAATGTATTTGTGGCTTTTGTACTACTGTAGGATTCGATTCATGTAGCTTAGATAAGCATCACTGCATGCTGAGATTTTGATAAATACTTTCTGATAAACTTTGCTGTTACTTGCATGTAGGTTTAAAAGGGGTTTAAGCTGTATATCACTCTACCGTCTAATAAAGATGGTTCTGCTCCTATCCCGCTTCTTCTTCTCTTCGTTATCTCTCCACATTTCTTTATCCCTTCATCTGCCTTACTTTTTTCTTCAACTTCCATCAATACGCACCCTGCCCGATATCCGCCACACCTGGGCTGTTGCCACGGCAACACTACCCCTCTGACAATAAGCAGCCCTGTACGACACTGAATTCTCCGCAACTTCTGATTGGATATTGATTACACTTTTGTGATTCATAATAGGATCAAAAGGATTGAGAGGCTTTGCCTATGCCTGGTCTCTTGGCATCTGATTGGCATTTATTTATAAGCTCTCGCTATTCCGGAATCTGCATGTTAAGAAGGGTGTGGAATTGAAAAAAAGACGGGGGAATAAATAAATAAATACTTTTGTTTTGCATTCTTAGATAGGAAACGGAAACTCGATCAGGCGCAGGGATGAGAGTGCAGGCGCAGCTGTGCGAAGGCTGAGCAATTAAAAGTTGCTCTTGAACTAGAAATGCTTGAAATGTTGAGGAGCTGCCCTAAACCTGGACAAATTCTTATGGAACATCTATATATAAACCTTTTTTAAGCTTTTTTTTTTATTATTTTGATCCTAGATCAGACAATCTAAGATCAATAGTATAATTCACTGCCACGCTGTTGGGGCTTAACTTCTATTATACAATGGCAGGAAGTTAAATTAACTAGATAGATAAAGGTAAATATCCACAAGGCACCACTATTCTAACCCTACAGACGGACCTTTAACTCCACTCCACAAATCAGTGACCCTGAATTTCTTCCCTCTGTGCAGGTTTTGCTATATGAGAACACTGCATGTATGTGCTGTCTAAATAAACAGAAAATCACTCCAAAGAAAACACACAAGTTTCATTTGGATCTCATGGGTCTTTACTTCAAACAGCGCTTTACTGTCTATGGTTCAATTCTTGTAGAAAAATAAAGGTGTGATACAGTCTCATCTTAAAAAAGGAAGGTTTTCTTTTGATCTTTTTGTCTTTTCTGCCTGTCTCACTGACTGCCTGTATGTATGTGTTATTTCTGCCTTTTTGTGGGTCTGGCTGTATTTCTGTCTCCCTTTTGGTTTGTTTTTCTATCTGCCTATTTATGTTTCTTTTTTTCTTTCTTTCTTTTTTTTTGTTTCATTTTTGTATCTGCTTTTCTACCTACCTACCGGCCTGCCCCAGCCTGCCTGCTTTTTGTCTGTTTTTTTGACTGTTTAGCTGTCTTTCTACTAGTTTGTCTTTCTGTCTATCTTTTTATTTTCTGTCTTTTCCTCTTTCCTCCTTTCTTTCTCCCTTCCTCCCTTCTTTCTTTTTCCTTTAAGCCTTTAAATGCTTTTATTTTAAGCGATTTGCGAGCGGCTGTCCAACTTTATTTTATCATACATTATTTTTTCATGAAGTCTTTTTTCAGTTCGTTTGGTGAGATGCTTTTTTCAGTTTATTTCTGATTCATGGGTTCTCTTTTTCGACTGCCTGCTGATAGCTGTGCCAGTGGGATTTAGCTTTCGTTTTATCTCTACTTAAAGAGAGCTTTAGTCCTTTACCCTGTCTGTTTTTCTCACCTCCTCATCTGTATCTTCTGCCCAAACAGATCGACCCCCAAAGCTTCAACGTTTATGGTAAATCCGCTGTCAACACTGCAGTCACTTTGCAGCAGGACTTTGTTATAATTAAGCGCAACTGCATCGTATACGACGTAGCATTCAGGGTGGGTAAAAAGTAACTACTCATTAAACATTGGTAATAAAATTTGCAGCAGTCTTTTATAAACAATGAAGAACCATATGTTACTCCGAGTCAGACTGCCTGTGTATTCTGTACTCTATGGATTTGCTCCTGAGTGTATCCTGTGAGGACTACTGGTTTGGCTTTCCTGGTTTCTGTTTTGGCTTTAATCTTCGTTTTTATTCCTTTCACATGTTGTCAGGATCCTGAGGGACAGGAAAACATTCTTTCATTTGAGTCCAATTGGCACCCCCCCCCCTCCTACCCCCCCTACGACTCCCCTCCCCCCACACACACACACGCACGCACACCCACACAACACGCACACACACACACACACACACACACACTGACCTTTCCCCTTGTAGCAAACACTACATTGTTTCTTCGGCTTTTACACACTGGGTATCAGTGGTGCGCCGGGAGTGTGTGGAACACAGGTGCTGACATGAATCAACACAAGGGAAACATGAGACAGAGCATGATGTTACTGCTTTTGTTTAAAACTAGAAGCCCACCGTCTGCCTGTCTATCTATCTATCTATCTATCTATCTATCTATCTATCTATCTATCTATCTATCTATCTATCTATCTATCTGTTCAACATACTTTTATTATTCATTATTAGAAGATATTTTAAAATATTGTGTTTTTTCCTAAAAGCAGCAAATGTTTGAAAAATGTGATTGATAAGCAATAATTATGGTTATTGCTTATCAATTAATTTTTTTGCAAATCTTTTCTCTTTTCCAAAAAGCACTGTATATGTTCAGCATGCTTTTATTATGCACAAATGTCCCCAAAAATTGAATATCTGACACTTTCGAAAGTGTAAAGAGATTTGATTGGTCCCCATGAGAGAAATCTGCTATTTCGAATGCTTTGATTAACCGTTTGAGTTGAAATAAGGACTAGAATTCGATTTGAAATTAGGCTGGGCATAAGTAATTATGTCAACGGTAAGTCCTCAGGAGAATATTAGAATTACTAAATGTGTCCTGCATGAAAAACCAGTTGAGAACAGTTTTAAGCTTATGTAGACAATTTGATCATTTACCCCTATTAAAATAATCAGATAAACGTATTAATACATAATAAACAATTAAATACCTGGCAAAAAGCCCACATTTTGCTATAATTAGATCGAGATTTGTGATTTAAGGAAGTTTTTAATGTTACTGGAAAGTTATTATGGAAATATGTGTCTGCCTGTATGTGTGTGTGTGTGTGTGTGTGTGTGTGTGTGTGTGTTGTGTCGCTGTAATCATTGTTTTATTTTACTTTAATCAATTCACCCTTTAACTCTCTCCCTTTTCTCCTTCCATTTATTATGTATTATTCGCCCTTTATAAACAATTTGCTACCAAATACCCTTTCGTCTAATCTGGTATTCGTCTGGTATTCGTCTAATTTGGTATTCAGATGTGCTTAATGTTATCATCTCAATTAATACAATGACACATGCTAAATGCATTGTCTGTATAATGTGACTGACGAAAAAAATTCCAGCATGAATGTTTACCACCATACAAACCGTAGGCCGTTTCTCGTTTAGGGAGGGCGACGACTGCATCGCTCCGAATCGATAGACAGCACCGGACTGGAACAATCAGACGAAAAAAAAGAAAAGAAAAGAAAAGAAAAGAAAAGAAAAGGAGGCATGCTGGTCTACAGGACTGTGCTTTATTTTTAGCCTAAGCAGAGAATATAATGATCTAGATCTACATGGTTTAGAAGCAATGAAGGAAAAAAAACAGCCCGTATGTAGAGAAAATGCGTGCCAACGCTATTTTACAGCTTTTGTATTCAAGAAAAAAAAATTTGATATAAAAAAATTCGTAGTAATTTAAAAAATAAGGTATTCCAAACAAAAAAGAAAAAATAACATGGACGGTACAGCAGGGAATGTTGTAGTTCCTTTCCTTTGGAAAATGCATTTTTCCAGTCAATTTGGCAACCATATTGTTAATAATAAGATATTCTGTTGATCCTCATAGTGTCACCGAAACACCCAGAGCCTCTGCAAAGCTTAAAAACAGGGGCAACGATACAATGGTGGACCCTGGCACAGAGTGGAGTTTCTGATGTGTAGGTAGCATCGCTGGGAATAATGTGCTGGGTTTTAAGGCAAAATATCCCTCATAGTTTGGTATCTACAAAATCGTCAAAAGTAAGACTTTCATCTGGGATACTGACGTCTTCACTTCTCCCACTGCTATGAAAATGCAAGATTAGAAGTCAAATATGAATTATTATTTTTTTGTTGTTATGCATGTTTTTTTTCTTCTTTCTGAATTTGATGAGATTAAATCAGAACAGCAGAACGATACAAATTGGAGCAGAACAGACAACAAGAGGCGGCGTTGTGAATATTAATGATTCCGACTAAATGATTCCGACTAAAGTTCCGGATTAAAGTTCCAAGGCATTTAAGATCCCCTGCCAACAAAAATAAATAAATAATTAATGAAATAAATAAAACTCGCAGACATAATTAAATTACATGATTTACATGATCGAAATTACGTAATGCCGTCCCAGATTTCCAAGAAGTTCAAAGAAAAACAAAGTAGTGAATAACAACAACCATCAAGATATAAAGATTTCAAAGCAAATATCTGAGTTTAAATATTTGTTATAGAAAATGAATGATGCATATTCATAAGCAGGGGCGCCACTAGCATGTAATCTATGTAATCATTTCTATTACATTACTGCGATTACTGTTACTACTAATAAAACAGATCCCTGGGGGTCCCTAACACGTGTGTGGACCCCTATAATCGCTCTAACCTCCCCTTCCCCTTAGTGGCGCCCCTGTCCATAAGTCATGAGTCATAATTCATTTAATCTCAAGTTTCTTTGCAAGATATCATGATTTCAAACTGTGCTATTAAAATAATAATAATAATAATAATAATAAAAAATAATATTATAAAACATAACATTACAAACCTTTTTACAAATTCAGGTCATCCCAGATTTTTTATACCAGCAAAAAACACTTGCAAATGAATCAATTAATCAATAAATAGAATTTGTATACAATACAGTAAAAAAATCATTAAAACATAAACTGTGTATGATTTTCCTCTTTGATGAAATATATATATAATTTTTTCAGATGTATTGAGACATGGACCGGTATGTCATGTAGACTAGAAAAAAGAAACAGAAATGAAAAATATGCTATATTATATTTACAGTTCCCAGGATCTCAGAAGGGGTGAGGATTTAACATTGTCACACTGTTTGTTGTTGTAAAACACTCGATAATGCAGCCTGCGTCTGGTGTATATACACCTACGTATGTACATATAGTACACTATATCTCCTCAGTCAGGTTTTAACCCCTTGATACACGCTGACGCTGCATTTAGCCTTTATCTACTAGTCTTAATCCTTGTTCTCCTTTTCTCTTCATTTGATTACACAACAACTGACAATATTGTGTAATACCCTTCAGAGTTGCTTAATTTTATTTATTTATTAGAAATATCTGTGATTTTTCTTTTATATATATATATATATATATATATATATATATATATATATATATATTATATATATATATATATATTGTTAACAGACACATAGGTGTAGGGACACACACTGACCAAAAAATCTTTTTTTTTTTCTTTCATATTTACAAAGTTTATAAAACACTCGTCATGTCCTATTGGCACAAACCAGCAGCTGTGATACAGATGTTCATTCAGATGTCATTAATCTCTGAATATAAACTTTAAAAAATAACTTAAACGGGAAATCACTCAGTGTTTGTACATATATATGTTCTATATATGTTTCTTATGTGTTTAGTTTTTATTTTATTTTTTTTCAATTCAGATTTATTAACTGGGATCTGATGATGATTCCTAAAGAATAAAAAACCTCAACCGCCGCTCATTTAAATGGAATTTTTAACTTTAAAACTATTTTTTGAAGAGGAAATTCTCAAGACTTCTTTTGTTTAACATAAATGCCTGGCTTTCTCTAAGCTTTCACTCATTTGAAATGTCTGAAGAATAAAAGCTGAAGCTTCGCAATTCCTCCTGCTTCACAAGCGAGCTTTGCCAACGTGTAGGAGGTTTGCAAGTGTCCACAAGTCATGACATCATTTTACGTGATGCCCTGAGTACTAAAGTCGGACTTGTGGCACTGACATTGCAGCAGCTACACACACATCCAACCTCGCCTGCATCTCCATCACCTTTTCTTCTCGTTTCCTTTGAAATGAGACCATAAACCGTGATGAAACTTGCTCTCATTTCTCTTTTTTTCCTTCTTTCTTTCCAAAACCAGTTATTAAATGAGAGGCATTCATTTTTTCCCCCTATTCTGTTCAACAGGTTCTCTTAATTATCTCTTTGCTTTCAGTCAATTACATTTCGCTTCCTTTCCTTGACAATCACTGCTATTTTCGGGAGCTCTGTAAAGCCTCAGGGGGTGATGAAGACGAGGAGCTGTGTTTCAGGCAGGTCACCCCCTCCTCTGGTCGATTAACTCATTCCAAATTCATCTCTGCAGCAACATGAAGAACAAAAAAAGCCTAATAGCAGGCAAAAATATAACAACATCTGTGTAATGGATTGAAGTAACCGAGTTCAAGTTGCAGACAGATGCAAAGACGCTCACAAGGCAAGACGTCTGGGGCAGTTTTGACTAATTTTATAATGTTCTAGTGGTCAAAAGTGATGGGATTCAGGGAAACTTCATGCATAAATAAGAAATTTAGCATTGTTGTTTTTGTTGTCCTTTTTTAAGTGCTACCATGACAACAGTCATAACATCAGAAAGGAAACACTAAGCCTTCAGTTTTGCTTTTAACCCCAAACTCTTAGCAGGAAGTCTTTTCTTTTTACATTTTCTGTGTGAAATTGAATAGAATGAATATAATAAACTACAAACACAAAGAAAAACACACATAATCGAGAACAGTGCAGTCACCTATAGCAAATTTTCTGTTATATCAGTAGATTCATTACATTGTCTTTAGATACATCTTAACTCAAATAATGTCCTCAGACACTAAGGACAAAAAAAAAGTTCTGAAAGACGTTTGAAGCAATTAAAGAAATAACCTTTTAGCATTGCTCATTTCTTTTGTAGGGATGCATCAATCATGGGTTTTTTTGTGGAAAACACAAACTTTTTTTGTGTTTTTGTATAAATACTCAGAATATATATATATATGATTTTGGCATATCATTAGCAGCATCAACTAGCATCAAATTAGAATTAGGAAACGTTTTCTCAAGTTTTGATGCTAGTTGGTGCAGTATTGTCAATGCTATTAATAAGCCAAAATCATTATATATATCATTCTGGGTATAAAAAAAATTAGAGTTTTTAGATCAGCATAAGATGTCATTCTGCAAATACAATGTGATTCAGTCAGGTCCAATCAGTCCAGGAAACTGCCTCATCTTCGCTTGGATTTTAGGTGGGGCAACCCTACCATTTTAATGAATAGAAGATTTGCCAATTGAGTGCTTAGGGCCCGATCGGGATGCTTTTCTTCCAGTCAGCTAATAGCATGGATTGCATGTCAACAATAAGAAAGAACAGTAAAAAAATATTAAGTGCTAGAAAAAGTAAACTGCATTTGACTCTAACTTCAATTCATTTGCTCTCTATTAAAGTCCTTACTGTATTTTCTCTTAATCATAATACTTGCTTTGCTGTCAGATGCTTTAATATCCCCCCTTTTATATTTTCCCAAAGCACAGTCTGCAGTCTGCTTTGCTTTAATTGCAAATCATGTCATTTGTCCAGATTGCTGTTGTTTTGTTTCGAGCAAGGTGACGGTTCAAAACCTGGTACAATTGTTGATAATGATGTGTTTCCATTATTTCTCATCATACGATAAATAAATTTACCCAGTGACGTAAATCTGTCTGGCTTGACAATTTATGCAACCTATAAAAAGAATAACGAGGGCAACGTTTTGTGGCAGCCTTTTCTACTGTGCTTTAACAATATTCTTTCAGTGCTTAATAATACGTGTGCTTTCCAAATGTCCTACATTTACAGCTGCAACAAAACCTGAAAGAGCGGTCGTTTCGTGAAACGGAGGTCTCTAGAGAAAAAGGCCGAGGTGCTGTTAAGTGCTGAGAGAACTTTAATGATAGCGAGCGATTTGACAAGCGGATCTACTCACAAAAATCAACCCTTTAGATAAAACTTTCTGACATGTCATTATGACCGCCTTTAGGTCACGTATATCACATGACCAATTAAGATGATTTTTTCAGATACGTGCATTAGCGAGTGCAGTGTAAGCAGACAGATCGCATTTTCACCTGTCAATGTGACTGTGGCGCATGACGTCAACTCAGATGGACACCAAGAGCGATATATAATAAGTTAACACAACTGTGTATTTTATCATTTCCTATATATGTTTACTTAAAGCCTGTTTTGTCTTTAAACTATTTTCATTTAAAATTTACGCACTATAAAAAAAGATATCTATAACTCGATCAATGCTTTTTTCCTCCGCCTAAAGAGATCATTGTTTTGCCGATCTTTAAATTCGGCTTGAAAGCAACGTACTGAATAATCATTTCGTGTTTGTCTATTACTGTCCATTACGAAGTGGTAGTTTAGTGGTTAAGATGTTGGACTAATACCAGAAAGACCAGTGGTCGATTCCCAGCACCACCAGGCCACCACTGTGGGCCCCTGAGCAAGGACTCAAACCCTAATTGCTCAGTTGTATTAAAAAAAAAGAGTCGCTCTGGATAAGGGCATCTGCCAAATGCTGTAAATGTCCACTGATTATCGCGTTTTTACTTTCTTTTCTGGTCAGTACGTCTACCTTGGGCTGTTTTGCCACGTAAAGTGTAAATGCGGATATCGGATACGGGTAAGTTTTAAAAGATGATGTAAGTGAATCATTAAAAAAATCGGATATAGTCACAAAATCAGAATTGGGCATCAAGATCTGCAGTGTAAATGCAGCCATAATCTGCCACTTGGAGGATATTGAATGAATCCAACGGGGATATCTAGTGCAAATCTTTATAGAATGGATGTAGGAGGGACAGGTAGAAATAATTTTCGTGGCTGGATTGAGGACATAATTATCAACATTTATGATGGCTGACAGTAAAAAAGAAAAAAATAATAAACTTTAGAGCAATAAATAGTTAAGTACTTTGTCTGCTATTTAGTTCTTAATTTTCTGAAGAGCATGTGACATCATAAGATTTGTGCTACTTTTTTGTGTGTGTGTGTGTGTGTGTGTGTGTGTGTGTGTGTGCGGGGTTGTTGTTGTTTTAGACAAAATTCCTGTCATACTAATAAGACATAAGAAGAATCTCAGGTTGAAAACAAAAGGCAATTCCTGCATTTAGTCACATGGTAACAGGCAGGAAGGACAAATGTCATGTGGCAAAAGTAGGCAGCAGATTTCAATTGCATGATTTTGGTCCTTTGCGAACTTCTAAAAAAAAAAAAAAATTAAGGATTAAAAGTAAGGTCTAATATGCTGGCATTGAAAAAAACATTTGTTTTTTTTGACATCTATGATTTTCCTGCCATGCAATATTAACGTCTCGTCACTGTAAACCACTCAGACTTTCTGTGAAAATAAAACCCGCAAAATCATAAAGAAATAAAAGGTTTTTTTGATATTACTAAAGTCTTGCTGTCAGCCAGTGTTTGTAAAGGTTACAAGCAAAATCGCTTAGAAAATCGTCTACAACCAGATTCACAAAGGATTTATGCACTTAGTGTTCTTAGGTGTTTTCATGTAGAAAATTAATAAATAAAAAAAAAGCAAAAAAATGATATCCCCCCATTTTTTTTGTGTGTGTTACATAAAAAAAAATCATTTAACTAAAACAAACAAAATAAAAATTCAGTTGGTTGGCAGCATTGCAGGTATATAGAAAATTGTGACTGTTGAAAGGAGTACAATCATTCATGGACAGAAAAGCCCCGGATATGTGAATACATCATTGAGCATGTTTTGTACTTTACATTTGTTTAATAACCGAAAAAAAATCACCTTGGAGTGCAGTAGAGGCTCGGTTAGAGTGTCGACCGGTTGTATGTTCTTTCCCAGGTTCGTTCTATCATTTAGGATGGCATTAATAAGAGCATATGAATAGAGGTCCATTTACATCAGATTACAACAAAGCTTAATGGCATCTAAAAGCTTTCAGCTGCTAATGCTGGGAGAGCATTTTGCATGTGTGTGTGTGTGTGTGTGTGTGTGTGTGTTGTTTTTTTTTTGTTTTTTTTTGCCTTTCCCACAAAAGTTCAGGAAAAATATCCGCAAAGCACTTAGTAACTTCGATAAGTTTTCAGTGGCTTCAGTATGTCTCTGTGTCTCAGCGTGGTGTCACTTCTCGTTGAGTTTTATTTCTGTTCTTATTTATGTAAAAAAAAAAAAAAAAAAAAAAAAAAAAAAAAAAAAAAAAGAAAAGCCACCGCAGTTGTTATCTCTTCGCTTCGTTTGGCAGTTTTTGTAGCTATCGCCGTCTTCGTTATACGTTCGTAATTCGCTACTTACTAAACCTCCCCCACCCCCACCCAATCCCCACTGTGAGATCAGTCTAGGATGTTTGCTCCCTGTCATTACAAAAAAGAGTAAAAGAAAAAAGAAAGAGAGTCCACATCATATCCAGTAGCTTGGTCTTTACAGTGGATTGTCGCTTAAACAAAAAAAAGGCTTATGGGAAGCCTGCACAGGGTCAAGTACAGACTTTTAGTCACTCCTTTAAAACTTTTTCTTCTTCCGGGTTCCCTTTTTGACACAGTTAAGACATACGAGCTGTTAGAATTGATACAGAGATGACTTGCTTTTTTGTTCGCTATTGTTAAATGGGCATGTTGATGACACCGGGATGAGCGGGATAAACTATCCGATAGATATTTTTTTTTAGTATGTGCGGCCATTTAAGACAGACAATGATCTTCTTTTTTTTGTTGTTAGTTTGTTTGTTGGTTTTTCATTGTGTTTTTTAATTTTTTGTACATTTTTCTTTTTTTTTTTTTTTTTTTTAAAATTCAAGTTCAAGTATAGATTTTTTTCCATTGTCGGTTAAAAAAATGAAAAAAAAGTGGCAAATCTACTCTTAAAATCTATATTACATCTAGTCTACTATTTTGGGGCAAATGAGCCACTTCAAGAGCAAAGGATCAGGCTTGGTTTGAATATTTGTCTAAAATCTACTTTTATCTGATATCTATATATTTTTTAAATATTTGCAGCTACAATGTGTCTATATATAGACCATATATATATATATATATATATATATATATATATATATATATATATATATATATATATATATATGGTCTATTTATATACTTTTAAAAAGCATGTAGTCCTTTGGTCCCTATTTTCTAAGGAATGATGCATGTAAATAATCCTGGATTACCATTTTCTCTTCCATCTCTCTCTTCTGGCACAGACTACAACACCTGTATAGGCACAAAAACCAAAATGGCAGCAGGCTGGTGTGTGTGTATGTGTGTGTATATGTTTGCGCATTTCTATGGATTTACAGATAGAAATTAGATCGATATTTAACCAGTATCCAAAATATGAAGTTTCTGCAGTGCATTAGCCTAAGTGCAAAGGGTTTATAAACCGATGTAGTTTTGCATGTGTGTGTGTGTGTGTGTGTGTGTGTGAGATAGATATGTGTTGTTGACTGCATGTCTGATTGTATAACTGTGTATGCATGCTTTGAGCATAACGTATCTATAAATATTTCTCCATCTCGTCTTAAAAAAAAAGCAGCAAAAAAGTTGGTCTCTGCAAAAATTTGGCCTCTGCGGGTTTTGCGATGCCAAAGCGAGGAAATAAAAAAAAATATTAAGCCAAGAAAAAAGAAAATCTCTTCTCGTTTCTTCTTCATTCACCTCGTCTCACGCCGATTTTCCCAAAGAAACGAGGGACCGCTCTTCTTTCTTTCGTGTGGCAGAACGAAGAAGAAGTCTTTTGTACTTATACTGCACTTGTGAGAATAAGGTGTTCCTTCTTCCTGGAAAAAAGGAGAAAAAAAAAGAAAAGGAGGGGGTGGAAAAAGAGGAAAGAAGAAACATAGAAATTGTAAGATTTTGCCTGTATGCACAGTAGGTATAATTTTGAGAAAATCCACCAGCGTTTTACACCAACATCTACAGCCAACACTTACACACACTCACAACACAAAGTACAAGATGTTCGATTATTATTTACAATATCCACATGGAGGAGTTTAACTTTTTAACTATATTAGTCACATCCTTTTAAGACGACGATTCTGTGACAATTTAATCTTACACTGCATCTAACATTGTTTAACCAAAAAAGTAATGAAACAGACAGCGAGGGGCAAAAAGGAGGGACACAACCAAGTGAAGACGGAGTAATGTGAGATGACTGAAGCTTGATTACACAAACAGATTATAGGCCTAGTAAAGGGAATTGAAACAAAATCTATACTGAATATTGTTGTTGCCAGTTATACTGAAGTAATTAGCAACGTGACAGAAACGGCGGAAATCCGAAACTGATGTCAGGTAAGGGGAATTGGTAGTCTAGTGGTTGGACTTCCACTGCTGGGTCTCTGTGCCAGGCCCTTAACCCCCATTTTCTCAGTTGTATAAATTAAATAAATGTAAGTCACTCTGAATAAGGACGTCTACCAATTGCTACAAATGTAAATGCACAATGTTTAGGTGTTCGGTCAGGGTTTCAATTCATACCAAAGGTGTTTGGTGGGGTTGAGTCAGAGTCGAGGCTCTCTATGCTTTTATAGAGCTTGTTTTGGGCACATGGACATTGTCTGTCTAGCAGAAACAGGTTTGCGCCTCTTAGTTCCATTTAAGGAAAATTATATGCAATAACGGGTACTAATGTAATACGTAGGTGTCCAAAAACTTTTGGGCATTTTGTGTATTTCAAGAAGCAAACTGAGAAATCAATGAGGAAGAAAATGTTGCTAACCCATTATACAGTTAGGGTATCTGGATTTACATTGATATCATTTATCTAACCAAACAGCCGAAGGTTAAGGTGGCAGTTCAGTAGTGGCAGTTCAGTGATCCTGGGAATTGAACCCCAGCCATTTTGATCATCAATCCAGCATCTTAACTGGTAAGCGACCGCTTGCCCTACTTATGTTTAAATGTACATTTACATTTCTGCCAGACACCCCTATCCAGAGCGACGTACATTTATTTAATTTTTTAGACAACTAAGCAATTGGGAGCTAAGGGCCTCACTCAGAGACCCAAAAGTGGTAACTTGGTGTTGCTGGAAATCGAACCCACGATCGTTTGGTTAGCAGACCAACACCTGAACCACTGCGCTACCACATTTTACCTTCCCTTTCTTCATATGCTTAGCCTAAGGCTTAGTTAAGGCCTAAGGCCCTGCTCAGGGGCCCAACAGTGGCAACTTAGTGGTGCTGGGAAATGAACCCACAATCTTCAGATCAGAAGTGGTAGATCAGATCAGAAGGGGAAGTGGTAGTGCAGTGTTTAAGTTGTTGAACTACCAACTTGAGGACCCAGGTTTGATTCCCAGCCCCACCAAGCCTTCACTGCTGGGCCCCTGAGCAAGGCCCTTAACCCCCCAATTGCTCAGTTGTATGTAAATGTAGGTCCAAAACCTTAACCATTGAGCTACCACATCAATTCCCAGTACCACAATGTGAGGGAGCCCCTGAACAAGGCTTTTAACCCTTAACTGCTTATTTGGGCGTCTACTAAAATAAGATTTCCAGCTCAGTCCTCAGTACGGGCTACGGTCACTGTGGAGTTTTAGATGTTCGGCATGGAACATACGGAATTTCTCAGAAAAATAATAAGCGCCATCGAATATAATTCAAGAAAACACACAGCGAGTTTTCTATCATCCTTTAAAATTAATTAACAAAGTACTTTTAATTAATTTGCTCAGCTATGTAACGCTAATTACGTTTACCTTGATACGATCCCTAAAGGGGCACATAAAGAAAGTCCAACTCAGTATATCTCAGTTTCTATTAAAGAATTAAACAATCAACGATAAATAAAAAGCCTGGCTGGTTTTCAACGCCGATAACTCCCACCTCTTCTCTTGGATCTGCTTCTTCTTTACTGGCATCGACATGTACGCTTGTTAAAAGTGTTAAAAGTGTTTTGACTGGAAGAAAAGAAAGAAAGGCGACTAGCGTGTGGTATTGTGTGAAAAAGAACTGATTATAGATGCGATTTCGAGGCAGAAGGTTTGAGTGTGGAAAAGCGGAAGAGATACAGAGTTGCTTTTAAAAATAGACACCTGCTAATCACACGCTCAGCAGTCTAAACACACACATGCGGAAAAAAAAACAAAACAGAAATTTGTTTTTGCATTCAAAATGTAATTTTCTACTTTTTTAAACATTTAACTAAAACTTTTGACATACCAATTATATAAAACGTGATATTTTTAAAATGTACGTTACCTGTTTATTCTTTATTCTTTTATTAAACACAGTTATTGGTGGCACCGATGGGCCCTCAAAAAAAAAAGTTATGATTAGGGGCCCGTAAAAGTTTGGGGCGACCCTGATTGCAGTTTTATTAGGGGGCGTGGTAGTGCAGTGGTTAAGGTGTTGAACTACTAATTTGGGTTCGATTACAGCACCATCAAGCCACCACCGCCAGGCCTCTGAGCAAGGCTTCAACCTTCAACCTTCAACCTTCAACTCTCTGTATAACAGAAAAAAATGTAAGTCGCTCTGGGCGTCTGCCAAATGCTGTAAATGTAACAATATAAATGTATTTAAGGGCAGTTGTGGCTCCAAAGTTGTTGATTTGAAGACTAGGAAGACCTGAGTTTAAGCCCCACTACTGCCAGTCAGCCATTGTCGGGTCCCTGAGCAAGACCCTTCCCCCTTCCTGCTCCAGGGGCGCTGTATCATAGCTGTATCGAGGCTGTCTGGAGAAATAATTAGTCTACCCTTCAGCATAAAATTCGCTTCTTTTCATAATATAGGCCAACACACTGTGATTATCTGTTTTTATATATATATATATATATATATATATATATATATATATATATATATATATATACATACATACAGTGGTACCTCGACTTATGAGTGTCGCAACTATCAAGTTTTCAACAAGTCATCACTTGGCCAATTTTTTGCGAGCTAAAATTCAGGATACGAGCCAGCTTCAGACACCCAACCGCTAGCTGGCATAGCTAACGCCACAGCATTTTTCTTGTCTTTCTCCCATCCCGTCAATGCTTTACACTCCAGTCCAGTTAGTGGTGGTAATACACCATAAGTTGTCTTGTCAACCGCCAATAAACAACACTCGATAGCTAGTCAGACATGCGCGTTAGCAAGTGCAGTTGACTGATCTCTAAGGTAAATGTTGTACATTATATATGCAGTACATCCTATTGTATTGTTTTTTATACAGTATTTGTTATTTATAAGTTTATTTTTCTGGAACGGATTAATGGCATTTCAATTCATTTCAATGGGGTAAATTAATTTGCCAAACAAATAATTTAAAGTTACGAGCTCCATCACGGAGCGAATTAAACTCGTAAGCCAAGGCGCCAATGTTTTTTTTTAAATACTGTCTAAATGCTACCATACACACTTTCCTGGATGTCTTTCATTCAGTTGTTTTTTTTTATCCGGCCCTCAGGCGTCATCAGAATCACATGATGGCAACCAAGCTATCTAAAAGTCTTTTTGAATTCTGACGACTTACGCTAAAAAGAATTAAGCTAAAATTGTACAGTTCAAAAAACCATAATCTTTATTTTTTGTTGCTTATTATTTTGTGTGTGTGACAGAGAGTGAGAAACCGAGTCAATAAAGTCACCATGTGTGGGTCCATGGCAGCACCTGCAGCTCTGCAATCATTCTGTAATTAGTTAGCAAGCTCATAAATAAGTAAACAGGAAGAAATCCTTGTGTCACCAAACAAAACAATCAAAGCGAAGCACTTCAAACAAAAATACAATGAAAACCAGCACAGAGAAAAAAGAGGAGACCGGTGTTAACATTTGCCTTTGCACCACCACTGGGGAAGAAATAATTGGCAATACAAACATGGTGTCATGTTTTAACGATAGCTCACCACGTGAATTAGCAAGTTAAAAGTTCAGCTCTGCCATAAAAAATAGAAAAAAACAAAACAAAAACAAAACATCGAAGGCAAATATAAAAAGTCACAGCTCACGTTTGGGGTAAAATATGCGGCAAAATATCAACACATTTTCAAGTTCACACGCAAAATAACACTAACACATCACTCACGTTACGTTACAACAGCGAAAGGTCACACCCCATCAAAACCAACCAATCAGCAGCTTTACGAACATCAGCTACCAGCTAACAAAATACTGCACTCCATCAATACGAAAAACCCAAAACATGGCCACAAGAGAAAGAGAAGAAGAGATGAAAAGATTCAACAGCACTCCATGCCACTCGATCACAGTAGTACACATGACGTCATCCAAACATCGTGGTGGAAACTTACAGCCGTGGGAACCGTTTTTCCCCCCCTGACCGTAGACATGTAGCTAGTCAACAGGGCGGCCATCTTGAGCTACGTTTTGGCCATGCCATGCTGGGTTTCATGTAAGTTCGAGGGCAAAAGAAAAAAAAAATAAATCCATATAATTGGGTTTTCTTTTGGAAGCGTTATGAGCATTACCGATGAATTATAAACTTTTCAGAAAGATCAATAAGGATACATTGCTGGGAGGAATTTAAAAAGTTATTTTTAATTATATAACACACAAAAGAAAAAACTGCAAAAACTCCTGATCCAGTTAAGAGTTACAGTCTTATTTCTAGCCAAAAAAATCTGATTAATCTTGTTTTGAGAATAAAATCAAATTATGTAAGAATATAATGACTTACCTAAGTAAAGGTCTAAAGTTCGCTTTTTTTTTACCTGCAAATTGAGGATAATTATAATAAGAGACATTTTTAAGGCCTTGTATTTTTTAAGACTGTTTTTTAGCCGTAATAGCTTGTTTTTATCTTAAATGCTTTGGCTCATGTAAAAACCGAATATATATAAAGCCAATTTTTAAATTAAGAGGAATTCTTCTGTTTAGTAATTTTACTGTAGATTTAAGATCTTTTTTTACAAATTAAGAGAAGCAAACTGTTTAAAACATGATTAACATGCTAGTTTTAAGTTAATTAGACTAAATACAAGTGTTTTAATGCTTTAATATTTTACTGAAGCCTAGATAAGTTTTTCTATTTCTTATCTTAGTGCCCTGGTAGATCATTTGACTTGTTTCTAGTCTGTATCTTCTTAAATCACACGTTTATTTCTCGTATTTAAATGGCTAATTTTTAATTGATTAATTAATTTTTTTATTTTTTTTTTTTTTTATTTTTTTCAGTTTTTTTGCAGTGAATGAGTGAAAGGATGAAACAGATACGGACATTAAGAGAATTTTGTAGACAAAATTCTACCAAAGAAATAAATGAGAGGGCGGGGCCATAGGGTCCCGCCGGAAAAATGCACACACACCCTGCTGACAAAAGTAGAAAGTATGTTTTGCGTAAATTTTACCAGATTCTTAACGAGTAGGCCATCAAACCTCCCAGTGCTCTCATTTAAGGACATCTGTCTGGAGAGCTGTACGGAAAATGTTCTCTCTGCAGGGGGCGTGCACTGCAACCGGCACTCTAATGCTTTTAACTATCTCAGTACATTCGCTTTAATTACTGTTATTTTATACTTTTTTTTCAAAATGTCAACTAAACATCTGGGTTCTGTTCAAAAGTAAAGCAAGCAATTATAAATCATACAGAACCGGTACCACATCTGTTTCAAACCACGTGATGTGTAAACTTTTAAAGCTGGGTACAAAAGTGTAATCAGAAGATAATTCTTACATTTCTATTTAGCAGACACTTGTATCCAGAGTGACTTACATTTATGCTACTTAATTTATCCAAGGGCCTTGCTTAGGGGCCCAGCAGTGGTGCTGGGAATTGTACTTTTTTTCTCTTTTGTTAGCAGTCCAACAACTCTAAGCTTAACTCTAAGCTACCACTTCCACTTCTTACACAGATTAAATCCTACCTGAGAAAGTTTTATAATTATTTCATTGTTACGTGCTTAATTACACGATTCTTACATGATTCCTTACTCGTGTTGGGTTGGAAAAACTTCCTACAATTTAGAATTTTTATTTTTTATATTTTACAGCATGTCCACCATAGTAGACCGCAGGACCATTTCAGTTTAAAAAGATAGTCCTCTTTATAGCCATTTTGGATTAAGTCCAAGAACCAGTTATTAGCATTTGAGCCGATCAAATGACATATTACTTGAAAGCACATGATGTCCTTTGTACAGTACAGCAGAAATTGATAGAGTAACTCCAAAAATAATTTAAAATACATTTGTACACAAAAGTCCACTACAAATCAATGACGGGGTCTCAGGAGGATATGAAAATGTTCTTATACTGTATCGATTCAGATTTACACAATCAACCTTGCTGTGGTATAAAAAAGCCAGATGTTCATGGACACTTTACCAGCATATCCACATAACTGTTCCGTAAGTATTTCTACCAGAACACTGTGGCTGGTCACAAAGCGCCTGAGCTCCATGAAGACAGAGTTCTGACTCAGACTCAACCCCTCTAAACACAACTGGGATCACCTGGAACACTGACTGGACTCCAGACCACTTCTTCCATATTAGTGTCTGTTCTCACTAATACTATTGTAGCTGAATAAACACATCCCCACAGTCACGCTTAAATAGTTAAAATCCTTTCCAGAAGTAAATCCTGGACTAGGATGTTTAAAATACACATGAATTTGACGGTCAGTGTAACATTAGTATTGTAAAAGTTTTTGTAATTTTTTAATCTTTCTACTAAAATGTTATATGGAAAGTAGTAGCTAAATGGTTAAGGTGTTGGACTGCTGATAAAAAGCTCCACCAACCTACCACTGCTGGGCCCCTGAGCAAAGCCTCACCCATAACTGCTCATATGAATAAAAAATTACTATGTAAATGTAATTCACTCTGGATAAATGTGTCTACCAGAAATGTAAAATGTTATTATTATTATTTTTTTTTAATTCCACATCAGAACAATTAAATGTGACCACCACTAGTAATGATTCTCACCTGGATGTGAATGTTGGTGCAATCAATAAGGGCGGTTGGCATCTTTTGGCCTCTTCAGCTGGACCTTAAGCCTCTTCATGCCAATCTGAAAACCATTCATTGCCTGAATGGCAGCCTGAGCGCTGGATGGGTTATCAAAGCTGACAAAGCCTGAATAAAGAGAGAGAGAGAGAAAGAGAGAGACTGGGATCAACAAACCGTTTGTCATTGGTACAAAAGAAAGCTGTCACTGGCACATATGTGGGTGTGTTGGTTATACTTAAATTATTGATAATAACACCATTAACTTTAGCAAACACACCACCGCAGTGTTCAGTTCGTAGTTAGTCATAAGGTTGAAGTTGATTCATTTCTCATAACAGCAGCTTTGATAATAACATTGCTATAGTAAGAACGTGTTCGTCATTCACATGGTGGACACACAATACATGCTAATAACTAAAAATAAAACCTTTAAACAACAAAGAATCCATGTAATTTTTTAAAATTGTGATTTTCCTATAATTTTTTTGTAATCAGGCGCTATTAGGAAGATCGTGGGTTCGATTCCCAGCACCGTTAAGACCTTTAACCCTTAACTGATCAGTTTGTTGAATAATACATAACGGCATCTGTAAAATGCCAGAAGTTTAAAATTAAATTTAAAAAATAAATAAATTAATTAATTTATATATATATATATATATATATATATATATATATATATATATATATATATATATATATTACATAATAGCAGTTTAATTGTTATTGTGTTGTACAAAAAGTCTATTATTTCAAATTTTTATAAAGAAGTCTTCATGGTCAAAGCTTAAAATTGTGCTCTGCTATAAAGTTTTCCAACATGGAAAAGTGGTAGCTCAGTGGTTTAGGTGTTGGTAGCTTGTGGTTTTGATTCCCATTAACACCATGTTACTACCACTGGGCCCTTGAGCAAGGCCCTTAACCCCTTATTGCTAAGTTGTATAAAATGAGATAAATGTAAGTCGCTTCAAACAAGGATGTCTACCAAATGCTCTAAATGTAAAATGCAAAAAGGTTTCCAGATCTTTGATTTTTATGCCTGAAAAAAGTTTTAAAATTAATGGAATAAATGTTGTAATAATTTATCGTTAACATTAAATACAACTATAGAAGTATATCCTGTTCATTGAATGTATAATAGGTGAAATATTTTTTGTTCTGCTGGTTAAAAATCTTTTCACGCCCAGATAGAAATCAATAAGTTAATCGGTTTTAATGTATTTATATTTATTTATATATATTCTGTATGAAGGACCAAGAAATATTCATCCAATCAAAATGTTTGGTCCAGTCATAATGATTGGCTTTCCTACCTGCCTGTCAACATATATACTGTATGTGTAAACCTCCGTGCACCCTCTTCACTTTACCTACTGCGGAACAGTATGGTTACAGTATTTCTTTTGGACAAGTAGGAATAGGATGTGATTGGATTTTTTGGGTGTTTTTACAGTAACGAATAGTTTGTGTAGTTTGTAAATCTTTACGAAACTCAACTACAGCAGCAGTGTGGAATCGTGGAAAAAAGTTAAGTATTTAAGTACTGTTACTAACTTTATTTCAAGTATTTCTTACAAGTGAATGAAACATGATGTATTGTATAATGTCGTCTCTGGTCGTCTGGATGAGGAGGGTGGGATGTACGCTTTCAGTGCTATCAGGCTACAGTTAGCATTTTCCAAGATGTCTTACCGCACCTTTAATTATGCAAAAAAAGATGTGGTCAAAACAAAGTAAAGCTGTCTAATGGTTTGTTCTAAAAACTATCAGTAATTGTAACAGAAGGTGAATAAATGTGTGACTGTTCAGCTCCGTTCCTGCAAACAGGGTCAGACAAAAAAACCCCAAAAAAACACATACTCTTCGGTCCAGTTTTGTTACTTTGGTCTTTCCAAGGTTGCCGTAGCAGCTCTGCTCCTGTTAACATTCTCGTTACAAGTGCTCTAACTTATCACAGACTTGTCAAGGCAAAATGATTCTGCGGCTCCTCTGCCCTTTTCTTATCGCCCCTCTTTGCTGGTTGACTGGCCAAATTTGCTGCCCGCCAGCTGATTCAATCACCTGGCTACAGCTCCGATTTAATTTCGTAGGTGAGACCATGCTTTTGTCAAGCCAGCCAGAGATAAGAGCACAGCTTTTACAAGCCTTTTAAAAAAGAGCCCAGGCTGTCAGACAACTTTCTATCCACCTTCATAAATCTTCCTCTGTCCTGTCGCACCCCGTCCAGCTCCGTCCCTGCTAGCAGTCGGCAGACAGCGAGGTGACAAAGCTAAAGAGAAGATGACTGGATGGAAAAGTGGTAAATCATACGGCTTTTGAGCGAAGTAATTCAGCCAGCGCTGAACTTTCTGCCATGTTTTAGAGCTGTGAAGCTGTGTGCTTTACAAGGGCTTCTTTCTTCCAGGCAAGACATTAAAGATTCCTTTTTTTTATACTTCCAAGACATAGAAAGAAGGCATTCGATCACATCTTATCCCTAGAGATATTTTAATAATATATATTACAATGTGGATTTTTTTTTCCCAATACTTCTAATACTCACATCTAAAAGCACATCTCAATTTTGTTTTTCCTTTTTAGCCACAGATTCACATATCTAGATTCTCAGATTCTAAAAAATCCATTTTCCTTTTTTAGTCTGATAGTAAAAGAGGCAGACTTTGATCAGTCTTAAATGTCAATATTGACTGAGTAAGCACTGTGGATTAAAAGAACACAACGAACCCCAAATGATTCCACCAGGCGCCTCAGTCTGTTTTTAACGATGCTCTTACTGGGGAGATGTTGTTTTTTTTTTTATTTGGAGCTCACATCCAAGCCTTCAAGCTGTGAAAATCAAATCCAGCCAACGCAAGAGTAATCAACTCCATTTAATTACTATTCTGCTATTAATTTTTTTTTTTTTTTTTTTTTCACACACACACACAGAATATACTTCTGAGAAGATAGTATTTATTTTATAGCTGGCTTAAATCTCAGAAAACGGATGGAGAAAAAAATTGAGAATGCATCTACAGGGTGTCCCATAAGTTTTCATACATAAGATAAATAATTTTTTTTTATATAAACTATTTTTCCAGATCCCCAAATCTTATCACTTTTGGTTTTTTATCTTTGGAAGCATTTGCAGGCGATGGCTTATCAGGAAAAGATACAAAACCTGAATCATCTCAAGGAACATATCACCAACGCTATTACAATCATAACCCCAGCTGTGCTTATACATGTTCTTCGGCAGTGGAGGACACACATCCAAATGTGTTTTAAAAACTATGGTAGCCATGTGGAGCATATTATATAAAAAAAAAATATTTTTGGATTTTTCTTATGTCTGGGACATCCTGTACATTCATAGCTAAATGAAGAGTTATATATTTGCATGAATCTTTTACAAGTGAAATCGCCTCATACTGTTCAATAAACCGGTTTGCTTCAATCAGAGCTGCAGGACACAGAGAAAAATTTAATTTCACAGCACCTTAATCTAATTTGTAAGCTGCTTCAAAAAACATATTGGACCAAAGGACAAAAAATAGGATGTAAAATCTCCAGTATAAGGCAAAGCTTTTGCTTTATTGTTTATATGGACGGAAATGAGAATAAATCTCATTTGAAGTTCTGAAAAAAAAAAAGAATCGGAAGTAAAAAAACATAAAAACATTTCATTTCGCAGGCTTTGGCTGGGACAATTGCAGAGGTGGGCTGAGGAACCAAAATCTGTACTCAAGAAAAAGTACAAGTACTTATAGCAATATTTACTCAAGTAAGAGTAAAAGTAACAATTTTAATAGTTACTGGAGTAAGAGTAAAAAAGAATCGGGTGAAAAAACTACTTCAAGTAGTTAGTTACTAGTTACGTCTGATCTGATTGACACGAAGAAAAAACCCTACATTTTAAACTACTTGAAGTATAAATGCAGGACGTCAGTTTGCTGTTCAGTTTTTATAGTTTTGTGTTGATTGGATATTAAACGTGCAGAACGTTTAGAATAAATGTGTTGTTTGTAGGGTTTAAAAGATATTTCGCATTTTTTGCATGAAAGCACATATGAGAGAAAATATTCGGTCAGTGGTTTTACAATAAGGTTAAAGTGGCCATAGATACCAAATGATTATTAATAGGGTTCAAATAGATGCCATTTTGACAAGTGTTTTTTGAGGTTAGCGCTGGAATTCTTGTTTGTTCGTGAATATCAGTTTGTTTTGTTGCACACAGCATTCATTGCGTTGTAAAACTTTTCCTTTTTGAAATCATAGACTGAACTTGAGGACACTGACGATGATCTGCCAAACTTAAGCAGGAGATTTGTAGCAGCCTCTCGCAAAGCAGCCTCTCCAAAGTCTCGCAAACGATTCATATAAACTAATTATTTTGGAAAAATCTCATATCGATTACTGTTTAACAGTAACCAAGGAACGCCGCTAAATGTAGCGAAGTGAAAGTAAATTTTTTGCATCTTCTTTTCCTTAACATCTCATAAACCTTCACTAATGAGCAGCATCCAAAAAAACGGCCCCTCTCGAATGAGACACCACTTTTCCAACGTTAATTGTAAATTGATTAGCGGAGACATGGTAAATAAAGAGAGGAGGCAAAAACAAACCTAATCACAGCAAGAGATGTGGGGCATGAGACCATTTCTTAAAGAATAGTGCCAAACGACTACGCTTAGATCGCCTCACAGATGGTTGTATTCTTTTTTTTTTGTGGGTACTCACCGAAACACTTGCTCTGATTGGTGGCCCGGTCCACAAAGACTTTGGCAGAGATGACGTTGCCAAAGGGCAAAAACATCTGCATGAGCTCGGCATCCCCAAATTCCTGCGGCAGGTGGTAGATAAACAGGTTACAGCCTTCAGGCCCTGAAACAGGAAGGGGAAAAAACAGACATTGTTCATGACTAGACAAACACCAAAGAGTATTTAAAAATAGATTTATGAGATTCTTATGAAAGCGTGTGCATGTAATAAAAGACATAATGAATAATAAAAATCACAATTGCACAACTAAAATTATAAAATTGAGGTCGACATCTTAATGTTAATAAAGAAAATAGAAAAGTGTGACTTGTTTGTAAAAAAAGTTTCATATTGGAGTTTAAGCGTCTTGCTCAGTGGCCCAGCGATGGTAACCTGGTGGTACTGGGAACCGAACCCACAATCTTGACAGTCCAGCACTTTAACCACTAAGCTATCCCACTATTTTATACTTTTGTACAGGTGCTATAATGTTTTAGAGGCTGTTCCGGATCAGACTGTTATAAATGGATTTTAGGTTTATCGGTGTGTGTTAAATTAAGAAAATTGTTGGGAATCTTAAAGCTGTACATGTCCTGTTTTATATGTGTGTTTTATTTATGGGATAGTAATGACATGCTGTCATGTTTTAATGTCTTAGGTAAAACAGGGCATCACATTGTGTTATAGTTACTTGGCCGCTTTGAATGGATGCCCGCTCAAGAAGACGTATGACTGACAGGTAAAGCAACCAATGAGGTTTTGTATTGTGCCGCGTCACTAAGTGCCTTAAGCAAAACTCTTAAACGTCTTTTAAACAAAATCCAGAATGTGAAGATCTTGATTAATCCGTATTGCCACATAAGTAAACACAAAATCTCACTTCTTCGTCCAGACAGTTTTGGGTTGTTTCCAGATGCACTGTGAGATGGTGCCATAACAATAGCTCGTCTCTCAACGTAGACAAAACAAAGGAGATTGTTGTCAACTTCCTTAAAAAGTGGGCTAAACACTCCATCCCTGCTCATCAATATCTCAGTAGTTTATAGAGTCAGTAATACCCGGTTTTCTGGAAGTACACATTTCTGCTAAACTTACCTGGACTACCAACACTAACCCCACTGTGAAAAAGGCGGAACAAAACTTCCTGCAGAGCCTCTACTAATGTTAATAATCTATCTCACCCCTCACACAGTTTATTTAAGCTTCTGCCATCAGACTGATTGTTCCAAAGCATCAGGACCCACGCTACAAGGTTCTGCAACAGCGCTAAACATCCTGGTGCCACCCATCACCTCTCTTCCACCTGCTTAACTGTGCACTATGCACATTATTGGCCCCTTAGTGGACATTAACAAACAACCAAACTCAGTCACTTTACTATACAGGTGTTTATTATACACATGTAGTAGGGATGAGACACAAGACTGGGTTCAGTAGAATGAGACTAGACTAGATTTTTTAAAAGAAATCCTCAATGATGAAATACAGGGGAAATAGTCTGGGACAAAATGCATTTTGAAATCAACTTGTACATAAATTAAACTTTTATTAATTTTTTTTTAATGAATTATATGTGGTAATTAACAGCATATAAACACTGTGCAAAATGTTTTGCCACAAACTTTTTTTGCCATGACCGTTATTAATATGTGTGCTTTTAATGTGAGTCGAACGTCACTGAATAAGCAACGGTGGTATGTTACGTCAACTCAGGTGGACACCAACAGCGAAAGATAACTTACAATAGATGCGTATTTAGATTTTTTTTTTTTTTACTGTAACAAACGTTTGAGACCCAAATAAGAGGCAGAGGCAGTTTTAACAGTTAACGATTCATCTTTTTTTTTTCAGTACCGCATGCTGCGCACACATGCACACAGACACAAAGACGGCTTTGCCGACCTTTAAATATGATGTAAAAGCAACATATTATTCATTTTCATCTATTCGTTTATTGATTATCGCACTGTTTTTACTTCCTTTTCTGGTTAGTACGTACACATTGGGTTGTTTGCGGTGTATAGTGTAAATGCAGATATCAGATATGGATCAGTTTTAAAAGATAATATAAGCAGGTCAACAAAAAAATCGGATATAGTCACCAAATCGGAAATGAGCATTAGGACCTGCAGTGAAAATGCACTCTTTGTGTTGTCTGTCATTCTTTTAACGTTTCTTATTAACCCCGGAAAAGTGTGACACACAAATGATTTAAATGTGGCGGGGCATCTTCTACTGTAACATTTTCGCAAGAGCAGTTAGAGATCTCGTCACAGCCCTATTTCCGTAGTAATGTAATTTTGTTTCTTTTGCATACTGTGTATGTGGAAAAATGACAATAAATTTGAGTATTTAAGTGTTAATCAATGGTTCAAGGTCTGAAACATAGACGTGTAATATTTGGTATCTAGGTTTCGTGCCAGAAGCATGTCATTCCTTTAAAGTTAAAAATATTACAATCTATCAATAGCCTCAATAAGTGCATCTAACTGATGTTTTCCCCTTTGTCTCCAAAGGCAACAAGATTCTATTTTAAAACTAAATTCCTAGATCTTCTGTTCATATCTCCAGGCCTTTTTGCGATGAAAGATTTTTTTTTTTTAACTGCGCATCCTAAAACTATTTTTTCTCACTTTTTTTCTCTTTTTTTTCCCCTGTCACTTCTTCTCCCCTGCTAATTCTGACTAGAAAATATACAGGCAGAATGGGGCAGGCAATTATCACCTTTTTATCATGGATGGGCGGGGCTACCCTTACCTTCACGCTGTTGCTGGGAGATGATGGTTGGTTGCTGGGGAAACGCTTGGCTGATTGGCGCATAGGCGGCAGGATAGGCTGCTGTTGCGAGGAGACACAAGAAGATGAGGAAAGAGAGATAAAGAGTGAGAAAAAAAGATAGAGAGAAAGTGAGTGAGTGAGAAAGAGGAAGGAGAGAGAGAAACAGAGCAGAGGGTATTTGCATTAGTACACCAGGATTTTACACAACAATTTAAATTATTATTTCACTATTCAGGCTTTCCAGATGTTTGGTGAAATAAATTGTGTCCCCGTAGTTCAGCAGCTGGTAAAAATAAACTGGTCGAAAGGTTTTTTTTAATAGACATCATCCTCCCAAAGGTACTGCAAAGAAGACACGGGCACTGAATTAAGTTCTTATCTAGTAAATTGGCTTTTATTTACTCCGTCATTGTGGACGCAATTCTGCATGCTGAACAACTGCTGTTTTACCCCACAGACTTACTGGCCTTAAAATCGATTTAATATGAGATGAGGATGATGAAGAGAAATCATGATAATCCAAGTTAGGATTACGTCCAATAACTGGAAGTGATTTATTTCAGACATAAGGAGCTCTCAGTCAGTAAGTAAGTGGATCATTAATTCATTGAAGCTATTCTGAGCTTTTTTTTCCTTATGCTGCATAAAGAAGGTATTGTTGAAGTAGTTAAAATGGGGCAGTAACTAGACAAGTAAACATTTTATAAAAGTTTCTTAGGGTATATTTCTTTTATGATACTATAAAGACCCCATTAGACAGAGTAACCTAGATTTATCTTATTCTTTTTTTCTACAACTAAGCAATTAGTATTAGGAGCCTTGTCTAAGGGTCGGGCAGTGACAGTTTGGTTATTCTGTATATTGACCCAGAAGTGCACAACACAACGGAAAAGCAAACATAAGTTTACAAAGCAAACATAAGAAGCAAACATAAGTTTACAACACAACGGAATCAAGATGAAACACAACAGAGGCAAGCCAAAACACTACAAGAACAAAGCCAAAACAAAACACAACTGACACAAGCCAAAACACAACAGAAAAAGCCAAATCATAACAGAAAAAGCCAAATCATAACAGAATGAAGCCAAAACACAAAATAATCAAGCCAAAACACAACTAAAACTAGCCAAAACACAGAGGAATTATGCCAAAACACACCAAAATCAAGCTGAAACTACAGATTCAAGCAAAAACACAACGAAATCAAGCCCCAGTGTAATGGAATTTAAAAAGCAAACATCAATAACCGCCACCTGTAGTACAGAAAGTGGGAAGATTATTAAAACTACATATAAAAAGATAATAATCGTGTTCATCTTTGTCAAGTTTTTTTTTGTTTTCACATTAGGAAAGTTGTGCATATTCACTTAAAGGTGTTGCAAGTCTGAGTTTAACATTCAGATTATTAATTGTATGGTGTTTAAAAAAATTCTATATTACAACACCAGGGGTGGCCTTAAAAAAGATGTTGAAATAGATGAAAATTAGGGACTAAGCAAAAAATATCTTTTTTTAACTTTAGAATATAAGAAAATAAACAATATACTGATAACAAAACAACAATATATAGATTAGAAAAATAGAAAGAAAACTAATTATAATAAAATATATTGCTATTATTTGCTGCAAGAGTAGAGTCAGTAGTTCCTATTATTGCGTTCATATCACTCCTTATACTAAATATAGGCGAAGTGGTGGCGCAGTGGTTTAGGTGTTAGACTGCTAATTAGAAGATCGGGGTTCAATCCTAGAACAACTAAGTTGCCACTGCTGGGCCCCTAAGCACGGCCCCTAACCCACAATTGCTCTGTTGTATAAAAGAGAGAAATGTGAGTCGGCGTCTGCCAAAATGCTGTAAATGTAGATCTCATAGACCAGGCTTTTCAGATTGGTTAAACTTATTAACTGAGTTTAATTTTTAAAAGAAATTAAAGAGAAGAAATGAGCTTATATATAATTTAAATAGATTTATAAATTTAACACAATGTACTGTACTTTCACTAGAGTCTGACACTCAAATAGCAAAGAATTGTTTCATAAAATCTTTACAGCAAAAGACCATCTGATTTGATGCTCACCGTTCTAAACAAAACTCTCACAACTCCAAGACATCATGGCATGAACTGTATCCAAACCAGTTACACTAATCTGCTGTAAAATATTTATGATATTATACTTTCTGAAGGTTGTTTATTTTCAGTTGGTGCTGTGCTGTATGGGAAATTTAGGATTTGCCCTCAGTGTAGCAGAGTCATCCTTGAGACCACCTTTGATAACAACAAAATCTGTTTCATTTCGTCTGGAAGTCATTTCCTCAGTCGATCAGAATTCAAAACTTGGAAGAGGATGTAAACTGTTTTTTCCCCTCAACTAACACACTAGCAGTTGTTTGGATAGCAACATTAAGAAACCAGGTGGAGATCCAGACGCTATGTGTGGCATTCTGATCTCAGGTCTTATTACTGTAACAGCCATTTCTGATAGAGTTTGCAAAGCAATTCCCAGTGCTGAAGATTAGAGAGGAAGAAGATGAGAAGAAAACAAAAGAAAAGCACCTGCATAGTGTTGCACGCCGGCGTATGCTTGCTGGAGAGGGTCAGTCACTGTCGGGCTCTGTGCTGTACAGAGTAATACAGGAAAGGTTACACAAACAAACTGGAGAAGACTGTCTCATGTACATGAGGCGGAGTAAAGTTTTGTTTCTTTGTATAGCCCAGCTTAGGAAGTTGAGGTTTGAGCACAAAGCAAAAAGTTTAAGGGGACCAACAAGGGCAGCTTGGAGGTGTTGGAGCTTGTGGCCCTTATCATTTGTGACCCAAAACCTTAACCGATTGAACAACCAGCCACTCCCTATAGAGACATTAAAAAAGAAACACTGACAGAAAAAAATAACATTTACCATTTTCTGGCATTTGTCAAGCACCTTTAACTATAGTGACTTACATTTATCTTGTGTTTTTTTTTACAATTGAGGGTTAAGGGTCCGGCAGGGGCAATTTGGGGAAGTGGTGGCTCAGTGGTTAAGTTATTGGACTAATATCTGGAAGATCGGGAATCGTTTCCCAGCACCAACAAGTGCTAGGCCCCTGAGCAAAGCCCTTAACCCCTAATTGCTCAGTTGTATAGAAGAGATAAGGGGCTAGAGGGAGTCTTTACAGTAAATGCCGTAAATGTAAATTTGGTGGTGCTGGGAATGGCACCAATAACTTTCTGGTCAACAGTCCAACACCTTAACTGGTGAACTACTATTCTTTCCAATATTACAGGAAGATAAAAACAGAATAAACATTTTGTACACTATGCTATTTTAGTTTGGGAACTTTGGATCTAAGCACAGTGCCGAAAGAGTTAAGTGCTTTTTATGAGTGCTTAACAGTGACAGCACGAATCCCTAAATTTCCTCGACCCAGAGTCTTAACTGCTTAAGCCATCAAATCTCTCATATAGAAGCATTAAGGAGAGATGTTCCACAAAACACAGTAATCAATCAAAAATTTGAATAACTGATATGTAGAGAAAGTCATCCAGGATGAACAGCTAGAAATATAAAAAGATCTGTTCCAGCAGTTCTATAAAACAGGCTCCATAGTCATGAGTTACCTGGATAGGGATGAATTCCATTGGTGTAAATGGGTTCAGAGGCTGGCTGGCCATTGCTTTGAGGAGGCAGTGCGCTAAAGCCGTTCACCCCGATCGGAGCAGCAAGGCTGGGCACTGCTGTGGCACTGATGCCTGGAGGTGTGCTGGTGCCTAAAATATACACCGATTTTTTTTAGTGCCAGTGTGAGACAAATCTACAAACAAACACACACTTTTTACAATACCAGTAAAAAGTATTACGATTAATATTACTATGTAGTTTAATATTTGATAAGTTAGTCTAAGCAATATATTGTGGGGTGTTTAACTATATAAAATCAAAGATTATGTTAATATTGAATATTTCAAAACTTTTTTTTTAATCACAATTAGATACCCGGATTAAATATTTAGTGATTAAAAATATTTTGTAGAATCCAAATAACAGGATATTATTATAAAATATTATTTACGATTAACCAAATAATAACAAAACAGCATCTTGATCTGATCTTGAGTAAAAAAATAATGACATTATATATTCAACCAAAAAATATATTCAAACAGGACAACAACTTATAATAATCACATAACTTAAAGAATGTATGCATTTTCATTAATAAGCAATTTTGACAAAATGATAAAAATAAGTTTAGTCTGATTATAATAATTATTTAATCTAAAACAATTTTTAAAATAATTTTGGATATTATAAAATAATGATTTAATGTAAAATATCATATTAACACTTTAGCATTCACAATTGTCAAACATTTATAATCCTTCTTTCTATATTGTCGAGCCCTGAATGTAATCAACCTCAATAATTTTTGAGTAGACTGTTATAAAACAATTATATCTATGTTATTACACTGTAATTACAAATAGGGCTTGTTAAAGACATACTTTTACTTACTGGAACAAAATTCAAGATTTCAGATTTGATTTTTTATTGTTTGCTCTGTAGCTTAAAAGATGCATATTTTTCAAGCGTTACTGCAATCGTTACGCAAAAATATCTTTAGCCAAAAAAAAAAAAAAAGAAATCAGTCTTAAAATTCAGCTGAGCTGCCAAGCCTGGAAACAATCTGCTCGCACCGAACAGACAGCACCTTCTGCTTGCAAGAAGTTCATGAACACCACAGCAGTTTGCAAACACCTGCCTGACTCATCAGGGAGGAAAAGGAGATGCAGCGACGCGAGGACTGATTGGCTTTTTCAACATGTTGCTAAAACCTGTTGTCTTCCATTGTTGGCAGATGATTAATTGGTGTTTAATGATTCCACGTTAATGAAATTTTACTTTATTGATAGATGTTTGTTAAGAGATGAAGTTGCCATTAAGCTTTTACCCACACATTGGAAAGAACATCATCTCTACGTAGTATTTGTAAGATAGCGCTACATCAGGATGCGTAAAATCATTTCAGGGTTTATAATTTAGTAAATATGTCCAAAAGGGCTGCGGCTAACACTTATTTTAGCAATTGATTATTCTATTAATCAGAATAAAACATACTAATTTGATAGCACATACTTGTTTCAATCAACATTTTTATTGCTGGAATTGCTTATTATTTATTGCTTTAAATAAGGCAAACATTACAGCCTAAAGCTAAGACATAAATCAAAATGATACCAATAAAATAACAATGCAATTATACAGCTACATCTTAAGCAAGACATAAGGCGTTACTGTCAGAGGCAATATGATTAGACAGGAAGGAAAATTGGAAAAAGTGTCCATACACATAAAATTTCTAAACAAAGAAGATTTATTTGCATTGTTAGAGTATAAACACTATTAACTATCTCTCTACATCAAAATTTTCTTTTTTTTTTTGTATTCGAATTACTCGAGTTACTAAATTTATTTAAGCTCTAATATCCATCGTTTTGGGAACGCCGCCCTTCATCATCACCCCTTTCTTTTTTAATTATAAATAAACATGTTTGGTCAACTTTACCATTCAAATGGACTAACCAATACTGGAATACTTCACAATCCTGTGAATTAAGAGTGGCATTAAAAGTAGTAAAATATAAAGAGAAATCTATAAAAAATACACAATCATTATGACAGAATTAAATGGAAATTTATAAAAAGAATTATAAAATTTCTTTCTTCCTAAAATCTTTAAAAACTTTAGCTAACACAAGTACCTGTTGAACATTAGCATGATTGGGTAAATGTGTAGTGGATTTTTTAGGTATTTTAGTCATTATATTTCAGAAGACAGAATAAAATGTATGGTACATCTATTTAAAAGTGTATATGTATCCGATAGATGAAAAATACGTATATAAAACAAGGTTTTAAACATATTAAGCCGTAAAATTAGTAACAGTGAAATAAGTTGCTGGAAAAAGATAACTGTAAACTGAATTTAGTTCCAGATCTGTTTGTTGATGTTTGGATTCTTCATTAGTCATTTTAAAGATATTACACATTGTGGGCCACTGTAGTGTACATTCAGGGGGTGGAGCTTTGGGAACACGGACTGGACTACATTGAATGTTGAACAGATGTAGAATTAGAATTAAATGTAGAATTAAACAAAAAAATAACGATTTATAGGTTATATATTTTCCAAAACTTTAACAAACATTTGGAAATTTGATGTTAGTGGGACACAAATTGATCAATCATGAAATCACCAATAATTATCTTGTTAATACATATTTTTATTAAAGGTTTGGGTTTGTATTAATCACATTAGTTGAAGGCTATTCTGTACATTTTTTATTTTTTTTAAAGACTTGGCATATTTCCATGTTTAGTTTCACTACAAAGATCTCAAGACTTCAGACAGGAACAGACCAGAATGCTATAAAGTAAATATCAGAAGAACATCCAGGCAGAATGATTCACTAATCCTGAGTGTCATTCGATTAGACACAGGGACTTAGGCATTTTCCTCAGTCGATGGTCCCATCTAATCTCAGGTTTGTTGGTTTTGACTGGACGTTTTTTAGCTTCTTAGCTCATGATTTTTTTTTTCTTTGTAGGAGTGAAGGGCATTTAAGCCATGTAGGATTAAATTTGATAGGTATAACCTTAGCAGTGTAGGCTTTAGGGATTACAAATGCACGAAAAAGAACAGAAAAAAAACAGGTAAAGTGAAAGAAGAAGGGGGGTGAAGGACACTATTTATTTTCTCTCTCTCTCTCTCTCTCTCTCTCTCTCTCTCCTCTCTCTCGCACTCTCTCTCTCTCTTCTAGCTCTGGATGTCAGCTTACTTATCATTTCTAAGGTACCAGAATGTCTCCCAACATCGGAGACAAGGGTCAAGTACATGTCCGGGATTATCTTTTTGAAATCTTTTCCCTTTATCAAAATTGTCAAGGACTTATCGTCCAAAGGCATCAGATTGGCTACTGTGGACAGTGGAAAAACTTAATCTTGGTTAACATCAGAATAGAGCCTTGTTACTCTCGACAGCTTGCCTCTCTGAGCTTCCAGTATTTCTTACTTTTATGAAGCCTTTAGTACTTGTGTACATTCCCAATCAAGACATAAACCAAACTGTGGTGCTCTTGCCTGCTGTAACCGTGACTATAATGGTTCTGTTCACCCAGTGGGAGCTTTTAAACCTGTGTAATGAAGTGCTGTAAAGTTCCTCCCACCTGAAGAGGGCGTCATCGGGGCAGCCACCAGGCCGTTGACGTTGAAAGCTGCCATTTGCTGCATCTGAGCGGCGGCGACGGCCGCCATGGGGTTGAGATAGGAACCCTGTGTGGCAGCCATGATTGCCGCTTGCTGCTGCATCATCTGCTATAAAGCGAAACCAGACAAAAAATTATATAAAAATAGCATCATGAGAAACATTATCGATTAAAATTTAGGGAAAAAAACAGTAGGTTTGTAAAGAACTATATTAAGACAATCTCATTCATGACATGCGTTCTCTTAACAGTCTGAATTCCCAGTCAGGAATCTTAGGTACCATACACACTCCTCTTTTTGGCTACATTTTTATACATTTTTTATATTTTATATTAGGCACTGATATGGTTGGATATCTTAAAAGATCAAATGAAGAAAACTGAGTTCAAATTGAGTTCAAAATCGAGTTTTAATGAATTAGTTATTAACAAGACTAAAAAATCTACTTGGAAGTCAAGTCATTACTTCATGAAATATTTGACTACATGATAATTTCCTTGAAATTGGAAAATTAGACACAGACCATTTACTATTATAAATCGGTTACCTCTGGGAGACGACAAAATCTAATTTTTACATTGTTAGTTTTCTGTAAGATCAATGCCCAGTACTAAAAACACCAATATGTTTAAGACACCTTAACCACTGCGCTACCACTTCCCCACATTCAAATTGTCTGCCTTTATTCTCTCCCATACTGCAACATACACAAAGAAGGCAATCCGACGAGGGTGGGATCTTCCACAGGTATATGAAACAGGTGTATAGAGTGTACATACAGGTGTATTTAAATTTGTATCTATTCGATTTTTTTTATTTTATTTTTGCTCTTTTCTATCATGTTCTGTTCCTGTTTACTATTAATTCTTAAACCAATACTTTAATGAACAGCTTTAGCATTACTGTAGACTTTGGAGCAGGACCGTGTACAGATATTATAGAGGGCAGTGGCCAAAACCAAAAATGGGGCACTAAGGGGGGGGTGTGCTTGTTTATATAAATGCACCAAACCTCATAACTCTGTTTCTGAATGCTTTCCCTATATCTGTCTGGGTTTCCTTCATCTTCTCGAGTTACTTCCCAAATGAAAATAACAACAAAAATAGGGCTAAAAACAGGAAGTGAGGGTGACTGTGGTGGCAATTGCTTCTGAGTGTAAATGTGTGTGTGAATGTAAATGCATTCACAAATATGCTACAACTAGGGTTGCCACCTTTTATACGCAAAATTAAGGGACGCCTGTCACAGCAGGGACGACATGCCTTGAAGCCACGAAGACAACGGGCTCGATGGAGCACTATTGATGATAAATAATAATATAAAACCTGATTTTACAATCACAATAAACCATCTTTTTTTTAATTAAAATTCGTTCGAAGAGATGCAGTCAGTCTCTTGTTATCACAACACAACACAGACTTCTCTAGTGGCCATATTGTCATAGCTGAATACACAGAGATGATAATAATAAGCAAGTAAGTAAGTCAGACAGCAAAACATTGACTTGAAGGAACGTCTGGGATGAGAACCATAGGTAAGATTTGAACCATAATTTATAAACTTATTAAGTTAACAGATCCATGTAATAAATATAATAAATGATTAACTATAAATGAACACAAGTTTATATACATACAGAATTAAGTTCAATACCATCTTTAGTATTTGTAATTAATGTATTTAATGCAATTATTCATAAATAAATTTTATATATAAGTGTATTTTTATAATATTTTATTCAATTTTTTATATAGACATTTGGTAATTCTGTATTAAAAGATGCAATAATTTTAGATTAAATACATAGCATATAATATAAGATATAAGCTTTAGGTTAATAACAATTATAATAGTTATAATTTTGTTAACACAGCATTGTAATTTTATTATATAAGTATTATATATAAGTATTATATATATGGTATATATATATATATAATATAGATATATATATAAACTAATAAAGAAATTATATCATAATGCAGGGATGTGATTCATTTACATTTTAACATTATTTCTTATGAAATACACAGCATATGGAATCTAATGTAAACAATCAGAAAACTATTGCGCTGATTAGAAAACTGTCATTACACTCTTTGCCTCAGGAGATGCTTGAATGTGAGGAATGGTGAAAGAATTGTTGCTTTGATTTCGATAAACTTTGACAGACACCCGTTCACCACAGAGGACACTTTCCAGCCATTTAATTTCTTACACTCTTATTTGGTACTTTCCCTTTTGTTTCAGCTCAAAGCCGATCTGGTGCTGCTCCTGCTATCATTTTAAGTTGACTCACTTGCTAGCGAATCTCTGCCCAGCGTTACTGTCAAGAGACCCACCCCCCCTTTTTACCCTGATTAACCCTGGCCTGAACCTGACGGTATTTAACCAATCAAACAAATGATGGCAGCGAGTATTACATTAACATTTACATTTACCTTTATGACGGACATCCTTATCCAGAGCGACTTACATTTATCTTCTTTATACAACTTAGAAATTGTGCGTTTAGGGCCTTGCTCAGGGGCCCTCTTCCCCCATTACCCAATCAGAGGAAGAACAGCACGAGTTTTTAGAGAATACAGACACAACTCGAACATACATATTGGTTCAAAATGGGGCACACTATTTATTTATATTTAATTATAAGGGATGGGTGGCAACCCTATCTACAACTCGAGGAACAAACAACAAGCCCCACCTTCCACAGGTATATAAAACTGGTGTATGAACAGCTTTTATTTTGTATCTATTTGATTTTTTAAAAATATTATTGTTGTTCTGTTCGTGTTCACTACTGATTCATAAACCAGCTTTAGCATCATTTTAGATTCTGGAGCAGAGCCGTGCACAGACATTATGAAGGGCATCGGCCCAAACCAAAAAAAGGGGCATTTAGGGAGGGTAGTTCTTGTTAATAAAAATGATCTACTTGTCATAAATATACAACTTTTGCTCTTTCTCTTTCAATTTAATTTTTTGCTTTAAAAATAAGCAAACTAGTTGTTATTGATATGATATCCAAAGACAGCCTAATTCTTAGAATGTGGATATTTTGTACAAGTTAGCACTTTAAGAAGCCCAGAAGACCAAGAGCAAAAACAAACTACTGCTGACTGCAGTGTGGATTGTAATGCATCTACCAGTTAATGCAATGACCTTGAAGAACTGTAGTCTTCACTCTCCAGAGAGCAGGCACACCGATTGTGAGTGATTCGGCAGAGCGAGCGGTAAAACACGGAGCAGATTAGTGGAATCATTGCATCTTGTGCATCTTTGTCGAAGTTGTATCAGAATAGTTTAAACTGGGGTGGTGGGGGTAATGGTGAAAGGGGCACATCTGCCGATGAGGGCAAATGGATAGTGGCTCTAGCCACCGGGTCACCCCTCCTGTGCATGGGTCTGTTCTGGAGTCATGCTATTAAAGCTGATGTAAAATAAATTGAAAAATTGTAAGCGTGCTACCCGGCGATGGACCGCCATGCCCAGTATTCCCTGAACAGATTCTGGATTCACCACGGCCCTGACCAGGTTATATCAGCTACCAAAGATGAATTATTAACATGGTTTAATTAATAAAATGTTCATAAATCGACTAGTGTTGAAATCCTTTTCCCTTATCGCAGTCTCTCCTAAATCAAATGTCCAAAGAAATTTTATATATTTATGTCCCTATTTACATTTTGGTATTTGGCAGAGGCCCTTATCCAGATCAACTTATATTTAACTTATTCTTTAATTTACTAGGCATTAAGGGTTAGGGGCTTTGCTCGTGCCCAGCAGTGGTAGATTAATGGTGATGGGAATGAAACCTATAACTTTACCACTTTTATATTTACGGCATTAGGAAGATGCCTTTTTCCAGTGCGACTTGCATTCATTTAATTTAATTAGCTGAGAAGTTAAGGGTTTAGGGCATTGCTCAGGGGCCCAGCAGTGACAGTTTGGTGGTGCTGGGGATTCAACCTATGAACTTCTAATCACGTGATTGTGATGACTTAACCAATGACTTAACTACCACCTTCATCAACAAATTTAACATTTTGCATTTACAGCATTTGGTAGATGCCCTTTTCTAGTGCGACTTGCATTATCTCATTTATTTAGCTGAGTGGTTGAGGGTCCAGCACTGACAGCTTGGTGGTGCTAGGAGTTGAACAACATGTTCAGCATACACCTATTTTGTCTTTTCGCTTCCCTGTTTTCTAAACAAAAGTTCCCAGAATGCATTTAGATTTGAAATGACTACTTTCTGAGTATAATATCCAGAATAAAATCACACAGGAAACCTTTGCGTGGCTTAAACCGAGCTCACAGATATTTCCTCAGGCCCCTACAGACTTGGGCCTCCAGATTTCCCAACTCCAGTTTTCGTTCTGCTCGAATGTTCTCAGCTAAGCATCTATAACGAGCTCTGTGTCGGCAGCGTGGGCACAGACAGCAGCTGCTAGCCTGAGTCTGTTATCGGTCAAAGCTTCAGCGCTAACGCTGCCGCCTCCAAACATACGGAGACTTAAGGAGGGGTGGAAATATACACAGTAATGATTTCACTCCTGGGAGTTGCGAGACAGTTTGGTGTTCGGGAAGAAGGAAGTTATCTACAGTCGCACTCACATATTTTTTACTTGGCTTTAGTCCCGAAAGTACCACAGGCTGACGTTTAAATTCATTACAATTAGCCCCAGACTGTGTGTTATGGTGTTTGGGTGTGAGAAAGTTATTTTTAGAGTTGCTGGTATCCGCTGAGCGATTGCATGAGAGCACAGAACTCAGGAAGTAATTAATTAATTTAGTTTTTTTTCTTGTACCTGGTGGAATGGCTGTCCCACTGACCTACGCTACAACTTTTACGTTTAAACTAACGCAACTATGATTGTTATTGTGACAAAATACCATAATGACCATGCTGATAGTTTGACTTTCATGCTGTCATGCAGACTCAAATGACCTTTATATCTCGATTTAACGCTAATTCTAAACATTTTTCATTTTCATTACACAAACTAGCACATCAGTGTTGATGGAAAATTGATCTTTAGCATGTCTAATAAAAATTGATAAAGGGTCATATAACCTGAAATAAATCAGCTTTTATTGGTCAAGAGGGCGTCTGATTTACAATGACATCACATTCACATTTCCAGCAGACGCACCTTTTCCAGAGCGACTTACATTTGTCCCATTTTCTTTTATCCAACTGAGCAGTTGAGGGTTAAAGGCTTTGCTCAGGGGCCCAGCAGTGGCTCAATTAGTGGTGCTGGGAATTTACATTTGGAACATTTAGCAGACGCCCTTATCCAGAGCGACTTACATTTGTCTCATTTTCTTTTATCCAACTGAGCAATTGGGGGTAAAGGCCTTGATTAGGGGCCCAACAGTGGTGACTTGGTGGTGCTGGGAATCAAACCCTGGTCATATAATTATCAGTCCAACACCTCAATCACTGTGAAACTGCATCCTAATTAAAATATAAATTAACCAATCGCAAGAAGTCGTAATCTATTTTAAACAATCTGTGGTTAAACATGTGACACACATGTCTCCCAGAAATTTTTTAGAATCGAACTAATCAGAGTGATTGATTGTGTTGTTTTTGTGTCTGGAGAATCAGGTGTTTAGCCAACGCTTGGTGAGGGTGATGTCTGAGGCTGAGCCTAGGATTTAATAGATATATTGGGTCTTACAGCGTGTGTGTATGCTCCATAGGCCCCAAACTGGATAGTCATGGGGCTAAAGATGCCAAGCTGGCCTGCCATCTGGTGCATCCTGCGCAGGGTTCGCTCTTTATCCGTATCGGCAAACTTCACTACCAGGCTGGATGACGCGCCCTGAGAACATCGCAAAACACGTCAGTTAGGAACAAAATTCTCACACTTCCTTATGTACATTTGGGTTTCAGGCAGACATTTTACATATACAGTAGCAACAATTCTTAATTTCACATGGATTTGATTTAATTATTATTTTGTTTGTACGCTTTAATTAAAGCAAAGCGTAAAATGCTTTTTTGTGCAGTTTTTTTATGATGTCATGCCACAAACAGTTTTTAGATAATATCTAATTACAAAACGAATTAAATAAGATGTTTATTGTGCTGTGGTACATAAATATTTAAAATCTGACAAAAGTGCAAAGATAGAAATAAATATAGGCCAAAAAAGATTTTTAATTTATTATTTCTGTTGCTATGACATAATTATTTATTCTGTTTTTTTCTGTTAATAATACAAACAGACAAAAAATATTTCTGGTATTTTGATGAAATATTTTTTGTTCAAAATAAATGTGTCAATATTAAATACATAATTTTGTTATAGTAATATGTAACAGTTTTTCCCCAATTTTAAAGAATTTCTATGAAATTTTAAATATATTTATTTTTTTTATTTATTTTATTTTATTTTATTTATTTTATTTGTTTTATTTTATTTTATTTTATTTTTTGATTTTATTTTATTTTATGTATTTTATTTTATTTTATTTATTTTCATTTTATTGGGCAGCGGTGGCTCAAATGGTTAAGGTGCTGAGTTGCTGATCTGAAGACCAGAGATACATGGGTTCAAGCCCCACCATTAGCAAGCCAGCCACTGTTGGGTCCTTGGGCAAGATTCCTAACCCTTCCTGCTCCAGGGGTGCTGTATCATAGCTGATCCTGTGCTCTGACCCCCAACTTACCAAGATGGGATGTGCCAAAAATGTATTTCACTGGCTCTGTACATGTACCCTGCACAATGAAGTTAAATATTTAATATTATATTATTTGTTTGTTTTAATTGTTTATTAGTTTGCTTATTTGTTCGATTGCTAATTAAACTTATTAATTATTTATTATTATACAGTTCAGCGTTGCTATAGAAATATATATAAAAAAAAGATCTTTCGTTCAACATATTACATACTTCAACATAGTTAAAGCAACCAATCACAGTTCATTTTGTTCTGTATTGTTTATGTGCATAGAAGAACATCTCAATAACCTTATTAAAATTAGAGAAAAAATGCTATTAATATATAGAATATGTGGAAATATAGTGGTTCAAAACCTTAAATAACGCAAAGACAGCGATTTTGGCTCCTCATCATTCATGTTTTTATGGCTGGTAGCTATGTCACATAGTTCAGGCCTCTCGTGCAGATTTTTTAGACCAGTGTTAAGAGAAATGTCCACATGAAAGCGTTCCTCAGCCTGGACCTACACCCAGAGCTTTAATTGGGCCCTCGGGTTGCCATAAGGAAAACTGATTGGTGCTGGCAATGAACTGATGAGCTGTATGAGTGATGGCAGTGTGTGAATGCTTGAGGCCCTGGCGGTTTGCACTGGAGAGAAATGTGACGACCACGGTAGGCTTCAGAAAGCTTTCCAACCCGTCGGTGGATACAGCTTCCTAATTACATCTGCTTCGGAGAGGAACACAAGCTATTGAATCCTGGCAGGGGGATTTAAGGGAAAATATAAACAGAGGATTGAGCACTAGATTTCTAGCTTTGCATCGAATTGACCTGAAGGACAATAAACGGAAAGAAGGTCTTGTGTGAGTGTGAGACAGTCGTGAACAGCCGATTTAATTTTTAATTTATTTATACATTTTAATCTTATTAGATACATTTACGATAGTTTTTATGCCATATTAAAACAAAATTATGAGATTAAACTTCAAGAAATTAAGATTAAAGTTAAACCCGTATGTAAATGAATGTTCTGCATCTGTTTTCCTCGGCAGAGAAGAGAGACAGTTTTATTATTCATATCACCACACTAACAGATGGATGACCTTTTTAACAGGAGGATTTCGTTTAGTATCATTAAACTTTTCTGACAATTTTGTGATTTTCTCAGAATATTACAATTTTAATCTCATGTTGCGTCGCATTTTTTAGTATTTGGACTAAATTTTGACTTTATATTTTTAATTTCGACTTTATTCTTAAAGTATATATACTTAATTATCATAATTTTAAGTTTAATTTCAACTTCATGCTAATTATTTCAACTTTTTTTGAATCTTCGACTTTATAAGTGTGTAAGTGTTTCGACATTATTATTGTACTTACGACTATATTCTTGTAATTTCGACTTTATTCTTGTAATTTCTATATAGCTAAGAATTTGGACTTTACTTTCAAAATATTATGTCTTTATTTATAAAGTGTTTCAACATTATTATCATAATTTTGACTTTATTCTCATAATTTCCACGTTAATCTAGTCATTTTAAAAAACAAGAGGATTTGGTAAAATTTCACTTTAGGTTAGGTTAAAATAAATAACTATGATTTTTATCATATTATTATCTACGTATCTATTTTTTAATATATTTTTCCATAAACATTGCATAAACAACTTCCTCTAAAAAGCTTCATCATATGGACGATGACGTTATTTGTTAAATATTAAAAAAATGTCATTAGTAATTATTCTCATTATATATCTTATGTAAAGCGTCTGGAACCGAGTAACCTGTTGCTATAGAAACATGTACAGTAAGTAAAATGGGGCATTGTTATAACCCTGAGTCAGAGCTGATGTTACAGAAAATGAAGCTGCATCTTCTGACCAATCAGATTAAAGAATTCAACAGTGCCCGGACACCAAAAGAGCTTTAGAAACTTTCAGTTTTTAAATAAAAACTTGGTAAGAAAGTAAAAATTGCTGACAGGATATGTGTGTATGAGTGTGTGGGTGGGTGACGGGATGTGATATGGAATTTGTTAAGTTGTGGCCTGCACTTCTATGTTTAAAACCGACGGCGTATAAAGAAAGCGTGCTATAGTGAATCGCGAGGCTTCGGGCCAGCTTTGCTCATGAACCTCAGCTGTGCAGTGGCTCAGTGGCAGCTGTGTGTGAGTTTCGGCAGGTTTCATATCACATCCTGTCACACACTCCTCGGCCCGCAGGGACCCATCTGCTGTGCTGTCCGGGACGCCGTTTCAATTAGTCGAATCGATTCTGCGCAGAGCTGGAGTAGAGCGGCGCTATTTTGTCCTTTCTAATTTCATTTCATTCCACCTCCTGACCTTTTCTCCGTTCGCTCCAAACCAACCGCCCCTCCCTCCGCCAGCGGAGAGACCAGACTGTCGGATTTAATGAGGTCGACGCTTAGCAAACATACCACCTCCCCTACCCACTCCCAAACTCTCTCTCTCCTAGAGTTTTCCCTCTCCTTCTCTTTTTCTTTATCTCCTACTCCTTTTTCTACCTGTCTCTATCAGTTTTTTCTCTCTCCTGGACTACTAAGGTCTGGCATCAGTGTATCCGTGTGTCCGGTTATTTATTTATCATCTCCTGCAGAATGAATCAGGTTGGCACAGAGTGGGCAGAGAGACGTGACTCTTGAGGAGGAATGAAACAAAAGAAGAACAAGAGAGAGAGAGAGGGCAAAAAAAATGTAAAAGTGAAAAATTTATAGTAACAAACAAGACCAAAAAAGAGAGAAATATTTGGAAAAATTATTGAGAGATTGCAAGACAGGGGAAACAAGTCACATGGTGAAAGGAGGACAGACAAATAAAAGGAGGCCACTAAGTGATAAAGAAATAAGTACATAGAATAGAGAGAAAAGAGATAAAGCACGAGAAGGAAAAATCTAAATAGGGAGATTAATAAATAATAAAGACAGACAGACAGAGGAGGTACAGAATGACGTTAAAGTCAAAAAGAAAGGCAAGTTGGATAGAGGCAGAAAGAGAGAGAAATACAAAGGAAAAACAGAAAAAGAAAAAAAGGAAAATAAAAGAAAGAGATAGGAAATAGATATATAAAAAGAGCAAATGTAGAAAGACAACAGAGAAACAGATTAATAGGAAGACAAAGTATAATTAAATGAAGCACAAAGAAGATAAAGTCTCATTTCGGTAAGAGACAGAAAGAGTGAACAAAAAAGAATCTCGAAAAACCAAGGATATAATGTAGAGAGTATCAGGTCCAGGGAGAGATAGAAAGACTAAAACCGAGAGGTGATAGCTCAGGAACGATAGGAAGGACACACAAAAAGAAAGACAGATTCAGGGACAGAGGTGGCGAAAAAATTAAAATAATAATAATTGAGTAGAGAAAGAAAAACAGGAAGTAGCTGTTTTTGCACATGCTGTATGTTTTAAATAATTTGTAAATGCAATAATATGTCAGTACCATACTTTTACTTTTACTTTAGAATTTCCTACAGTAGGATGTAGTAAATTGTAGTATAGTGTAGTATATTACACAGTGGTGGGCCTATCAGAAGCTGAGCTACATTTACAACCTAAATTCTAATATTTGTTCCATTAAATTGTATTAATTAATTTCCAACAGTTTATTCTCTTCATTTTGGTGTTTCTCTTGCTGCACTGCTTCCAGTACGTGTATGTGAATGTCAGATTTTTTGCCCAATCAGATTTCAGTTTCTATGTGCTACCATTTTTAAGTAATCTGCCAAAGCCTTCAGAATCAGTAGTGCTGCTTATGGAACTTAGTTTATCTAAATTAGCAATGGAACTGTTTCTTTAACCAATCAGATTTTAAATTCGCCTTAATAACGTCAGCATATTTCCGTCCTCTGATTGGCTGATCAAAGCAAAACTGTTACAGCCAAGTTCGACTATCAAAACATGTCTGTACGACTGCACACATTAATACAGTTGAGGATAGATTTTGTCTTTAAACAATCAGCATCTATGGTAAGTAAAATGTATTTTATCTAAATTGTTTTATGTTTTGGTGATGTTATTAGATAAATATTGATTGAACTGCTCCAATTGATGTACGTGGCACAGTTGTGGTTGTAGTGTAGAGGTTTGGAGTTGTGTTAACAGGGTTTCTTGCTTTAATAAAATGTCTCTCTGTCTGTATGCCACGCTGTGTTATATTGCAATTTTGGTATATTGTTGGTGTCTATAATTGTGACATGATAGTGGTGGAATTAAAGGGTGAATTAAGTCAGGTAAGTCCCCCACTGAAGGCCCAGGTACCAAATGCACGGCCCAACACTGATATTACCATCTTTACACCAAATTAAGGCAGCGTAACTGTAGTGAATTAATAAACTTTATTAAATACTGTGTTATACTGGATTATAATTATAGTATTTACTAAAATGTTTAGTTTGTTATAGTATTTAGACTCTGTTAATGTTTATGCCAAACAATAGAAAGAATTGTAGTGAACTAATCAACAATATTTTGAAGAGTTGCTTTTAGGAAAATAGAGTTGTTAATAGGGATCAGTGTGTTTCAGTGTGAAAGACCAGATTCTCATTTCTATTGAACAGAAATGTTAGATCATTGATTCAGTTGCAAACCAAAACGAACAGTTTGTTAACATCTTGTTTGGTTTTATTAATTTGAGGTTTTGTGTGTGTTGCATTGATCCACTTTTTGCTCTGATTTGTGATGTGGTTTTACACATACAGTATAATATAGTTATAGCAAATATTTTATAGTAATTAATGTAGTCATTGATGTAGTTATTTTACTATAGTAGGGTTACTATAAAAAGGGTTAACAAGTTATTACCACATCGTTACAATTTACTATGATAAGGGTTAGAAACACTACAGTACAGGATTTATCATTTTCCAGATCGTTCCAAATTTCATTAGGACTAGAAAAAAAAGACATGGATCACAGGTAAACTCTTTCCATAAATTATGAAAAAAAGTATATATTATGGCTATAACTTAACACACACACTCTTTTTCCAGTGGTTTTTCCCAGAATGAGGTTGGCTATTATTTTCCAGGACGTGTGGGAACTCTGACATGGAAGGAATCAGAAAATTTTACTTTGTTATATGTATATATGTATACTTATTTAATACACTTTTAATATAAGTTTTATATTGAAGTTATTCTATAACACTATAATATTTTATATGTATATATATTTAATATTTATTTAATATTCAGTATATGGGATGTCCCAGGTCTAGAAAACATCTATATCAGTTCACCCTGAAAGGTCAAGCCACTCATTAAATTCCCTCTCGGGTGCAGGACAGCGATGATGCTGTGACGTGTTGATGTGGCAATGGGCGTTACACACGCGACAGGAGAGCGACGCTTCATTCCCCCTGTCCCTACTGAAAGCCATATCCTCGCAAACAAACACAATAATCACCGCCGGGACCGACTCCTCCGTCCTGACAGAAAAATGAATTTGGTGAATTTGATAAGCTGCAACGGGGAGCCGTCATTTCTGGCAGGTCCGACTGAGGAATTTGTCACGGGTTCAAAAAACTAATCCCATTTCGAAGAGAACACGCCTCAATCGTGATGAGCACCGATATTGGATTTTGCATGGGCCAGAGAGAGAAGAAGAGGAACAAAACGATAACTCAAAGTGTAATTGAAGGATTAGATCAGAGTTGGAAAAGAAGACGTGCCGTCGACGGTTTGTCACATCGCCGCATCACAGATTCAGTCCGAATTTCAAAATATATTAATAGATAAATAAATAAATAAATAAACCAAGCGCTTCTTTTCAAGGCGCGTTTACTTATTTGACATAGTTTACACTTGATACAGTGACGTGACTCCAAACTGTTGTGACAAAAATATAAATAAAAATCTTTCGCTGCTGGTTTCAAGGAGAACAAAACACTTAATCTGTCACTATAACCAGCTTCATAGAAGGATATGAGATTTATTCACACCGATATTTTTAAAGCAGGACGGAAAAATTGTTTATTCATGGCCCAGTAGCTTAAACATCAGTCACTGTCGCACTCAGAAATACACACACACACACACACACACACCAGTGAAATCTACAATTTGGTAGCATTTTAGAGGGGCAAATTTTATGGATTACATTGGAAAATCCGCTCTATATTTCCAAAACTATTACTGCCAACTTTTAGCTTAATGACACTACTAAAAGTATATTAAATTCATTTTCTCATGTTATAAGAAGACAACTTCAAAAATGTATTATTCACACAAAATATTAAACATCTACTACAGGTTCTACTGTAGTTATTTATTTATTCATTTATAAAATATTTGACTTGACAATCATAAAAATAGAATTACAGACTCATGGACATAAATAACAGTCTTTTATTACAGTGTTTATGCAATATAAGAAAACTAAGTATTGTGTCGTGTGGAGTAACATATTGTAGCTATATATTGTTACCTTATTATTATTACTTATTTTTTTCAATTTTCTCTTTATTTATTTTTTTGCATTTTATCCCGTTTATTCTAACTATTTTGTTTATTTCCCCTGTTTGTGTAAATATTTCTGTAATATTGATGCACAAACACCCCTGTATTTTACTAATGTTACTGCCTCAGCAGCAATGTAATTTCCACACTTATGCTAATAAAGTAAAGAGTAAAGTAAAAGTTGAAGGTTAAAGTCCCAGCAGTGACAGCTTGATGGTTCTGGGAATTAAACTTACAACCATCCTATCAGTGGTCCAAACCCTTAACCACTTCCCACAATATAAAGTTGAATAGAGAAAGGAGAGTATAGAAAGAAGAGAAGAAGAATAAGGAGTAGAGTACTATAACAAAGAGTAAAGTAAAAAATTATACATTAGAGAGGGGAGAATGGGGTAAATAAAGGGCAAAATAAAGTGCAGTACATTGACGAGTAAAGTAATGTAGCATAGAGTAGGATAAAGTATGGTAATGTCAATTAGAGTAATGTAAAGTAAAATAGAGTAGACTAATGTAAAGTACAGTAGAGTGGAGTAGAATAAAATAAAGTAATAGAGTTGACACGATTAGAATACAGTAGAATAAGTAATGTAAAGTAAAATAGAGTAATGCAGAGTAAAGTAGAATAGAATAAAGTAATAGAGTTAACTAGATTAGAATATAGTAATGTAACAATAAGTAAAATAGAGTAATGTAAAGTAAAATAGAGCAAAGTAAAGTAGAGTAGAGTAGAATAAATAATAAAGTAATAAAGTTGACTAAATTAGAATACAGTAATATAACAAAGTAAAATAAAGTAAAGTAAAGTAAAATAAAGTAGAGTAAAAAAACGTAATAAGGTTGACTAGATTAGAATACAGTATTGTAATATAAAGTAAAATAGAGTAATGCAAAGTAAAATAGGGTAGAGTGAAGTAAAATAGAGTAAATCAAAGTAAAGTAGAGTAATGTAAATAAAATAGAGTAGAATGAAGTAAAATAGAGTACATTAGAGTGAAGTGGAATAGAGTAGTGTAATGCACAATAAAATAGATTAAAGTAGTGTGATATAAAGTAACATACATTAGAGCTGAGTAAAGTAAAACAGAGCAGAGTAATGCACAGAAAGATAGAGTAATGTAAAATTTAAAAAAAAAATATTGTAGCCATTGTACAATAGAGTACACCAGAGTAGAGTAAAATAATAAAGGGTAGAGTTCTGTAAACTAGTGCAGTATAATACATTAGAATATAGTGGAGAATACTTCATTAATACCCTAGGGGAAAAATTTAGTGCATTTTACTTAGAACTTTATAAGTACACTGCTTTTAAAGGCATAAAAATCACAGACAATTTTGTTGCACAAACAGGCTTTAAAATGTCTAAAGTTGATACGTTTAATTCTTCTACCCCCAGGTCCCTTGCTGGGGGCATTCCTACATCCCGACCAGGATATAGCTTTTACTAAAGATGAATATTTTGGTGTCATGTAAAGATCATGTAAAGAACATGCAAATAACCTTTATATTTACAATATTTTTTATTTATTAATGGAACAGCTTTACAATACACCTCGTCCTCGGTCGGTTGTTGCCCTTATTTATCTTGTGAAATTTTCCACGGTGGAATTCATGCAGATTAATACAGCACTCTTAACAGCCAGTTTTCAAGGAAAATTAATCTGCACACTTTCCAGCAAGGTGGGATGATTAGCAATAAGAGACGGGATGCCAATAGTAGTGCCTTGGAGTGCCTGAGCGGAAACATGCTGCAGTTTGGCTTTGTGATATTTTTACCCTCACATTGGCTCTCAATGGTCCCTGTCATCACTTCAATGCTACACGTCAACACGGTTAGTCATAACCACTACCCTTGAGCCAAACGCCTCCCACATACCACCTGCATGCACTGCATACTCTAATATTCCTTCTGCAGTTTGACACTGCTTGCTAATAAATGATCAAAAATGCATTGTCCCACCTAATGTTGCCTGAGTAATAAGGACAAGTAAGGACAAACCTGTTAGATTTGTAAACTAACCGACAACTACAGTAAAAAAAATTCTAAGTGCTTATGTATTAACAGCTCAAGACCTAAACCCGCCACCACCAACATCATTTTTATCATCAAAGCCCAACAGAGACACTGCAACGAAAACTAAATTGGTATAAATGACATCCAAAGCATCCTGCCATCCTTTATCACTGCCTGGTGCAGTAATACTGACTTTCACACCAGAAGGAAACTACAAATCCGCCCACTGCCACTTTAGCACACATTTTACTTCAGCTTCTTCCCTCCGGCAAAACATTCAGACTCCTAATGACTAAACCGTCTATTCTTTCTGATCTCAACTTATCTTCAAAAGTGGCCGGTTCCTTTATGTTTCCTAGGCGATGTCATTATTATTATTTGAATTGTTCAACAGCTAGTTCAATACCTAGTTTTCTTCTTCTTTTTTAGGGTTTTCCTGAATTTTGTTATTTTTTGTTGACACAACCCTTCCAAAGGCCCAGCAGTGGCAGCTTGGTGCTATTGGGAACTCAACCCATGATCCTCTGATCAGCAGTCCATCTACCATGTGCCCAGATAGTTGTTGTTTTCTTTAAGCTGCTTTTGATAAGGCTTGCCACAAAGGCTCATTAATCCACACTTCTGATTTGGCATTGGTTTATACCGGATGCCCCTCCTAATGCTATCCTTCCATTTTATCTGGGCTTGAGACCAGCACTAAGTACTGGAGAGTTTGTAAAAAGCTTAGCTATTCCCAGTCTGGGAATAGAACCCAATTTGCAGTGGTGAGAGTGTGGCACAATAGCCAAATTACGAATTACTACTACTACTACAACACTAGCTAGTAACTACCTAGTTTTCGTCATTCTTCCATAGGCTGCTCCAAAGGATAAAACTTGCCACAAAAGATCATTGATTCGCATATTTGTGTTAGCTCAGGTTTCATCCTGAATGTTTCCTGCAACCAGCACTGAGCAAAAACTGGCTTGTCCTTCTTGAGTAATTGGGTTGTTTCTCTGGACGAGAACCAAACCCATGTCACAGTGGTAAAAGTTTGGGATCCTAGCCACCGGGGATCTGATACACCTGCTAGTACATAGAAATATAAGCTAGCTTGTTGTTCTTCTTGTTTTGGCTGCTTCAGATAAGCCTTTCACCGATCATTGATCTGAATATTAGATTTGGCACAGGTTTTATGGCGGATGTTTTTCCTTAATGCACTCCTTCCATTTTATTCAGGCTTGGGACAAGAAATAATACCGCCATGGGTTGTTTAAGCCCCTGTTGCTGGTTGGTTCCCTCTCTGCCTGGTGGTATGCATACAATACAACCCATCACAGAGGAACCCTTCATGTTGTGCTTCAAGAAGTAAGAAGTGCACCTGTACACATTGCTAAGATAAGGCCTGATGAAGCATCTGGCAATGGTATTTGATGATGCTCTATTTTGTAAGAAAACACAAAATCAATAGAAATAGGATGTAGAGGCTAAGAGTTTCTAGTTCTGCAGAAGAGACTTGAAAACTAATTTTATAGTCGGTGTCACCAGTAATCGTATTGGCCTTGGCTTGCCAGAGAATAGATAGATGGCAGATGGACTCTCATTAGCTGTCGCTGATCTCTGTTCTGGCTAATTGGCATAGAGGTGCACACACTATGAGACTGATTGCTGAATTTCAAAAGGTTTAAATATTTTGTCAATAGTGATAGAACATAGTGACCCTTAGTTACCCATACTACAGAGGTGGCTGTCGGGTTGGTGCACCAGTCGAGTCTACAATTTTGCAGTCTGGATCCATAAAAATATAACACGTATTTTGACGCCAAGCTTCTAAAGTTCTCGAAAAACACGTTGAATCCACAACTAAGCGCACAAATTTGAGAGTTCCAAAAGTTCCTAAACCAAACTTGTCGAACTTTCTCAGAAGAATGGATGATGAAACTCAAAGCTAACACCGAGCATGTTCATTCAGCAGTCAGCAACGACTTCAGTCCTTATTTCCCCTATCCCCTGTGCCCTTCTGTGTCTGCATCTGCTCTTTCTGTTCCATTAAATCCTTTCATTATGGCCAAATGTATTTGCAGCCAGGTGATATTTACGTACGCTAATACGCATGCCAGATGCTCATGTGCCAGCGCTGGCTAGGACCAGTTCTGCAGCTGGCACCGAACCCGTTCTTATCTTCCTCTCATCATTGACAAATTCCCCGCTCTCTTTTCGCTCTCACCATTTTGTTTAGCCATTGTTGCGTTGTTGACAACATGTGGCACAGATACTGAGCAAATGAATAATATTCCCAGCGGTCCCAGCGGCTTGGTTGAGTACTCATGACCATCTTGTCTATTAATCTAATTCGGAATTGGACTGGCTGTGAAGGGAACAGGTGTGGAACTAGAGATGGGGTATAGATGACATGGATTATTAACGAAAGCCTGGATGGCTTTAGCTTCATTCTCGGTTTGTAACTCGGTCCATATGTCACAGAGGAGGAACGCGACACATTCCAGCAGTAGAACAGATTTGCCATGACCTTGTGTAAAGTATACGGTGAAAGAATCAATTCCAAATTATAGATTGTGGAGTTTTTAGTTTAACAAAGCTGCTTTCTGTCAATGCACGACTTTTAATTACAATTCAGTATTAATTGCTATCGGTAACGTTTGCAAGCATATCCACAATGCAATTTAACCCAAAAATACCTTTTTAAAGCGGTTTAAAATTAGCACAGGACTAAAAATCAATCAATTAATTAAATAGTATTAATAAGTTGTAAAAATGAAGAGGATTTTTTATGGTTTTACAAAATGTGATTGTTATTTAAGATAACGTAACATTCCTGCTTTTCTTTAAAATTTACCCACTTTTATTTAAAGTTTCATTTTTTAATATATTGTTGACTTATTTTTAAATTTGATATTTGTTGAAGTTACATGTTTTGAGAGAATTATTTTCAGTTTACTGTTTTAACAGAAAATGTTCTGTTTATTTTATGTTGACAATTTGATTGGTTCATTATTATTTGCCTTTGATACATTTTTTCACTTGGAGAAACATGCATGTAAATTTGCTGTTTGAACACAAAAGTAGATTTTTGGACTGTTATTAAAATTGACTCTAGATTCCTGCTTTTCTTTCAAACAAACTTGATTTTTTTTAGGTTTATTTAATCAACTGTTGACTTATTTAGAATTTTTAATTATGTACATTATTAAAGTTGACTTTTTATATATATATATTTGGAGTTTTACTGTTAAAATGTGCTGTTTTAATGCAATTTGTTTATAATTTGCTTAGTTCACTTTTACCAAGTTTACTTTTTGTTTTAATTAAAAATGGAAATAAAATAAATTTCTTTAGTTTGCGGTTTACATTTAAAATTGATTATGTAACTCAGAATCTATTTAAAAGTTTATGATTTAATGTTCATTTCTTTTTATTGCCTTTTTCTTTGAAGGCAGTTCACTTTTTCATTTTAAGATAAAAGTTGGAGTTTTATGCTTTCTTAAAGTTGTTTATTACTGCAGTTATGGATTAGGGGGCATGCTCAGGAGTCCTATAGTAGTAGCTTTGAATTTTTAAACTAACACCTTCATTACTTGCCACATAGTATGTGTTATGTCTATGTTGTGTGTGTACATATATGTGTGTGTAAACACTCACCGGCATGGTCTGGCCACCGTGCAGGCTATTGATGGCTGCCTGCGCTTCTGCATGGCTAGAAAACTTGACAAAGGCACAGCCTGCGTAGAGAAAGACAGATAAAAGAATGGAAAGAGAAAAAGAGAAAGAAGGAGAAAGAGAAAGACCAGGTCTTAAAGAGGGCAAACACACTCATTACCATTGTTTTCATGTTATCGTCTTTGTTAATGTATTCTGCCGTTCGTGTGTGTGCAGGGTGCGGCGTGCTGAATAAATCAGTATAATTGTGCTGAATGCATTAGTGGCAAGGAGCAACACGTCCTTTTACTAATCTCTTTCTCTCTCTCTCACACACACACACACACACACACACACACACCCCGATATACCCTATACAGCTTCCCTTTTCCATTGAGAGCCTTGTTTGTGATTATTAATTTGTTTCATATTTACATACGGTTATCTGTGTTCAGTCAGGTATAATAGAGATTAGGATGAAAATCGCAGCCTGCTAATCTTTTTTGAAGGCCCTGTGAGTGTAATTTTACGCAAGAGGTGGATTAGCACACCTAGCATTAATTAAAAAAAAGCCTTAATACACTGTGCTACTTTCTGTTTTTCTTATTGTTTTCCATCTGATAAAGAAGCCAACGACATTCAGGTCATAAATTAAATAAGTAGCTGGATTTGTTTAAACTGAATTACTTAAAGGAAGCTGATCGATACGTCCGTCCGGTGATTTGGTCTGTTTACTTTTAGCTACTGCAGACGTGAGGGGGTCATTTGAATGACATAAAAGGGTGCAATTTGTAAGGAATGAAACACGTTAGAATGTTTTTACGACACGTCATCAATCTGGAAGTCGGCTATAATGCCGCCACTTAACTGAAGGGAAATCCAGGTGAAAATGATCAATTAATTGTTGCGTTCTGGGCTTGAAAAACATTTGGAGTACTATAGACTGCCTTGTGTCGTCCAGCAGCCGATAATGTGCCTTTCAATCCTTAAGCTTTGTACCAGGTTGGCGACAGAACAAGGTAGTTCACTATGTTGGGATGAGAAATTGTTGGGTTGTCAGTACAATATAGGAGAATCTTGTTCACTTTGCGGAAACCTGTACCAGTTGTATGAGTATGCCACATTTTTAGTACAAGACGTCCTTGACATTTATCTGTTTTAACTGAATAATTGGAGGTTAAGGGCCTTTCTCAGGGGTCCGGCAGTGGTAACTTGTTGGGGCTTGGAATTGAACCTGGATCTTCCAGTTAGCAGTCCAACACCTTAACCACTGCGCTACCAGTTCCCCTAAGTTATTGTTGCGAATGGTGTCCTGTGTCAGAAGCCTCGTGAATCCCAACCTCCAGTTAGTTATGTTCTGGCACCAACTCTGGTGTGTTATAGCATGATATTAGTTTATCACTAAAACCAAGAGATCCATACACTGTTTCAGCATGACAATGCCCTATGCACAAAGCCCCTGAACTCCATAAAGACATGGTGTGTTATGGTTAAAGTTACACTCAGGTGTTCATCAGGCTCATCAGGCTTTTGCGTTCCATTAAATTCAAAGCACAGTGATTAAAAAAACCCTTGAATTTGCTCTTGGCTTTTCTGGGAAAGAAGGAAATATAGATTTTTACGGATTTCGCCTTCACCGCCGGTGCTTTTTAAATGGCTGCTCAGAAACTCAATTAGATTTGTTCATATACGACAAATTCATCATGTTGAAGCCACAGGCAGCGAAACAATCATTCACTCAAATTACAGCTGCTGATAGCTTTACCCAGGAGAGCTACACATGCAGGAAACACACACAGTCAAAACATATTCAAGCTCCTAGCTTCTGGATATACAAATGAATATTTACCTCTCTGTTGAAACGGCTCAGTACCTTCTTAAGGGTCATGTCTAGACGGGGACGAACGTTCGTTATGTGCTTATACTGACGAGATGTTAAATCGTATTCATTAAACGAAGGACATGCAGGCTAACGTTCAAATTAATATATGTAAACATTCCTGTTTGTTCCTGCTTCTAAATCCTCCCACTTTCTTCTTGCAATCATTTCCTGAATTTAGTTATTTGATATTTTTGCACTGGTCTATATAATAATACTTTCAGCATATTTTCACTTTGCATTTAAATATCATGATTATTTTACTGCTTATGTCATTGTTTTATACAGTAAATTAATTTATTGTATGTAAAACAACAAGAAGAGCTAACCCTAAAAACTTTTGCAGACTTACCGCAACACTGTAACTTTATTATAACATTATTATAATTATTATGATTATTATTATTTTATTATTAGTTGAATTATTGTCAAGGTATTGTTATAAGTAGAACTTATAGAGAAAACATTTCTGGACATAATCCATGGTAACCATGTGAGTGAACCAAATCCTCCTGTTGAAAAGGTCATTAATCTGTTAATGTGTTAATTATAAGTGATGGACGAATCTTTATTCTCCGCTGAGAAAGACAGATGTACGTCTTTAATCTTATATTGCGTCGACATTATTTTCGGAATTTCTAATTTATTCTCGTAATTTGGACTTTATTCTCGAAGTATGTCAACTTTTTTTCTCTATAGCCGTATTTACACCGCAAGTACATAAAAAAAGACTTTAACCTTTAGAGTGCAAAGAAGAGTGGACAGCGTGCTGCTCTGAGACTCTTGGCACAGCCGAGGCAGCAGGACGATTACAGCACAAGCATCCTAACCAACAAGCCCTGCAGTGGTCAATACATGAACAAGCAATCATCAAAACAGCTGCGGCACAAAGCACAACTTCTTTCCTTTTTCAAATATGCTGTATTGAATACACACCAAAGAGCCAGCGTTCTACAACTCCTGACCCACATTAAACAGAATCTGAGAGAGACGAGCATCTCGAACCATTCAGTAAAATGAAAGTGATGAGAGACTCAAAAATTACACTGCAAATTTGAAGCCTTTGTGCAGCTTGGTGAAAGAGTGTAAAAAGAATAAAAAATGGTAGCAGCTTTTTTGCAGTTAGGTTTCTAGGCTCCCTTTAGAATTTACAGCGAAAAATAAAATGCATGCGTGAATTTGCTCTGTTTAAATGGGCGACGTGGAAAGCACATCATAATTACAGAACTAAAAACCATATCTCTATTATTACAACCAAGCCTGAGCTCAGACGGTCCCTTAGGGAGAGATAGAAAAAAGAAGCATGAATATTAAACTTCTTGGCCTTTTTTTTATAATGTACAGAGACTCGGAGATCGTATGAATTTACATCAATAACGGGACAGAAGGAAAGTGTTTTGGTCTGGTTTGAAGTAGAGGGATGAAACGGGGGTTGGGGGGGGTTTCCTGGAATCTAGCCCTCATACTGTTGCTGCCAAGATGAGATTTTTAAAGACCACAAGGAATTGAGACTCATACACTCACAAACACACTAGCAGAATGTATTTTTTTCCACTTGTGTTTATTTTATCAAGGTTGGACGAGACGGTGACACCTATGGTCCTAGGTCATGGGTTCTATTTCCATCACCACCAAGCTGCCACTTTTGGGCCCCCAAGCAAGGTCTCTCATCCTTAAATAATTTTGATAGGGAGGTCAGCAAAAGCATTTTAATATAAATGTTGTAATTTACGACAATCAAATGTCATTGCGGTCAAATTTAAACAATTGTTTAAATGTTGTTTTCTGCTGCCTCGACTATATGATAGCTGTACCCCAGCTAGCAAATTCTGCCATCTGTGAATATTTATACAACAGTTAGCCTTGTTTTACTCATTTGATTGGATAAGCAGTGTTTGGAAGTAGCGGCTTAGTGGTAAGGTGTTGGACCAATTCATCACGGTTGGGCCTCTGAGCAAGACCCTCAACCCTCAGTTGTATAAAAAAAGATAAATGTAAGTCACTCCGGATAATGGCGTCTACCAAATTCCGAAAATGTCAATAGTGAATATATTCAGTCTAACCTCAATGTAAAGGTTTCGGTGTTTGTGTCACTTCATTTTTGTATCTGCATCTTTATTCAACATAAACGTTTACTATTAATGCTACATAGTTTTAAACAATATGTCAGTAAAATTAGCAAGAAACTCTGAGGACAATATATTTTATCTACTTTTCTATAAATGTAGACCTAAAATGTAAATGCTTATAACAGATATAAAAACTCTCCGAAAAACAGGTTTTGTTTGCTATTTGCACTTTTCTCTCACTGTTGAGTTCCGTTTAAAAAGGTTAAGTCAGAGTCAGGGATCCGTGTAGGACACTTGAATTCTTTTACTCCAATCAGAACACAGCATGTCTTCATGGATCTCTGGAGTTTTGTGCACAGAGGTATTGTCATGCTGGAACAATGCTTGGGCCTCTTAGTTTTAGAAATAGAAATAATGTAATGTTTTGACATACAGAGACATTTTAGACAACCGTTTGCTAAAGTGTTCCAAAAATCTTGTCCATGTAGTTTAGTTTGATAATCCTGGGTTTCGTTTAGAAACTTGTCTGCTCATTGTGCAGATGTAAATATTGAATATATTCTTCTCTGAAGCTACATATATACAGTAGATGTCACACCTCAGAACTGGTGCACTCTGTAATTAGTAGATAATTATAATATCCATTGTTGCTGCCTTAAACTAAAGGAATTTATTTCAAGCCAGTCATGTTGTTAATATTATTATTGGTTAGTAGTAAGTGGTAAGGGGAAGTGGTAGCACAGTGGTTAAGTTGTTGGACTGCTAATTGGTAGAACGGGGTTTGATTCCCAGCACCACTGAACTGCCACTGTTGGGCCCTTGAGCAAGGCCCTCAACTCCCAATTGCTTAGTTGTATAAAATTGGTTGGTAGTGCTGGGAATTTAAACCACCATTTAACCACACCCTCATTTACACTGTCTCAGAACATTCTAACACTATTTTTTGCAGACTGGGTTATTTTAGGATATCTAGCACAGTTATGTTGCCTTCAAAACTCAAAAGATTTTAAAAAGCAGTGATGAAACACTGCTAATGAACATAGCTCTGAAAAGTGTTTTTAACAGTTATTTAAAAAATAATTAATGGCAGTCACCAGAAAGAACGACAGTATTCTTTCTTTCTGAAGTAAAGAATAGTAACAAAGTAAAGAATAGTAACAAAGAAAGAAACAACTGAAGGTCATGTAAAAATCAGCCAAAACATAACACTTTCCACAGCTGTAGGATGAAGAGAAAGGAAGAAAAGAAGGAGTGGGAGGTGTTGTATTAATAAGAAAGTGGAGAACTCTGGGTGTGGAGAGAGAAGGGGGGGAGAAAGTGAGGTGTGAGAGGCAGGCGTCAGCTGGGAGAGAGACTGAATAGGTGTGAGAAAAGTAGAGAGACTCTTAGTATATGTGTGTGATAGAGAAAGAGAGAGAGAGAGGGAGAGAGAGAGATTGAAAGGGAGAGAGAGAGATTGAAAGGGAATAAGAGACAGGGAGAGGTTGATCATAGGTAGCATCGATATAGAGAGAAAGTAGAGAAGGTGACAGTATAGATAAAATAAAGATACAGTTCCGTTTATGATGTTATCAAGATTTTTCTTGAACCCACCAACATCCCCCCCCCAACCCGAACGCTCTGTTTGAATTGGCGTGGCAGATTGTCATCTCAGAATTAAATGCCCACTGTCGTGATTGGCTTACAGTTTTGCATTCTTCATGAACATGGAATTACTAGTAAGCGTGGGCCTTAAGCTCCCATAACGTTAATAGGAACAGTTACTCGCGTTTGTGTGGTGCGACATTAAATCTATCCAGTCTAGTCGGCAGACTCGGCACAGCAATCACTTTTAATTTCAGCCTTTCAGAAAATCCAGCGTGGAAATGTGCCTTATTTAAAAACGAATCAGCCGTAAAATTCAGCAAACAATGACCAAGCTTTTACTGACGTGGTCTGGAACCTTCTTAAAAAAAAAGCTAATCCACTGTTTCCTAGTATCGGGATCCAACAGAAGGTTATGCAAAGTCTGTGTTTGTTTACAATTTAAAACAGTGCAGGGTCTTGTCTTCAGAGCCATTGGTTGGTGGAGCTAAACAGACAGTAATATTGACGCAGGTGTCAATTTTTGCAGAGACATAGCTTAAACACACTGTCATGTCATAGGATAGAACATTCCAAAACCTATTGTTTTAGCATAGTTTTGAGTCATGTAACTTGCAGGATGTTTTTATAGCACAATAGCCTCTTATATGTCATTTCAGATCAAGGGAATTAACATTTTTCAATTCAAGACCCCTTTAAGGATTTTAATTTACCTTAAATATATAGAAAAGCTCTGGACAGTCCAAAGTGTAACAACATCGAAACACCTTTTCACATCAGGGCGCTGTGCCAAATTGCAAAAGTCATAAGAAAGTAAGTTCGATATAAGTAAATTAGGATTTACTACATCTGCCTGATATTGCCAGATTTGCAGGTGTTTAACGGAGGGCTTCATTTGCGCCTTGCCCCCGAGCAGGTTACCCAACCAAGAAGTAAAGACTCTCTTGGCGAAAGAAGCGATAGAAAAGATCCCTCCCCACCAAGTGCAGATTGGTGGTGGTGTCTGTGCTCACACCTGCTTTATAAGCTAGCACAACAGATCCTTTAGTGGCCTCAGTGAACAATCATGTGACCCTACCACAAGAAAAATATCTGAAGGTCACCCTGAAGGTCAACAGTGAGGGGAAAAATCATTTGATCCCTTGCAGATTTTGCATGTTTGCTTACTGGCAAAGAAATTATTAGTCTATAATTTTAATGTTAGGTTTATTCTTACAGTTCAAAGTACTGTGAGACAAAACAAAAATAAAATCATCCAGTATCACTATTAGAATAAACCTACCATTAAATTTATAAACTGTATGTGGCGGCCATAGCTGCCTTCCTCTGGGTGGCAAATCAGTGGGCAGAGAGAGTATCTTGGTTTCTTGGCACAAGGACACTAGGGCCTGCATGGCAACTGAGGTTCCCCTGGCAGGCTATAATGCTGGACAGCCTGCATCTCCTCCATCAAGAGGATCAGCAATATTTAGATGTTGTCCACCTTGCCTTTCTTCACCAGTGGCCTGAGTATGTGCACTGCTGGGTCTTATTGAGCTGCAGACCTTTTGTGCTCCTCCGTTTGGGACTCAGGCTAAAACTTCTGTGCCCATTTTGAGCACTGGGCATGTACATTCACAAAGCTGTCCCATGAAGGAGATCAGATCAACTGTTTGTCTGTCATGGCACACCCAATAGATAGATGGCGGCCACTAAACAGACGCTAAGCAGCTGAGTGGTTGGGACCATCACTTTAGCTTATGAAACGTCTGGCCTTCCTGTCCTGTCCTTTGTCTTTCAGATATATGTAAGGGGCAAGTTGTGCTACCCTGCATATATTTGTCCAATTTTACAACCTGGATCTAGCAACAACCCTGGGACCCAGAGTCCTCGTGCCACAATAGTCCCCAAACATAACACTGAGACAGTGACTTAGTGCTATATTTAGGGAGCCCTGACTTATAGTATATACAAATCTACTTATTCAATACAACAGGCTTAGGGTCAGTGCAGGCAGGAAACAAGAAGCAGAGGGAATAAACAGGCAAATGTAAGGACACTAAAATAAACCAACTTTGACAATGAACATAGCAGCGAGAGCGAGTAATTATGCAAAATGCGGAAGTTAGAATTGCAGTGAATGTGTCACTAAAGAGGTACGATATTTGAAAATTTAATTTTGATTATATTTTTGTCTTTTAATAATTAAGGTACTTTACTTACCCTGACCCTAGGTTATTATTGTAGCATAATTATTTGCTAGATTAACCACTAACAGAAGGCTACATTCATTCAACATAATGTTCCATAGGGATGAAACAGGTGCTACCGCATGCCAGCCAGCAAGAAAATTCAGAAAACACAAAATGATCAAATGGTTTAGAAAGAGAAAATCTGACCAAGAATTAAAATTTAACCAAAAGAAAACATGTGATTATAACTTGTTTAGTGCAAAAATGGATGTTTGTTTTATATTTCATCTTTTAATAAACTATACTGTTTGTCTCCTAAAAATTAATGCACATTTGTCTGTATGCTAATAACAAAATAATCAACTAATCTAGCATTAGGAGGCGAAACAAAATCATAATTAAAGGAACAATTAGGTGACCCCTGCTTTAAATGATGCACCTACAGACAGGAACATATCGAAAAAGCCAAAAACATAGTGGACTGATAGGATAACAGCGAGAAAGCAAGTTGGAGGAGAAAAAAAGTGAATGGACAAAAGAAGGAGAGCTCAGGGTGAATGGGGAAGAGAGAGAGAGGTGTGTAGGTGCTGACCCTTACTGGCCCCATCAGGCCCCCGGAGCACGGTGCACTCCTCAATCTGGCCAAAGGTTTCGAAGAGCCTGCGCACGTCTTCCTCGCTCTGCTGCTTCCCCAACATCCCCACAAAGAGCTTCCGGTCTTCTGAGAGAGATAGAGAAATAGAGAGTGATTGAGAAAACGGCACAGCGTTTTAGTTTGGTATAAAATTAACTGTATTTATTAAAAAAATATCAGTTTAGGTAAAAAAAAGAAGTGTTGCGAGATCTCCCCTGACTCTTCGAACTCTTTCTGAAGAGTTTTCAGTTGTGCCCGCACACCTCATACATGCATGATGACAGAACAGTGAAACTCGGAGACGTACACCGCTTATCATCATGACTTGGTGCTTATCAACATCTCTGTAAAAACACAGCTGGCTTTTTGGAACTATTTCTGGAAAGAACGTGTACGCTTAGCGACAAGCGCTGTCAGGAGAGACTTCGTTGTCAAGCCGAAAAAAAGGTGATAAAAAGAGTTAAGAAACAAAAGTGAAACTCGAATTCGAAGCTGTGTTCAAAACCAAAGCTAAAGTTCTACAAGATAAACCTGGAGAACATTTTCAGGGAGAAGGGATATAAATACACATTTCCAATAAGGTTCTAGGACCTTTCAAGCAATTGTGAGACACTATTCCGTGTAAGAGTGTCTTAAGTAAGAGAGAAAACCCATAAAAATTGTAAGGAATTTTTTATATCTTGGTCTTAAATATCTATAGTGTTGCCATGGCAATCATTTATATCAATCAATCAATATATATTGTAGCCAAAGCTTCATAATATATCACAAGGAATGAAGGAATGTTCAGTGGTCGGAACAACGGTCACTGGAGGCAGGTCAGTCTACCCTTACAACTGGCAATGATCCCTCGCAAACTAAGTCAAATGAATATATTTGATATAACTAATAAAATATTTGTAGACACTTTGATTATATGTCCTCACTTTTCATAGTCTAGCTAATGTAGTTTAGCAGGTTTGTAACATTTTTCGTTTTGTGAGCGGAAATAAAATTACACAGATGATGCAGAAAATAAGGCAGCAGTACCTCTGCTGCACTAAAGGGGGCGAGCATAAGCTTTAGATTGAACCTAGCTAAATTTAACCTACCTAAATTTGCTAGCTAGTGCATTGCACATAATTCTAGTGTTTCTTCTGACAGCGAAAAATGGAAATTTTCGAAGTCAAAACTTCCACCAGATTGTGTCACAAGTCTGTGTGGAACAGTGTTTGTTTAGCCACAATAGTATTAGTGAGATCAGACACTAATGTTGAGCTTAGAAGGTCTGGAGTGTAGTTGGGGTTCCAATTTATCCCATAAGTGTTGTTTTAAGGGGTTGAGACAGAATCAGGACTCTGTACAGGACACAGCATTTCTTTGAGGGTTTGTGCAGAGACGCATTGTCATGCTGGTCCTCTTAGTTCCAGTAAAGAAATGATGTAATGGTAAAACGAACAAAAAACCTTATAAACAACTCTGTGTTTTAGACATTGTGGAGCATTTTAGGGAAGACACACTTATGTGTGTAATGGTTAGGTGTGCACAAACTTTTAGTTATACAGTGTACCTGTTTATAAAAACCTCCACACTTCTTTACAGGTTTTCCACTAGATTGTGTCATGTGACTGTGTGGATTTGTGTTCATTTAGCCAAAATAGTATTAGTAAGATCAGACACTAATATTAGGCTTAGAAGGTCCGGGGTGTAGTTGGGGTTCTAGTTTGTCCCAAGGTGGTTAAGTCAGAATCAGGGCCCTGTACAGGACATAGGAGTTCCACTTCCACTCCAACCAGAACACAGGGACCCATTTTTGTGTTTGTGAATATTTCAAGGAAGACACACTTTTATATGTGTGATGTTGCGGTGTGCACAAACTTTTAGATATACCGTGTACCTGTTGGGGTGTCTTATTAATAATCTTCTATACCCGCTTATTCCCTAATTCGGGGTCACAGGGATCTGCTGGAGTCTATCCCAGTCGTCTCTAAAAGGGTGAAAGGCAGGAGGGGGACACCCTGGACAGGTCGCCAGTCTATCACAGGGCCACACACACAATAACACTCACTACTATGGGCAATTTAGAATCACCAATTAATCTAACATACATGTTCCTGGACTGTTGTAGAAAAGCAAGTACAGGGAGAATATATAAAATTCTTCTTTGACCTTCTTGCTATGAGGCAACAGTGCTAACCATTTAGCCACCATGCTGCCCCTTCTTAGGGTTTATTATAGATATTTTAGATGGAGGTTATTATAGGGTTATTAAACTTTTTGCAGTAAGGAACTGCTTTAATTCCTAAATAAACCCAGCCATCCCCTCGGTACAGATTTTCTTCTAATCCATAAAAAGTGTAGGCGTCAAATAAAGATGTGGGTAGTGATTACAACTGCAGCATTTTAATGGAATAAAAGGCAAAAAAATATATCTTTCTAAACAGCTACACAAAACATGCACAGAATTTATACAGGAAAACTAATCGAAAGGATAACAGAACAAATCCGGGTGATCGGAAAGACGTGTGATGGTCATATGATTGGAAACGGTTGATGGGGAATGAAGTACATGACGGCTACTTTAAGGATGAAAATGGAAGTAGGAGCTCAGTGGGTAAGGTGTTAAATCACTTTTCACAAAATCATTGGATTAATCCCCGGGATCACCAATATGCCAATGCTGGGCCCTTGCGAAAGGCCCTTTACACATTAAATGGATAAGGACGTCTACCATAATGCAAAAAAATATTAATATATAATAACAACTATGTTTAATTACAGTGAACCATCAAACTAGTCAAATCTCAAATATAAATTACACAAACCAAAAATCCAAAAAACAAATTAAATGTAAAAATAGATAAATAAACTTTTTTAATAGAATTAGGAATTAAATAGAAAAAAAAGTTAGTTAGTTAGAAGAAAAAAAATAGTTTTTTTAAAACTAATATATCAATAAACGTACAGTGCATAAATATAAATGAATATATACTTAAATAAAACTCGAAAAGTTTGTATCATTATTTTACCTATTGTTCTTTTGCTTCTGCGATTATTTATTTTGTTTTACTGTTAATTACTTAGGGTTAAAATAGATACAGTCATTGATATTGCAAAGATCGCAAACACACTGAATGGAAAAACACACTCACTCACACACAGAGAGAGAAAGGGAGGGAGAGGTGGGGGTGGAGAGAGAGAAAGAGAGAGAGAGAGAGAAAAAGAATGTGTGTGAGAAAGAAAGAGAGAGAGAGAGAGAGAGAGAGAGAGAGAGAGAGAGAGCAAGAGAGAGAGAGAGAACAAAAAAGAGCTAAATAAAGCCCTGGGCTGGGTTTGCCTCTCGTGTGAAGTGAGATCTCACCGAACGTCTCGCACATTTAAAGTTCAAATGAGATGTGCAAGGTGCATGATTGCTTGAACACCCAAACACAGGCACGCGCACACACACACACACACGTACCTGTCATCACGAATGGGCATCTGTTTAATAAATGTGCATCTGTATGGAGAAAGGCTCATTACAGAAACAGTGTGTAGGTGTCAAGGAATGAGATAAACCCTGGGGAGCTGCATCACTTGGGTGGGCAAGCGGGCCAGAAAAGTGTGTGTGTGTATATGTGTGTGTGTGTTGTCAGAAATAATGATCTTAGCTCAGGCTATGTAAAGTAAACCAGGGTTGTCAGAGTTCTCATTAGCTACTGTAGGTATCTAGCATCAAATATGTGTGTGTGTTTACTTCTTTTAAATGGTAGATTAAGCCTTAAAGATACGATAAGCTAACACAATCTCCAGATTTTTCATTCTTAAAAACTAAATTAAATAAATAAACAAACACAATTGACTCAATTTATTCAACAATGTAAAGATATCTGTAGAATCTTTTTTCTTTAAAACACAAGCAAAGTGCCAAAGCATGATGCCGCCACCATCGTGCTTCGGAATGTCTAGCTTGGGCTCAGTGGATGCTAAGATATTTTATTACATGGTTACACAAGACATTTTGTATTGTTATCCATTTTGGAATTGGAGGGGGGATCATGAATAAAGTTTGGTGAACTTACACGTTCACTCAGGTTTGTTGACGGTGGTCTGGTGGGCAGGCTCTTATCCCAGTGATACCTAATGTCTGTGTTACCTTATGCTTCTCCCTTTTGGTTATGCTGCCATAACTAGTCTTGCTGGAGTCTCCAACTACACAATATGTCCAACTTTTACACAGCAATATACCTCATTCTCTCTCTCTCTCTAACTCTCTCTCTTCCTTTCTCTCTCTCTCTCACCAGTGACCAGTTTTCTGCCCCTTTCCTTGAATTTGAGGAACTTCAAGGATAGATTGGGTTTCAGTCTGCTGCACTTACGCTAATTGTCTGGGGTGCAACAAAAAGGCTACCGTCTATGATTACATGCTTTATGCCCGACTTTAGCCCTGGATTTATGTTTAGCCAGTGCAACAGGTGGTTGTGTCTTAATGCCGTAAAAGAACACCTTGTGAGTGTTCCTCTCTCTCTCATTCCGGCTTATGCTCCTTGGCTCTTCGGTGTTAAGGGACACACGCTCACACCTCCATCAGGAGTCTTTTGCAGACCTAATGTCAGCTTTACACGGCTAATTAACCAGCCAGGAGACCAAGCAAGGAACATTTCCAGTGTGTTAGTAAAAGCACACAAAAAATAAATCACCCCCAGGTGTGAAAGTGAGCTCAGAGTTTTACTCAGACCTCAAATCAGTGATGTACCCAAATTGGAGAAAATGTTGTTTTGTACTTTGCAGCTCCATCTTTCAAGTTTTTCTCCTCTTATTTATCGACGCTCCCACAAACATCTCGATGCTGAGAATCACTAGGACTCTCATGCAATTAGATGAAGTTATTGTCATCTTAAAAAAATCCCAAACAACGGTTTTAAGTTATTCAAAATATTCCTATTTTTTTCCCTTTGCCGGACTCTAAACATCTCTTGAAACAAAGTGCCGCTTAGCCACTAGCTTGGCATGACTACTATTGAAATCAACAGCAGGCTAATAACACCGATCGAGGGCTTTGCATGGAATAAAGCAAGGCTCAATCCATTTATTAGTGTTACGGATTAGTAATACGGCCTTACCTCGCTGAGGACACTTCACATCTTTTGTATTAAGTGCTTCCTCTTCCCGCATTTGGTGCGCAAACGAGAGGATGTTTAAGTGTGTGAAGTGAGGTGCTTATAACTTTGACTTGTTGCTTTTAACTTTGAATAAAATCGGTTAGGGAGTAAACACAAGTACTTGTGCACGCTTCTCTCTCTCTCTCTCTCTCTCTTCTCTCTTTTCTCTTTCTCTCTTTCTCTTTCTCTCTTTTTCTCTCTCTGACAAAAAGTAAAGGAAATTGTCTGGAAAATAAGCGGCTGTCAGTCCGAGTCAGGCGGCGCGAGTGGACGGCCCCTCATTCCGTGAATGCAAATAACACAAAGGCTGGATCAAAAAAAGCTGTCAAAACACTAGTGACATCTGACAATTGCTTGTCTCAGGCAGCCTTTTCATTCCAGCTCACTATATTAAAAATTAATGGATTTCACACACATGCCATATGCTGTCAAGATTGATGCATCTCTCAGTGGAATAAAGCACTACTCTCGTTCCAAACGCTTTTTTTTTTTTTACCTCTATCTCTTTTTTTTCTTTCTTTTTTTGCCTTCAAGCAAAAAGATTGAGTAATTAAATAAACCTGCGTCAGTAAATATTGGTTTATTTTTCTGTCAAATCAAGTATAAATTCAACAACAAGGTCCTTATTTTATAAATCATATATCTGTAGATGAGCTTGTTTCAGCAGCAGCGTTCTCACACAGAGCTTTTATGTAGCAGGTTTAGCTACTCTGCTGTATGTGGAAGGTGAAAGGTTACTTAGGGTTAGGGTGTAAGGGTTAGGGTTAGGGTGTAATCAATTGTCTGAGGAAATTGTAAAAGAAACCCGGGTGAGTAAGACATTAAGATAGTAAGTGATTTGTAAGAGTAAATACTTGTAAAAGTTAAATGTGAGAGTAAGTCTGTGGGTTTAAACTTTGAGTAATTTGGAAGAGTAAAATGTGAAAGTAAACTCTGTGTCAACTAAAATATAAAAAACTGTGTACTATAAACTATAAATGAAGTTTGAATATTGTTAGAATTACACTCTGAGTGTAGTCTGTTTAAGTGTAAAAATGTAAGAGTAGTCAATGGTGAAATTTGAGGGTAGTCTGTGTGTGAGTAGTCTGTGTGGTAGTAGTGTGTAAGTGTCATATTTGTGTGAGTGTAGTCTGTGATAAAATGTGAGAGTAGTATTTGTGTGAGTGTAGTCTGTGATAAAATGTGAGAGTAGTGTGTGAGTGTAGTCTGTGTGAGAGTAATCTGTGTGACAGTAATTTATGTGAGAGTATTCTGTGTAAGAGTAATGTATGTGAGAGTAATCTGTGTGAGAGTAATCAATGTGAGAGTATTCTGTGTGAGAGTAATCTATGTGAGAGTATTCTGTGTGAGAGTAATCTATGTGAGAGTATTCTGTGTGAGTGTATTCTGTGTGAGGGTAATCTATGTAAAAGTAAATTATGTGAGAGTAATCTGTGTGACAGTAATTTATGTGAGAGTATTCTGTGTAAGAGTAATGTATGTGAGAGTAATCTGTGTGAGAGTAGTATCTGTGTAAGAGTAATCTATGTGAGAGTATTCTTTGTGAGAGTAATCAATGTGAGAGTATTCTGTGTGAGGGTAATCTATGTGAGAGTATTCTGTGTGAGTGTATTCTGTGTGTGAGGGGTAATCTATGTAAAAGTAAATTATGTGAGTGTAGTCTGTGTGAGAGTAATCTGTGTGACAGTAATTTATGTGAGAGTATTCTGTGTAAGAGTAATGTATGTGAGAGTAATCTGTGTGAGAGTAATCTGTGTAAGAGTAATCTATGTGTAAGAGTAATCTGTGTAAAAGTAACTTGTGAGAGTAATCTGTGTGAGAGTAATGTATGTGAGAGTATTCTGTGTGAGAGTAATTTATGTGAAAGAAGAGTATTCTCTCGGCACGGAAAGTCTCAGTGTTTAAATGAGTCAAATTATCTAAACGAAACCTGCTATATATTCCTGATGTTTAATGAGTAAGGTTATCAGCATTAGCAATACGATGATAATTATTGTGTGTGATCTTGTTGTTTCTGTGTGTGTGTGTGTGTGTGTGTGTGTGTGTATCTGTAAGACACTGAAGCGGTAGAAGAAAATATAAAACCGAAGGCTTCCTCAACTTAAGTCACATGTGCAAACTATCGTCCATTAAGACACGAGGTAAAATTGCACAGTGATTGCGTGGCACACGCGCACACACACACACACACATACACACACAGGAGTAAGTCCATTTAAATTAATGCTAGATTATTATTGCTTCAGGAGGCACAGATTGAAAGAAATGCTTGCAGACCATCATAAAAACTGATATTTGGCAGTCTTTTGACTTTTATCTCCGGGATTCAGTGCGACTTCCTCATTTACATGATGAGCGGAGAAGAACTCGCGCCGGGAGAAAGTTGCACACAGGCGATAAATCCCATGTGGTCATCCTGCTTTTACACAGAAGTCTTCAGTGCACATGGTTGCCTGAGGTGAGGGAGACTGAGACGCCCAGGACAGCTTGAGCCGCTGTCAGATTCTCTCTCGCACGAGGAGCCGTTCGTTCCAGAGGTGAAACGGGCCAAGAATGGACAGACTTACTGTCTGAGAGTGTGTGTGTGTATGCGTGTGTGTGTTTGGGGGGGTTACCCATTATTAACCTGAAGTTTAGTGATTTTAGTAAAATATATTATGAGACACATATTAACTTTAACACTTTAAAATATTATTATTAGAAAGAAAGAAAGAAAGAAAGAAAGAAAGAAAAAATATTATAAAATAGGAAAATAAGAAAAAAAATTTAAAAAGGAGATAAGAAATGTGGGAAGGGAGGAAGAAATCATAAAAACGAGGACAGGAGGAAGGGAATGAGGTAAGAAAAAAAAGAAAGGAAGTAATAATGGGTAGAAACATAGATGATTATAACACAAGCCTAGGAAGGGGAAGAAAGAAAAAGAAAAAAGCTAAGTAAGTGTGAGAAAATAAATATAAAATACATAAAAACAGAGAAGAAATATGGGAGGGAAAGAAGACATCATAAAAGAGAAAAGGAATGAAGACAAAAAAGAGAAAAATAGGTAGAAATATAAATAATCATAATACAAACATAAGAGTAAGGGAGTAAGGGAAAAAAATAAAAGTGTGTAAATACATCATGACACAAAGAAAAAAAGAAAGAAAGATAGAAAGCACAAAGAAAGGAAGGTATGAAGGGGACCAAGGAATAATAAAAGAAATGATAAATAAAAGGAAGAGAAAAGGATAAAGATTAGAAATGAAGGGAAAAAACAAAGAAACAAAAGAAGAGAGATTGAATATAACTCAAATAGATCAAAAAATGAAAAAAAGAAACGAAAGAAAAATAGAAAGTAGGAATGATAGAATAAGAACAGGAGAAAATCATGACATAGTAAACATGAGAAAATAATAGAAAACAGTGAAAAACGAAAGAAAATCGCATACTACTTCAGTATGTACTACATTTAAGTAAAAACAAATGTCATGTGACATACGACGTCACAGTAACGTGAATTTAATTCTTTTAAACGAGTGCAATTTAACTACAAAGATAGTAAAATGTGCATCATGTGAATACTTTAAATCCGGGTGGGATTAATAGATTATCCAGAAACTTATCACATATTGTATCACTCATACTAAGAATTCGGACATACTACTCTCCTCTGCATCCTCAGTTCCATAATAGGTAAGTATGCGATTTTAGATGGCGCCCCTGTTTGACGTTAGTTCTGGAGTGTCATTTTTCATACTGAATATTTGTTCACCCTTGCTGTGACTTTTACCAGTTGAAATCAGTAAATTAGAACAAGAAAGAGAACAACAGAACCCCGAAGTTCATCCGAGGAAACTTCTCCTCCAACACTCGCTTCCCTCCGTAATGACAACGTGCCCCAGAAGGAATCCCTCGCCTGAGATGTGAGACTAGCCTCATAGATTGTGTTTAGATAATAGCCATCTCCAATCATAGATAATAGAGACTCATCTTTTCTTGCAGAGACACCAGGGAGGACAAGGTCAGCCAGCAGAGGGAGAGACAGGGAACTAGAAAAGGGCTAGACCAATCGGAAAGTTGTTGATAGAAAGTAGGATGCACTGGGGACTCAAATGTCAGACAGAGGACGGGAAAGTGAGCGGCTGATTTACTAGCCACATTCGCTCAGCTGCCTCTCCGCTCAAAATGCTCCCCGCTCAGCCGTCACACTTCCCCGGCTGATTAACGACATCCACGGCTGATCTGTGCCTCCGCATTAGAATCCTGGCTAAAAGAATGATCGTTCGCTGATAGCGGTAGAGTTCAGGAGGAGTTTCTGGCTTTTTCCAGCTTTTTTTCTGATGAAAATCAACGAAACAGTGTTCATTTACTGGGTTTGAAAAATGACTTAAAAAAGAAAGTAAGATATGAGTCAAGATTGAGATAAAAACAGAAGGAAAGAATGGCAAAAAAAATAAAAATGAAGACTGAATTAATCGCAGCAAAGAGCAGAAATGAATAAAGGAGAGAAATATGTTATAAAAAAAACTATTTGTAATTTGTAAAGAGAATAGAAAGAAAGAAAGAAAGAAAGAAAGGAGGAAAGAAAGAAAAAAAGAATATAGATAATGAAAGAAAAAAGAAGAAACCCAAACAGAAAGAAACATATAAATGATAAAAGAAAAAAAAACACAAAAATATCAAAAGAAAGAAAAATAAAAGTGAGATGATATAAAAAGAAAGAAAAACAAGGAAAAATAAAGATATAAAGAAAGGGAAAAAAAACAAAAATAACAAAAGAAAAAGAAAGAAAGAAGAAAAGAAAGAAAAAAAGAAAAAAAAAGATGAAAGAAAAAAAGAAAGAAAGAAAGAATTGGGAAAAGAAAGAAAATAATCAGAGTTCTTTTAGATTTTGCTTAACTTTTATGATTGGTTTTATTGTTTTTGTAGGACACTGTAGTTAAATTAAAAGACCACGCCCACTTTCAAAAACGGATCTGATTATTATTGTAGGGATGGACCGATACTAAAACTGGTATTGGTATCAGGCCTGATACTGAGTTTATATACTCTTACTTGTAAAACACCTCGATATTGAAAGAACGTTCGATGCACAAAGACTCTGGCAGCAGCAACAGAATGTCAGACTCAGCAATGTAAAAATATTTAAAAATAAATGATGAAAACCTACGTGTGTCTCAGCCTTATTAACATTACGCGAAAGAGCCACGTTGCAGAACAGGTAGTTTATTAAACAACTTGTAAACAGAGAGCAGGCAAAGAGTCGGTACATGAAAAGCGTAGAAGGGGAAAGTGGTAGCTCAGTGGTTAAGGTGTTTGACTGTTCATTGAAAGATCGGGGTTCGATTCCCAGCACCACCAAGTTGAGATAAATGTAGATAAATGTAATTAACTTTGGATAAGGACGTCTGCCAAATGCTGTAAATGTAAATGTAAAACTTTCAAACGAATCCAAAACCAAAAGACGTAGAGTATAACGCTTAGCATGCAGACGGGCTGGCAATAAGTCCCAAAGTTTTGCTATACTGGTTAGCTTATAAAGCTAACACCGGAAATGGATTAATGCGAAGAGGGTACTCAGAACTTGAGCAAGGGTTCCTTCTGGTGGTAAGACGGTGGTGGGAATTGTTCCGTAGGAATTTGCAGCTAGCCATAAAATTAGCATTAGCAAATTAGCAAATTAGAAAAACCTTGCAAGTCGAGAGAAAAACGCAACAGGAAACTCGAGATGCCATACAAATAATCCTAAAAAAGTACAGGTATCAGTGAGTACCAGGAAAAAAATACTTGGTCCTCCAAAATATGGCAGAGGTGCATTTCAACTGTTTGACGTTTTACACAGTTGCTCTTTGTCCTCGAATCAGAACAGCGTGATAAATAGCAGAATGGAAAGGAGAGTGGTCAGACTTCAGAATTAAAGAACGAAAAGGACGTCATTCCAAAGGACATCAAGAAATCTTTATAAGACACACAAAATTCTCAGATGATGGACAGAAGTGAAATGAAGCACTCATGTCGAGAACTTATTTATTTAAAGCCTTTTTATTCTTCACACATCTCTCAACCTCTAGCTAATATAATCCACGGCATACCCCTCGCCCCCCCCCCCACCCCCCCCCCACCCCAACCGTGACTCATCGGCGGCTAAAGAGGGAATGAGATGCGGGATCCGTGCTGGAGATGACGCTTCACCGCCGGATTATGCTGTCTTACGTCGTCTTCGTTTCCTGAGCCTGGGTATGTGCCAGCCAGAGAACGCGAGGCACCATTTCCCCTGGGCATTTGTTTTCATTTTTTTTTTCTTCACAGTGGCTTTATTTGCTAAATTTAAACCTGAACCAGGCTGTATTTTCTTTCACACTGTCACAAAAACCCAAAGCACCTGCTGAAAATTATCGGTCAGACTTTTTCCTTTGGGTATCGCAAGAAAACAGAGGCCTGTCATTAGCCCTGCTGTACATGGAACGTTGTATTTTAATTACAAGTAGATTAAAAGTATATTTGAAATATAAATGCTCCTTGTAAACTACTTAATCAGAATACAAAAAGTGGGATAAACATTTTTACAACCTGATCAAACAAGTAATTCCTTCTTGTAAACAACGTATTACTTATTACGGCACATGCTTGGTCTTGACGTAATTCCCGGCTTTTCCCGTGTTCTTAAGAGCAACACAATTTCTATAGCTAGGTCATTTTTACAGTCCTAAAAAAACAACAGTTTGGAATAGAAAAGAAAAGGAAGAAAGATATAGATGAGGAAAGAAAAGTAAGATATAGATTAAGCAAGAAAGCAAAAAAGAAAGAAAGAAAAAAGAAAGAAAGGAAGAAAAATATAGATGATGAAAGAAAATAGAAAAGAAAAGAAAGAAAGAAAAATATAGATGATAAATGAAAAACTAACAAAAGAAAGAAAGAAAGAAAGCAGGAAATAAGAAAAGGAAGAAAATTACAATCATGTAAACAATCAACCTGAATATTTTAATCAGAAATTTCAATATCCCAGTCGAAATGCCAAAAAACGGGGCATGGAAACGGGGCCATTGTAAGATTTAGTCGTTTTTTTGCATATAAAATTCAGTATTTTTGCTAAGAGAATCATTGATATCCCAACCAGACCAATTGGCTAGAGAGGCAATCTGATCCCCCGGCCTCCTGTGTGTATGTCATTCACCTTTCCCCACACTATTTCTTCTCTCCGTCTATCTCACAGACAGGGAAAGAGAGAATAAGAGAGAGAAAGTAGTAATGGATATCAGCTTCCATCCATCCTTTCTCCTTTATACCGCACAACTAATTTATCTGGCTGAGAAAGCTGACTGGCTCATGCCCAGGTCGTGCCAGTCACTCACTGCCTGGACAGTAGTTAATTAAAGTGGCCATCTGACAGCTCTCCGGTCTGAATGAGCCGAAAGTGGTGGAATGGGCCATCGCATTCACACACACACACCCACTATTAAATCACAAATGTCATGCTCACACTTTAAGTCTGCCAAGAGTGAGTGTAACACAACACCAAGTTGGTTGTAAACGAGGGTCATTTACAATTACAGACAGTCAAGCATGTCGAAACGTGATATCCGGAGAAGAAAAAGAAGAGGGGAGAAATGGAAGGAGAGGATGAATGAATAGAAGATGAAGAGAGTGATGCGGTGTCCAAAATCGAACACCATATACAGGGAGTGCAGAATTATTAGGCAAGTTGTATTTTAGAGGATTAATTTTATTATTGAACAACCACCATGTTCTCAATGAACCCAAAAAACTCATTAATATCAAAGCTTAATATTTTTGGAAGTAGTTTTTAGTTTGTTTTTAGTTTTAGCTATTTTAGGAGGATATCTGTGTGTGCAGGTGACTATTACTGTCCATAATTATTAGGCAACTTAAGAAAAAACAAATATATACCCATTTCAATTTTTTATTTTCACCAGTGAAACCAATATGACATCTCAACATTCACAAATATACATTTCTGACATTCAAAAACAAAACAAAAACAAATCAGTGACCAATATAGCCACCTTTCCTTGCAAGGACACTCAAAAGCCTGCCATCCATGGATTCTGTCAGTGTTTTGATCTGTTCACCATCAACATTGTGTGCAGCAGCAACCACAGCCTCCCAGATACTGTTCAGAGAGGTGTACTGTTTTCCCTCCTTGTAAATCTCACATTTCATGATGGACCACAGGTTCTCTATGGGGTTCAGATCAGGTGAACAAGGAGGCCAAGTCATTACTTTTTCTTCTTTTAGACCCTTTCTTGCCAGCCACGCTGTGGAGTACTTGGACGCGTGTGATGGAGCATTGTCCTGCATGAAAATCATGTTTTTTCTTGAAGGATGCAGACTTTTTCCTGTACCACTGCTTGAAGAAGGTGTCTTCCAGAAACTGGCAGTAGGACTGGGAGTTGAGCTTGACTCCATCCTCAACCCGAAAAAAGGCCCCACAAGCTCATCTTTGATGATACCAGCCCAAACCAGTACTCCACCTCCACCTTGCTGGCGTCTGAGACGGACTGGAGCTCTCTGCCCTTTACCGATCCAGCCACGGGCCCATCCATCTGGCCCATCAAGACTCACTCTCATTTCATCAGTCCATAAAACCTTAGAAAAATCAGTCTTGAGATATTTGTTGGCCCAGTCTTGACGTTTCAGCTTGTGTGTCTTGTTCAGTGGTGGTCGTTTTTCAGCCTTTCTTACCTTGGCCATGTCTCTGAGTATTGCACACCTTGTGCTTTTGGGCACTCCAGTGATGTTGCAGCTCTGAAATATGGCAAAACTGGTGGCAAATGGCATCTTGGCAGCTGCACGCTTGACTTTTCTCAGTTCACGGGCAGTTATTTTGCGCCTTGGTTTTTCCACACGCTTCTTGCGACCCTGTTGACTATTTTGAATGAAACGCTTGATTGTTCGATGATCACGCTTCAGAAGCTTGGCAATTTTAAGAGTGCTGCATCCCTCTGCAAGATATCTCACTATTTTTGACTTTTCGGAGCCTGTCAAGTCCTTCTTTTGACCCATTTTGCCAAAGGAAAGGAAGTTGCCTAATAATTATGCACACCTGATATAGGGTGTTGATGTCATTAGACCACACCCCTTCTCATTACTGAGATGCACATCACCTAATATGCTTAATTGGTAGTAGGCTTTCGAGCCTATACAGCTTGGAGTAAGACAACATGCATAAAGAGGATGATGTGGTCAAAATACTCATTTGCCTAATAATTCTGCACTCCCTGTATAAAATTAGTACTTACTTCCTGACTGTTAAAAAAGGTTTGTTCTATTGCCTATAGTATGATTATAGATCATAATTATGCTAAATATAATTTAACCCCAAGGAACAATTTTTTTTTCTAAAACTACTTGGAAGTCGGATGCAATTTTAGTCACGATTTGTTTGTCTGAGACAAATTTAACAATTCTGAAATATTCCTATGCTAATCCTATGCTATTTTTGGGAAGCGGTAGCGCAGTGGTTAAAGTGTTGGACTGCCAATTGGAAGATCAGGGTTCGATTCCCAGAACCACCACAAGTTGCCACTGCTGGGTCCCTAAGCAAGACCCTTAAACCCAAATTTCTCAGTTGTGTATATACATACATATAAAAAAAAGATAAATCTAAGTCGCTCTGGATAAGGGCGTCTCCCAAATACCAGGAATGAAAACTTAATTTTCTTCAAACTGTTTCCTGTAGTATGACTTCTCCTACGACGTCTGTTGTCAAACCAGCAACTAATAGGAACATGTCACGAACCTGATGAAGCAATTAGCGTGACAACTTCAAACCATCTCTGGAAAATGTGGAAACAAGTCCGGTAGACAAAACATCCAGGTCTCAGTCTGACAAGCAACAATCTTAGGATTAATAAAAAATTGCTAACACACACACACACACACACACACACTACATTAACTATTGTTTACTATTATTTCACTAATTATTGCAAAAAAGCAGCTAGCGATAGACAGGTACATACTGGTAGACAGTACATACTGTAGATTTATAATATGTGTCAATATTAAATTATTTAAATATGGATAAAACTTTTGAATTTTATATTTCAACTTTAATTTTTTTTTTTATTATTATTGTAAAACCTACATTAATGCGTTATATTTTATAACATCATGAAGTTCACTACTTTTACCTAACTTTTGACTACTTATGAATAAATACACACATTAAATAAAAACATTTTTGTAAGTTATTTTTTAGGAGGTTCTTTTATAGCTTTTGTTCATATGATGGAGGTGAGGCAGGGAGAGGAGGGGTGTGGGACCAGAGGGGCCCCGAGCTCGAACAGTGCCTTATGTATATGCTGGCGCCTCAACCTACTACAGTCGTAGAGGAAAAATGCGTTATTTTACTGGTAAATGACTTTGGTAGAAGTTCAAGTCACTATTTAGTATATTACTTGAGTAAAAGTGTTAAAGTATATGCTATTTATTGTACTTAAGTATAATCAGTATTTTTTAAATGATAAATGTACTAAAAGTGTATTAAAAATAAAACTATAAGTAGATCCTAAATAGAAAATTCAAAAAATTGTTTTATCGACTTTTCGATTTTTTTTTTTAATTTAATGGCAAATATTTCTATATTAAGTTTGAAAATAATGATAATAATAATAATTTAGTTTGAATATGGAGATACTCCATGCTGCTCTATCTAAAAATATTAGTTACAGTTAAACAACTTAAATTAACTATTAAAAGCTGTCTTCAAAAAATTCTCTCTTTAAGGAAACATGTAAACCTGACATAGCTGTAAGATACCGATCCAGGAAGTGGTCACGTGATGAACGAATAAACGACTCGGTCCGAAAGACTCATGGGATGGACTAATGTTTCCCTAATGTTAAACACGTGTTTGATTAGTAATCAGTAACACATATAAACGTGTGTTTTTGAACTGAATCGAGTGACGGTGAACCAAGAAAACCCTTCCTGTCGAGACAGATGGGAAGCCAACGGAGGCGTTTGACCTATATTAATGCTTCCCTACACATAGGGACATGTTTGGGAGTGTGTGTGTGTGTGTGTGTGTGGGTGTGTGTGTGTGTTCATGTGTGTAAAAGAAGGTTAATTACCTCCCCGTCCTTCGCTGTCTGCTGGCTTCACCTGGATGGGTCGATTCATCTGAAAAAACAGAAGGATTGAAAGAGTTAGTCAGCTTATTACATAGTGTGTGTGTGTGTGTGTGTGTGTGTGTGTGTAAGTGTGTGTGTGTGTGTGTGTGTGTGTGTATAAGTCATCGGAAAATAGAGATCATGGAATTTATAATCTGCGCCCATTTGCCTTATTTTTTTTTTTTTATTAAAGAACAAAACGAAAATACGTATAATAATAATAATAATAATAGATATGTTTGATGTCAGAGACGATCGATCCAACAAGATTTCTAGTACTTACAGTTTTATAAACGTTTAATAAACATTTCCAACAAATAAAATACCACAATTACACGTTAGAAACTGAATCTGGCGTCTGTGACACAAATCCATGTTTAAGTCATGACGATAAAAAACAAAAACCTACTATAAGTAACACAGCCTGTGATTAGCACCGTAGCTGAAACTACAATCAGATCCGCCGCTATAGAAAATCAATTAGTATTTTTTTGACCAATCAGAACCAAGCACTGCAGGAATTAATGGTTTATGTAAACAAATAGAATCATGCATCATGCTCTCTTTTCATTGGTTTATTTTAGTCATGTGTCCCTCATTGTGTTTAGGTGTCATGCCCGCTAAGTCTGGTTACCTCATGCCGCCAAGCCGGAGCCTGTTCACCTCATGCCCACCAAGCCGGGGCCTGTTTACATCATGCCTGCCAAGCCCAAAGCCTGTTTACTTCATGCCCGCCAAGCCTGTTAAGCCCAAAGCCTGTTCACTTGATGCCGCAAACAGGAGCCTGTTCAGGTCATGTCCACCCAGCCCAGAGCCTGTTCACGCATGACCACCGAGCCCAGAGCCTGTTCATGTCATGACCACCAAGCTTGGTGCCTGTTCACGTCATGACCGCCAAACCCAGAGCCTGTTCACGAAATGCCCGCCAAGCCCGTTAAACCCAGAGCCTGTTTACTTTACGCCCACAAGCAGGAGCCTGTTCACGTCATGTCCACCCAGCCCAGAGCCTGTTCACGCATGACCGCCAAGCCCAGAGCCTGTTCATGTCATGACCACCAAGTTTAGCGCCTGTTCACGTAATGCCCGCCAAGCCCGTTAAGCCCAGAGCCTGTGTACTTTATGCCTGCAAGCAGGAGCTGTTCACGTCATGTCCACCCAGCCCAGAGCCTGTTCACGTCATGACCGCCAAACCCAGTGCCTGTTCACATAATGCTCGCCAAGCATTTACGCTAAGCCTGCTTGTTTACGGCTCACACCACGCTGCCAAGCCTGTGTCCCACACTGTGTTCAGGTGTTTCTTGTTTCATTTTTACCATTAGTTTGGGCATTCAGAAAACTGTGTTTCAGTTTTGGTGTCTTGGTCTTAATTTATTATATGTCATGGTTGATGTCTATGTCACGTTCATGTTCATGTTTATGTTCCAGTTCTGTCAGGTCAGGTTGAGTTAGATGAGTTTTATGTATTGTTTTTTCATGTTTTTTTAATTTGTTTGTCTTTTTATTTGTTGTTTCTGACTCGTGTTACAAAAATGAATTTGTGAAATTTTTTATTTTATGGTTTGTACACAGCGAACAAAATTTGCTCGTTGAATAGAAAGTCGGAACAAAGGTTTAAAAAAAAAAAAAAAGGAAACTAGCGATGTGTTTTAATTTCATGCAAGAATATTTTTGCATTAGGAAAAGTTTTAACTGTGAAAAATCTTCTATGAGTTTTATAATAAATGTGGAAATAAAGCAGTTGATGGTAGTTTGAAACTGGTTTTGACTGCCGCACCCTGTTGTGATATTTGCTGCTCCATTAAGAGGGGGTATCAGAGCAGTTCAGGTCCTCGATGCTCAGAGTCACTGATTGGTCAGTCTTAAACCCCATAATCTTCTCTGATTGGTCGACATGCTCTCAGTTCCTGGCCTGTTAGAATCCTCAGAGTCGCCGCAGCAACAAGAGTCATTAAGCTGCCCGGGGTACAATAGGAGTTGCTAAGCAACCGGGCAGAATCGGCCGGCCACCCGCTGGTCCAGCGAATTGGCACGTGCCGTTTTTTTCACTTCTCATTCGTCTCCCAACGAGCTACAAGTAAAAACATAAAAAAATTTTATGACCCCTTTTGCACTCTTTTTCCCCTCAGTCCTCCTTCGCTTGTCCCACTTTAATGTCCTCTTTTTACAAGTGTGACAAAAAGTTTGACCAGCGTCTGCCTGCCAGTTCCCACCTCCCTGGACAGCGGCGGGCTGAAAATGATCCAGGTGTTTCTGGTTTTTATTAGTTTAAGTCAGTATTATATTTCTTTTCTTTCATTTTTTCCTTCTTTCCTTCTTTCATCCTTTCTTAATTAATTAATTTATTTATTTCAGTTTGTCTAACTATTTTTCGATTATTTTTTTCCTTTTAACAATTTTTTTCTTATCTGAAATGGCACACAACGGCAGTGCGTGTGCAGGTGTGTGTGAGATGATGCGTGTAAATGTAATTCTATTCCTTTCATAAAAAGTGTTTGGTTCTTAGTTCAGATGGATAAAAGTGAAGATCAAACCATGATTACCTGCACCACCTTACAGCCTTTTACACACACACACACACACACACACACACACACACACACACAACTAAGACTAACAAATTAATCACTGTGACAGTCAACTTTATGAGACCTGAAAGGGGAAGGAATCGCCTTAGAGCAAGAGACAATATAGAAACAGTCAAGAATATAGAGGAAAAGAGAGAAGAGAAAGAGACAGAGAGAGAAAGGGAAAGAGAGAAAGGAAAATAAGAGGAGAAGAGAAGAGAAGAGAAGAGAAGAGAAGAGAAGAGAAGAGAAGAGAAGTTGCTATGGGTCAGGTATATTCTTTACTGCATGCAGGACAACATGGAAACATCATCATCTTCATTATTATCATCCTCATCATCATCACCATTCCCATCATCCTCATCATAATCGTCGTCATCATCCTCCTCCTCATCATTCCAATCATCCTCATCATAATCATCCTCATCATCCTCCCCCTCATCATCATCATCCCCATCATTCTCCTTATCATTATCCTAAATTTCATCATTATCACCCTCATCATCTCTTCTCCCCATCATCCTCATTAACCTCCTTCTCATCATCATTCTTATCATCATCATCATCATCCTCCACCTCCTCCTTCTTATCATCATCATCATCTTCATCATCATTAATATCCTTCTCCTCCACTTCCTCCTCCCCCTCATCATCATCATCCTCCTCCTTGTCATTATCATCCTCCTCCTCATCATCATCACTATCATCAACCTCATCCTCATCAACCTCATCCTCATCCTCATTATATGTCAAATATATTTGTATATATTAGATATTCTTGATTTTAATTCTATTCCTTTTATATTTGTTAATTTTTGGTTTTTAATGATTTTTTTTTTTACATTTTGTTGCTATTATTTAAATATTTCTATTGTCCGAAATTTTTTTATTTTTTTTAATGAAGCATAAAAACTTTCAGCATGCAGTGTGTGATAGATGCTGTAATATAAAGAAAAGTTTACACATCGTTGGACTGATGCTTTTCGTTCACAGTGACTTAATAAGGCAGAAGTTAAAAACTCAAGGTTAAATGTCTTGCTTAAAGGCAACTCTGTGTCTCTGGATGTCATGAGTTTTGAACTCACAGCCTTGTGAGCACGAGTACAGATCTACTACTGACACTTAATAAGAGACTCACAGTAACGTCAGAAAAGGATCAAAAAAAGAAACAACGCTGAAAGATGGCAAGATAAACAGAGCGAAATGAGGAAATGTGACACAGGTCAACACACCACAGCCCTTGGAGGATAGTGAGATGCCATGTTGTTCTAGACTTCTCCTGCTGTGCTCATTTAATTACATCACCTGTACAAATAAAACTAGCAGTTCATGGGCTGAAGTCAGACCTGGAGTCAGACCTACACCAAACCTGGGTGAAGATAACAGACACAAAGGAATCGTTCCACCAAAAAAAAACGTTTTAATGGAAGGAAGCGGAATTCCCATCATAAGTAGATAAATTTAAACTTTATGGTGGAATCAGACCTCATCCTACCTGGTAGTAAATGAATCTAAACTTTGGATATAATAATATATTTGCATTTGCATTATACAAAGCGAAACAACCCATTGTAGACGTACTGACCAGAAAAGAAAGTAAAAACAGAGCGATAAGAAATGGACGAACGATTTTGCTTTCTGAACCATATTTAAAGTCGGAAAAACAACACTCTCTTTAGGTGAAGAAAAAAGAGGACAGCTCGTTTCAGTGGGTAAATGTAGCATTGATCGTTATTTATGCATATAAATTGTACAGGTTGTTGTTGGTGACTACCTTAGTTGACGTCATGTGTCACCGTTGCTTATTCAGTGACATACGACTTACATTAACGGGTAAAAATTCAATCTCTCTTTTCCGATTTATATTCAATTTATTTCCACATATAAGGGAGGCCTGAAACTGAAAATATCAAAATTCATATGTTTTATTTCCTGCTCACACGATAGTCGGTCATATCCCATCCATGCTACATTGGAGGACCAATCGGAATTGGGTCACTAGATACATACAATGTAAATGTGGCCCAAAGACCAGCTGTGAATTTAGATCTATTCTAGCACCTCCTACCTGTAAATAAAAAAAAAAAATTTGGAGGCGCCATCAAACCTAATCAAGCTCCTCCTACCTGGCTGTAGATGAATTTAATCATCTAATTTCCTCCTCTCAATCATCATCCTTATCATCATTCTCCTTATCATCCTTCTCCATCATCTAAAGTTTGAAAAGAGAAGTCAGACCTGGCTGTACATAAATTTAAAAATAATTTAATTTCACAAAACAATATAAGTTTCAGTTTTATCCTAGTTTGGAAATAAAGGGGAACAAATCATCTAGAAATTAAATAAGTCGCTTCTAACTGTGAGCTGTGGCAAATAATCAGACTCACTTAATAGTGCCTTGATTTCCATCACTATTAGAAGAAAAAAATGCCACTTCTCTAAAACATTGTCTTGTGTTTATTAATTATAAATGCTTAGTGGTGTAAACAAGGCTGGAATACCGGCAGGGAAAGCACGTCTGTATCTGACCTCAGCTCCATGAGCGTCCAAAAGGACATATTTTTTCTTGTTTTTAAATGTCAGGGAAAATAAATATTTGGCATCTCAACATTTTTAAAGTGGATGATATTTTCTGTGTGTTAGTGACAAATTTTTGCAGTCTATTGACTCTTAAAATGCTAATCAGAGTAAAAAAATGCTTTTCTATCTAAGCAAAAAAAGCAAAGTTGGTAAAACACAACTATTATAATGTAATACAAAAAAATAGAGAGAGAAAGGAAAGAAAGTGTATAGCACAGTCTAGAGTGAGAAAGTATAGTGCACAGTGTATAGCAGTTCATAGTAAACATGTAAAGTGTATAGTAAGAGTGCATACTGTATAGCAGTCTATAATGAGTGTATAGTGTATAACAGTCTATAGTGAAGGTGTATATTGTATAGCAGAGTATATAGTGAGAATGTATCGTGCACAGTGTATAGCACAGTCTACAGTGAGCGTATAGAGTATAGTGTCTAGCACAGTCTATAGTAAAAGTATAAAGTGTATAGTGAGAGTGCATAGTGTATAGCACAGTCTATAGTGAAAGTGTATATTGTATAGCACAGTCTATAGTGAGAGTATATACTGTATAGTACAGTCCATAATAAAAATGTATATTGTATAGCATAGTCTACATTGAGTGTATAGTGTATAGCACAGTCCAAAGTGCAAATGTATAGTGTATAGCAGAGTCTATAGTGAGAGTGTATAGTGTATAGCAGAGTCTACAGTGAAGGTGTATAACGTATAGCACAGTCTATAGTGAAAGTGTATAGTGTATAGCACAGTATATAGTGAAAGTGCATAGTGTATAGCAATCTATACTAAAAATGTAAAGTGCATAACACAGTCTATAGTAAGTGTATAGTGTATAGCACAGTCTAAAGTAAAATTGTATAGTGTATAGCACAGTCTATAGTAAAAGTGTATAGTGAGAGTGCATAGTGTATAGCACAGTCTATAGTTAGAGTTTATAGTGTATAGCACAATCTATAGTCAAAGCGTATAGTGTATGCCACAGTCTATAATGAAAGTGTATAGTGTACGTCACAGTCTATAATGAAAGTGTATAGTGTATAGCAGAGTCTATAATGAAAGTGTATAATGTATAGCAGTTTATAGTGAGAGTCTATAGTTAAAGTATATTTATAGTAAAGTGTAGAGTGTATATACACTTTACTATACCAGTGGGTGGCCAGGACCAGTGTATGTGCAGCCCAACCAACAAGCCATTCAGGCCCGTCAATGTGTAGCAATAAAATTCCTTCCACACTTTGTCTGTGCGCAGCAGTTCTCCGCTTAACTTCCACCTTTATGTCAGATCATTTCTTTTTAAGCTCGGTTCCAGTGCGATTTTTAGATCCCACCTCGTTGACTGCGTCTGCCAAACTCTCCCACTCAATTTTTTTCTTTTGTTAATAAATCCAAAGGACAACGTTCCAAAGAGAATTTTTTCTCGTTTCTACCTTTAATAGTTGCACCTCCAATTCACTTTTCATAAAGTTTTGTTTCTTGCTTGCTTTTTTTCATTTTCTTGCTGTTTGATTTTGCCAAAGTGAACTCATTAAATATTTAAATGAATTTATTTGAGGGAGGAGACAGGGTGGGGTTTAGTGCTCGTGCATGTGCGCTCAATTTCAAGTTCATTGGAACAAAGAGTTACAAGTTCTGATGTACAAAGAGATTATGCGTAGGATTCTCCATACGCAGAGTTTAATACAACTGATTTTTTTGCGCGTACGCACATTTACAGCTTTGTCGGTACACAATGTTTTAGTATAAATGTAACGTAAGTCTTTGTACATAAGGCCCCAGGTGTTTGTTCTGGAATCTGGATAATAGAAGTAGCCTTCTCTATTTACTGAATTTTAAAAAACAAGCCCTTAAAAATATCAGTCTTAGTGTTTGCTTTGTTATTTGCATCATTTTTCACACCACACAGTAGATATGCTAACAGTCTGTATAACGGCGGCTCAAAAACACAGCATATCTTAGTGTAAAAAGCATTACAAACTGCTCTAGCGCACCGGCGCCCACTCTGCCTGGTATGATAATGCTGAGCTAGTTTTTGGAGATGCTTTGCTTTTAGCTTACTCCGCTTTGAACTTTATGCTAATCTGGTCTCCTTGCTGTGGGCTGCTCTAGCACGGCTGCATATACGCTTCACGCGGCGTTCACCTGTGGAGGAGTGTCGCTCGCAGCCAGCCGCTAGTCTCAACACCCGCTCTCCGTTAGGGACACCGTAAATAATTTATACAGCACGGATTGTTAGGGTGCAAGAAAAATAAACAGAAAAAAATGAGAACACAGAAAGTTTCATTTCGTGTATCTAGTCTTACATGAAGTGGACTCGGAGGAGAAACCGGCAGCTTATTAGTGCCATTCCAAACCTATGCTGGGGTCACGGGGTCAGCTGAATTTTTCTGACTGTTATTACTGTTAGGCATTGGGATGTGAGCCGAGTGTGTGGGTTTAGAGAACATGGTATATAAAGATTTCTTAAAGCATGGAAAATCGAATAGAACAGAACTTGAATAAAACTCTTAACATGAAGAGGTCATTTTTATTAGAAAAAAATACATTTTAAATCATAATATTACATAATTCCTTTAAACTTTATTTGTAGAGAGGACAATGTCTCAAAGCAGCTTGTTTAAATATAAAAACTTCAGAATAACAAATTATTATATTTATTAAATTATATTCATTTTATTCATATCATATTGTATTATATTTACTTTATATTATGTTGTTTTATATTATATTTACAGCATTTTTCAGATGCCTTTATCCAAAGCGACTTACATTTATTTCTCTTATACAACTAAGCAATTGGGGGTTAAGGGTGGTCCACACTGGGGCCCACACTACTGGTGGCTTGTTGGTGCTGGGAATCAAACCCTGTTCTTTCTGGTATTAGTCCAACACATTAACCACTGAAAGGGGCCACCATTTCCAGATATTATATTATATTATAAATTCAACCAAAGTCTTTTATTGTTTCATTGTATTTTTGTCTTTTCTATATTAAATTTAGTTTCTGGTTTTTAATTTGTTTTGCTAAGTATTATGATTAGAGTAACAGGTGCTAACTGTTATCTGTATAGAGAATTAAACCCAAAAAAGACATGACCTGAACTGGAAAATAGTTCCTCAACCTCAACTACATCACTCAAGTATTTTTCAAATCCCTCTCATATCTCTAATAAAAAATACTAGAAAAAGGACAACAATGCTTCAATATTTATTTCCTGATAAAATTTTAAAATAAAGCGCTTAAAATGAACAGAAAATGAATTTTTATAAAAGAGAAATGACATCGTAGGTGCATTAAGTTGCGTGATACGAAAGAAAGCCAGACAGATATCTAGACAGAGAAATGCCATTTGTTGAGAAATCCAAGTGAGGCAAATATGCAAATAGATGCTAATTTATGCGAATATCTCCATGGCATTGCTGGAAGCTCTGATGATTGGCAGCTGCAGGGTCTGGGAGAAGTGAGCGAGGAAACATTGGCTCCCGGTGCTCGTGTAAATTTGGGCACCGCTGCCTGCTCTTGTTCGCACTGCTTCAGACGCAAATATATATTAGCCCATAAAAATATAAGTATTCAAATAAATAAATAGAAATATGCAGCCATACCAAACTACAGCTGTTACGGAGCGAAAACAGCCCATAAACATTCAACCGCTTTTTGTGTTTATGTGGCAATCACACACCTGAATACGAATAGTTCAAAAATTATCCTCGGTCGAACTTTCTAACAATTTTGTTTAGAATATTTACATATTAGGAACTTGGCAGATGATTTCATATCTACACTGAGCAGTTAATAGGTTAAGGGCCTTGCTCAGGGGCCCAGCAGTGACAGCATGGTGATGTTGGGAATTGAAACTACCGCTTTTCGATCAGCCGTCCAACTTTAATCATCGAGTTAAAACGTGAAAAATATTTACACAGAACAGAATATTACTAAAAATATAAATGTATTGCTATTATTAATACACACTGTTGTTAGGAGACATTTTGTCTTTAGTCTACAGTTAAAAAAGTGATGAAAGAGGACAAGAAAATGTTACTATATTGAAAATAAAATTCTGCAACAGTGATTTAAACAAGCCCGAGTTGTTGTATGTTGATCAATAAAACAGTAATCTGTGGTTTCAGTTGTATAGAACACTTTGGAACATGGTGTTATATGGAAATATTAGAAATCTTGCATTGTGGGATTTTTTTAAAAATATATTTATTGTTCTTTGTTTTGTTTGTTTTATTCTGATTTGTTAAATTTTTTTTCTATTTCTTCTTCGCTTTTTGTCTGGATTCGTTTTATTTGTACTTGTCTTTGCTTTGTTTTGCTCTGTTTTTGCTTTGATGCTTGGCTTTGTTTTTGGCATATTTAAACCCAGTTATACGATGACCCAGTAGGACACGACACAAGGACATTTTTAAAAAATCACAACACAACAACAACACAACAAAGTCAAATCACAACACAACAGAAATGCTCCTAACCAATAGGGGACAGTGTTAGCACTGAAAAAACAATATTTCCTCCAGACACAAACAAGAGAATATCTTTGTAACTTATGTGATCTTAATATGTGTAGTTGATTTTGAAATAAGCTTGATCGGCTCGATTCTCCCATGTTTTGGCTTGATTCCGTTGAGTTCTGGCTTGATTCCGTTGTGTTTTGGCTTAATTTCGTTGTGTTTCGGCTTGATTCTGTTGTGTTTCAGCTTGTTTCTGTTTTGTTTCGACTTGATTCCGCTGTTTCGGCTTGTTTTTTTTTTTTCGTTTTTTTTTCGTTTCGGCTTGATTCTGTTGTGTTTCAGCTTGTTTCTGTTTTGTTTCGACTTAATTCCACTGTGTTTCCACTGTGTTTTCGTTTGATTCAGTTGGTTTTCGGCTTGATTCGGTTTTGTTTTGGCTTGATTCGGTTTTGTTTTGGCTTGATTTCGCTGTTGATTTCGCTGTGAAACACTTTAAATGTCTCAATTTGATTGGCCGGTGAGTCCTCTTTTATAAAAAGTCTCTAAACTATGAAAAATGTAAAAAAAAAAATAACTTTAACCTCAATCCAATGCTCTAGCCAAATTTACTGTACATTTACAGTTTATTAACTTTCCGCATATACTAAGTATCTTAAAATCTCATTTTCAGAAAATCTGAGGATTTAAAGCTTTTAATCACAACAGCCAACTGTTTGATTCCGCTGGTTTTTTTTTTTCGTTTCGGCTTGATTCTGTTGTGTTTCATCTTGTTTCTGTTGTGTTTCATCTTGTTTCTGTTTTGTTTCGACTTAATTCCACTGTGTTTCCACTGTGTTTTCGTTTGATTCAGTTGGGTTTCGGCTTGATTCGGATTTGTTTTGATTTGATTCCGTTTTGATTTGGCTTGATTTCACTGTGTTACGTCTCGTTTCTGTTTTGTTTCAGCTTGTTCCTGTTTTGTTTCGGCTTGATTTCGCTGTGTTTCGGCTTGATTCCGTTCCGTTGTGGCTTGTTTTTGTTGTTATTCGTCCAGAATTATTTTAAAATTTCGGCGTAATTTTTTCTTTGTTTCGGATTGATTCAGTTGTATTCTGATCTTATGTTTGCTGTTAAATGTTGTTGTGTTGTGCACTAATGGGCCACCGTACAATTACAGGATTTCTAAATTGAAAAATTAAAAGAAACTAATAATCAAAGCAATTTCTCAACTGCCAAAACAGAAATCAAATCAATTCGATACAAATAAATGATTTCTGCTTTTATGGCATAGAATTCCACTATTGTGAAACGACAAAACCCTAAAAAAAACAAATTCTATTACCAAATATATGATGGTTTGATGGATTTTTATTTGGTCTTTTTTTTGGACATCATGGCCAAGTGGTCTAACGTGAAGGATTAAGGCGCTGATCTCTTCACAGACGTGGGTTCAACCACCAACTGTTGGCAACTCAAAATCGAACAGTTGGCTGTTGTGATTAAAAGCTTTAAATCCTCCGATTTTCTGAAAATGAGATTTTAGCTACTTAGTATATGCGGAAAGTTAATAAACTGTAAATGTACAGTAAACTTTAATGTCTGTTAAATGAACCAGTGAATTTTGGCTAGAGCATTGGATTGAGGTTAAAGTTATTTTTTTTTTTACATTTTTCATAGTTTAGAGACTTTTTATAAAAGAGGACTCGTCGGCCAATCAAATTGAGACATTTAAAGTGTTTCTTTGTAGTACACCTCAACTTTTAAGTATTAATAACTCTAGATATTTAAACTTTAGTATGTGGTAAACTCGTTCAAAAGTTATTTTTTTCCAACAAGTATGTAAATGCTGATCGTCTCAGTGGGCGTATAACGTGCAGAACCCGAGCACATATATTACCCCAATAACCCGATTATATATGGAGATTTGTGAGTAATTAGAATATGATTATTTATTATTCAATGGTTTTTCTATTCATTTCTTTCTCACGAGACAGCAAAGGAAAAACAGATGTAGCTACCGGTGGCCGTTCTATTACCGCATTAATTATTCACTTGTACAAGCCAAACCTCAGGCCATTAAAATTATACTTTGACAAATTGTCTCTTTTTAACAGAGACGGTCGTCTCCAAAAAAAAAAAATTAATTCATGTTCCACAGTGGCCCAAATTTAATAATGAGCTGTTTCTCTCAAATTAGCAACCTGAGATGTATTAGATTGTCAGAAAAAACTGATCAAGGAACTCAATCTTATGTGAAAATGATTTGCTTTAATTATTAGGTGGGAGCAATTTTAAATTTACAGGAATTAATTTGTAGCTAGAACTCAGCTAACCTCGTCCCGGAGTGTAATTGTTACTTATAACTATTTGTTACTGCAAAGATTTGGTGATACATTTAATCAAAGTAAATTGATTAATGTGTAATGATTTTAAAGTCGACTTTTGGACTTCAGTTTGAAACATAGATCAGTAGCTGCTAGGGTAAAATAAGATAAGAAAATATGATCATTTTTACATTTATTTTATAGATATTTAATTGGGGGGGGATGGGGGTTTGTCAATGGTTGTATAATCAAAATTTTTTTAATTTAAAAGGAAGGAAATCCAGACAAACCCTATTGGGTGGCCTTTAGAACAGCTCAAAAGCATAATAATAAATCAAACAATTTCAGAAAGAAAAGTTGAAAACCAGAAAGTGAGACGTGATCATGTGGCTCTCGGCTTGTTAACTTTTCTTAGTGGTTAATTAATAAGAAGGACCCAGACAATAGTGCTGTTAAACACACACCAGCTCTCACACTCTGCATTTTGTTATCCTAGTCATTAAAAACTCTTTGTCGCTTTGTCGATTCCAGATTTGCTAAATTTGCATAGTTTACTTTATGATTTCTGTCAGTAAAAAGTATATTATGGTATTTACTACACCATATTATAGTATTATTTTTAGAGAATTGATAAACTGTAGTAAATACTGTAATATACTTTACTGGAGTAAACTTAACTTTATAGCATTTACTAAAAGTATTTAATTTGTTATAGTATTTATACATGTTTACACCAAAAAAGAGAAAAGCTGTTGTGACCTAATAAACAATATTTTAGAAGAGTTGCTCTATGAGAGTATAATGAGGAACAGTGTGTTCCAGCAGGGCCAGCTCTAGGCCCACTCAAAGATCTGTCTTGCCCACCCAATTAAAATTTGGTAAAGATTGCAGTAGACATATAGGTTTTATTTTCTTTTGTATTATTTATGATTTAATAAAAGGTGAGCTCTGTGTTTAGAAGTTTGAAGGAGGGGTGTAGAAAAGTCTTACCAGCCTGTGAAGGATTACGGAGAAGCTAAAACAGACAGTCATGCAAATCATAAAGTGTGGAAATCTTTGCTTGCAAATGCACATTGATTTTTGGTGCAATTAACAAAGCGTGTTGGAGACTTTAGAAACAGTAAAGATAATGTGGCCTCTGTTGCTTCAAAAAATCCAATAACCCCAGTGCCTATCTATCTATCTATCTATCTATCTATCTATCTATCTATCTATCTATCTATCGATCTGTCTACCTACCTACCTACCCACATACCTGCCTGCAATGTGCAGTCAGGGCCAGTAAGTCCTTCTCTGCTGCCTAAACACTATTAGAAGCTGACCGTTTGCTAACATGTTATTTGTATTGTGTGTGTTCAATTAATCAACTATTCGCTGTGAAGGTCCAGTTTAATATAGTTGTAGAAAATTGACTATAGTCATTAATGTAGTCATTTGGTTATTTTACTATAGTGTTACTATAACAAGTGTAGTAAAATTAACACAAGAAATCAGCTGATCATTGCTATTTACTACAGTAACATTTAAAAAAACTACAGTATTTACCACAGAAAATCTTACTACATGCTCTCTAGTAAAGTTACTCTACAATACTAGAGTGTTTTTATCTAGATTCCGCATATCCTGTCTTTCTAAAGTGCAGGTAAATATCACGTAGAGGTTTTAGCGTGCTGTGGTTGTACAATTACTTCACAGGATCTGACAGGAAGAAAGGATTAAAAAAATAAGACAGTACAAGCTGTTACAGGTTGTGTGACTGGCTTCGAACACACACACACACACACACCATATCTTGAGGTTTATGAGAAATTTATCCTCGTCTGTCGATCACAAAAGCCATCAATGACATTTAATAGATGTGGTTTTGTTATTACACAGATTTTTAAAAGAAAATGCAAGATGGCTTTTATCCTCGTTGTTGCTGGCAGTGTGTGTGTGTGTGTGTGTGTAAAGTTTCTTTTGATCCAGTCGTTTCAGATGCTCAGAGATCTCCTCTGGGTAGAGAACTTATCATTGGACTAAAACTACAGCATAGTAAGACACACACAAGCACATACACGTGCCGTAGAAACACAAAAAACCGTGCACAAAAACACACACAGGAACAAATAGAAATACACACGCACAGAAACACACACCCACACACACATAATTAACACCGAAATCTCTGTTACATCTTCTCTGTTTTTTTTTTTTAAATAATTCACATTTTCATGATGATTATGAACTTTTTAAATAATTTAACTTTCCTCTGTTCATTCAGCGGTTAATTAATTAACCTTCTAATCACACCTGCTCTTCTTATGCCAAGCCTCTTATCCAGCACTGACAATAAAAAAAATAAAAGAATGGTTCTCATTTTAGTTTTATGCTGCATTTAGTCCCGAATGGCCACGTAGACATGAAAAGAAAAAATTATGTGCGAATATAAAATTTCAAAGACATATTTTATGAATCTTTAAGTCTATAAATATACAAATTTCTAAAATCTATTCCATAAATATGCAAATAAAAAGCACTAAAATGTTAATAAATACAGCAGAACCCCGACATACAAATTGAATTCATTCTAGCAAGTTCTTAAGGCATAAATTCGAAATTTCCCGTTAAAAATAATGTATGTGAATGCAAATAATCCGCTTCAGCTACCTAAAAATATGACCAATATGACCAATTTTCAACACTGTAACGTCTCTGGTTATGTACATACCCATAATTCCGCTTCAGAAACTGAGGTTCCGTCAAAATGTTTTAGGACCCCCCTTTTATAACCGTAGCCCTGTAGCATGTGTGAAATTCGTCCAATTGAAAATCATTACGTAATAGGCGGTTGACGACATCGAACAGGAAGTAACGCTCGAATTATAGCAAAAAACACAGTATCTTATTCCATCAGGAGACCATGGTTACAAACATAACCTGGAGACATTCTTCAGGGACACCGTAGCGATAAACGAATCAGGACAACAAAACCTGGACCCTGGGGTTGCTGCCAGGTTCACGTTGTAGAATCTGATTAATGTGTGCAGAAAGGTTTTTTTTCTCTTATATAGCATAATTATATTATATATTATATAGCGTTTCTATATCGTTACTTCCTAATTCATGATGTCACCCACCCGTGATGTAGCACTTTTCAATTGGATGGATTTTAGACATACTTCAGATTAAAGGTCATAAAAGGACAATCCCAAAGCATTTTAATGCAGCTTGACTTTCTGAATGGGGGATCATAATTTTGCACAAAAAGTATTTAGAATATACATGTAACTAAAGTAAAATATGAAATAAATAGACCCATAGCAGCAATCTGTCAAGAAAAAAATGTGCTGGGAAAATCATGAAGGATCAACTTTTTTTTCAAAACAGCTTTTCCTGACTGAAAAAAATGAGAAAACTCTCTTCGGTTAGCTTTGCTCGGCTTTCCACTGATGCAAACAGACCTGCGTGCAACTTAGATACGGTTCAGATTAACAGTATGCCGAAAATTTCTTGCGTAATCAAGGGACGTAGGTCGCTCGTATTTGCATTTTCTGTCCCATAACGGAAAACATCCTGACTGTAACAACCTGCTAGCATTGGACACTTTGTTTGTCCCTTAATATAAAACCCAAATCAAGTCACAATATCAATAACGACTCATAAATTTCGTTATTTAACATTATCTAGACCATCCAATGTATTTTAGCAAGCAGTTTTAGAGCCGCTGCTAATCAATAAAGAAATGAAGGAACAAATTACGAACAATCAATTTAAAAATATATATTTAATTGTGTATAAAGAAAACTACTAGATTCTGCCTTGAATTGTGTACAAGCAGGGGTGTTTTGGATGTGCTGGACGCTTCCAGGACTTGATAGAATAGTGTTAAAAGGAGCCAGAAGAAATGAGACCAGCGGGAGACAAACGAGCAACTGTTTGAGAAGTGTGTTGTAGTGCCCGGAGCGTGACCATGCAGTGTCATGCTCTTTCTTCTTCTATCGAAATAGGCCCGAATGATGCTCGTATACAGACAATTCTGACATACAATACATCGATTTCTCCAAGTTATGGTACGACTGCATGACCTAAAAACGTATGTTGAAAATTATTTCATGTGGTGGCTAAAGAAAATCTATTAAATATAATTGTAACACTCATCTATAGCCACCTGGTGGTTCATGTTTGCTCGGTCCAGTCGGGCACTTAGCAATAGCATTGTTTCATCAAGTGACCTTGTACTGACTTTTCCATAATATAATCTGCTATATTAATACCCTGCAATATCATTATATCTAGGAAACGCCCTGCTGTGTCTTCTGAAGAAAAGGAGGAAAGCTATTGACTATAATCACTAAGCGGGAAGCTAGCATGCCCATAAGGAACGCAACATAGGGGTTATAACTATATCAACTTCTTCTGATGATTGGTTTTCCAGAACGTAATGCCATCATAAGTCAAGGGTGATCTGCATGTGTTTATACCAGTGGTGAGCGGTGCCTTTGGTACCTGGGCCTTCAGTAGGGATTTAATTGACTGATACACCTTATAATACCACCACTATCACGTTGCAATTACAGAAACGTCATCTATACTACACAAAACGTATTATAACACGACGTCGCATTACAGACAGAGAGACATTTTACATATTGAGGATGAAAATGATAAAGCAAGAAACACCATTAAGACTCGAAACCTCTACACAACCATAACTGTACATCATCTGGAGCAGTTTAGAATCAATATTTATCTAATAACATCACAAAAACATTAAAAATATAAATAAAAATATAATACCATTAAAGCCTGTAAGCCAGCAATACCATTCGTCGGAACTATTCTGGAAACTCTTTCCCGGGCTGAGACAAGCTAGTTATCTTCGGGGTTAGCCGACCTTTCCTCACAATGTCTTTTCTCCGGAAAAGTCAGCCTTAAAAAAACTAATATTTATATAAGTCTGAGACCAAGTTGTTTTTTCCGCGTCCGTCAGCCATTGTGGGCATAAGAATTTTAATTCAACTGTACTGGCGAGTTTTTCTAACCATAATAAAACCGTACAACAGTATTACTTCTGTGCGAAAATACTCCATATTAAAAATGTGCAATAACCTTCTACTTCCTTTTTTCTTTTTCTTTTTTTATTTCTATCTTATTTAAGAATTGTGTCTATTTCTGAGCTGGGCTGAAACTGTTTTTACTCTGATTAACCAATCAGAGGACAGAAAAATGCTGGCGTCATTGTACGGCTAACCGGCTTCAGGAGGCGGACTTGAAATCTGATTGGTTTAAGAATCAGTCTTTACTAATATTAACCAATTAGCAATTTACCACTGCTAATATAGTTCAAGTTACATGGGCAGCACTACTAATTCTGAAGGTTTGGGCAGATTAGATTAACATGGCAGCACATAGAAACTGAAATCTGATTGGACAAAATATCTAACATCCACATACACTTACTGGAAACAGTGCAGCAAGAGAAACACTACAAAATGAAGAGAATAAACTGTTGGAAATAAATTAATACAATTTAATGGAAGAAATATTAGAAAATTAGTAAATGTAGGTCAGATTCTGATAGTGTTTAGGCAGTAGAGATGGACTTGTTGATCCTGACTGCATGCCACTGGTTTATACGAGGTGTGGCACTTTAATTCCGGGTAAGTAACACAACCATTTACACTCAGGCATGTTCGGACATATTCAATCTTGCTCTTGTTTGGATAGCAGATCAGTTGACTTTGTTATATGAAGTAGTAATAGTAGTGTGTGTGTGTGTGTGTGTGTGTGTGTTAGACTGTTTGTGGAAACGAAAAAAAAAGGACTCTAGAACATCAAATTTTGCTAAAAAGTCTGATTGGCAAAAGTCTGTCAAAACTTAATTATTGTTACAACAGACTAATGGTATATTTCCTTGTTCGCTATATCATGTCTGTTCCCCTCCACCTTCTTCTCTTTTCTCATTTCCTGTTACTTCGTATGTGTGAGACATTTAACTGTGGCTAAACCGATTCAGAGTTTATTCTTTACTTTCGTCTCTCCTGTCTTTACTGTATGTCTGATCTCTTTCTCTCTCTCTTCCTCTCTCACACGCTCTGACACATCTCTCTCTCTCTTTCATTCTGTTTCTCTGTCTCTCTTTCTTTCTCCCTCTCTTTCTCTTTCACTTGCTCTCTGTCTACCTCTCTCTCTTCCACTCTCTCTGTCGCTCATGCACCGAGGGGAAGGGGATGGGTGGGGG